>VZRV01005224.1:104680-285906 GCA_013398115.1 Falcunculus frontatus | reverse complement strand
CCCTCTCTCCCTTCATCCCTCCCTCCCTCCCTCCATCCATCCGTGATCCAGCAGAGTATATAATATAAACTGGGAAGTTCCAGGTAAAAAGAATAATTGAGGGATTCAGAAATGAAACATGTGACCTAAAAAGGGGAAAAACGAATCCTGGAATGGTTTGCACTGACTTTGTGCTTCCCATGGAAGAATCTCTAAATGAAATGTTGTCTGTCCTTCATCACTGATGTTTGAACTTCACTTACATTAGCCATAATGGAAACCTTTCATGTTCATTCTTTCAGAGAAAGTAGAGCACAATAATTGCAGTATTGCTGAAAAGACCTATTTGCTTTTTTACTTGGCTGAAGTAATGCTGAAAATAGAAATATTTGACCTTACTTTATTGTTTGTTTGAACTGATCATAAATTTAGCTCCGTTTGAGTGTTTCTGCGAGAGACATTTGTTTCCTGGAGCTGAACAGCTCATAGTTCTATAAACAAGTCTATAAACAAGAAATCCCATTCAGTAATGTTAACAGTGAAATTTCTTGTCTTTTATCTGCACTTAAACAAACTCCCAGAATGTTGCCTGGAAGCATAAATTGTGTTGCTCTCTGTATGGCTGTTGTAGCTGAAAGATGCATATTGGGCAACTGAATTAAAATTTATATAATAAACTATTTACTTTGATTATAAAAAATCTGTCTGGCTGTTGCAGATGGGATTTTTGCCTGGTTTAAAGATAAATATTGGACAGCTGAATTAAACTTTATATAATAAACTATTCATTTTGATAGTAAAAAATCTCAGCAAGACTTGGCATTGTTTAATTTTCTTTAATGTTTGAATTGATGATCTCGGAGGTCTTTTCCAACCTTAATAATTCTCCTGATGATGCTGGAGGTGCTGAAACTCCTCTTTCCCAAACTCCTGTTGGGATGTAGGTGCTTCTGTGATCCCTTCTGATGTTGCTTTGCTTTTTGGCTCTTTGGTAGAGAAGGGAATTGCTGCTGGCCTGGTGAGAGCGAACCTGAGCAGTGATTTTTTGCCGGGTTGGAGATTACCAGAGCACGTGGATAGAAGAGATAGTTACAGGTTCCAGTCTTCTCTCAGCGCTGTGGTCTTCATCTTTTAGCAGGCAAAAATAGTTGGGAATGGTTTGATTTAAGGTCCGTGTCTCAAGAAAAAATACCCAGATTGAAGTGTGTCCATTTAGTTTATGTAATAAAGAAAACAAAGCTGGGTCAACTCTTCAGCCTCCCAAATTGACATTTCACAGCAGTGACCTTGAGGACAAATTCTCTTTCTTTTGCAGCTGCAGCCGCCTCCGAAACATTCAGAGCATCCTGACACAGAGCAGCAAATCTCAGCCTGATGGAATCCTCTGCATTTTAGGTCAGTGTTACATTTTTTGTTCTCCCTGTACTGATAAAGATACCACGAGTTTCAGAAAGAAGAAAATCATCTCCTTCCTCCTCCAAGCCACAGCCTGGTTTCTCAGGGAATGAACAGCTGATTGCTCCCACTCTCTTCTCCCTGAATGATTCTTCAGCCTATTTACTAATTTTGGGCAAAAAGTTTCAAAGAGTGGCATGAGAAACCCGGGAAGCAGTTAGGAGTTAAATGTTGGCACATAAATGTGGTTTCAGTGCTTTATTTCTTCTGGGACTGGGAGAAAAGGGCAGGAGGAAATAAAGGTGCATGTGCAAGTGTGCTGTGGGAAAATAACAGGGGTTTTGTACTGCTTTGATACCATTTCATTGACTCTTGTTTCATATGATATAATCAGTGTCAAGATATTAAAGGAAAAATGCAGCCATTATGATTAAAAACTGGAGTTCTTAGAGAAAAGGACTGAGGAGTGATTGTTTAAATAATATATTACAGTTAAAGAGAAGAAGTCTGATGTAGCCCTAAAGAAGCTCTGTGTAGGAAGTGATACAACAGTCTGGTTTTTTAGGATTTTTTAATTCTATTTTTTAATGATGTAGCAAGAAAACTTCAAGCTCATTTGCTGGCCCACAAAGTAAGATCTATAAATATATATGAACTCATTCTCTTTGAGTCAATGCAAACTGTACAACATGACCCTTCCTACCCTACATTCTCTAGGTTAAGAGGTTAAGTCTCTGGCTAAGTAGCAACTGTACAGCCAAAAGGTCCCTGAGGTCACTGTGTCAGCCTTCCAGTGAAACTTAATCGTACAGGATAAACTCCTTGGGTTTTGTCTTTGCTGCTAATTTAATTTCATAAAACATCTTAAGTTGAGCCATCTCACTGATGACGCTGCAGTATTTCTTAATTATTGTTAACTCTGAGACTGCAGAAAGTCCCAGGTAAAGAACAGTCACTGAAAACATGGCCCAGCTTTAAGGAAAGCAATGGAATTGCTTTGTGTAATTCTCAGTGTCATGTGGAGGATTTAATTCTATTCATAAGACCATACCTCTTGGTAAATAAGCACTTGTGGTATGGAAATATAGGAGGTGTGTTTTGTTGGGAGTCTTGTGCTTTGCACTGATCTCTCAGCACCCACAATGGGGCTCTTGTCTGCTCTGACCTGGCTCCTGTAGCCTGCAGAATTTTTGGCAGAACTTCCATTAAACAGGCATGTCACTGTTATAAATGCATTAAATCTGTCATCAAATACAAGCTTCAGATGACAAAAAACATGTAGTTTTACATCCTGAGTCCTGTTGACTTGTGTGGAAAGTGGATACTCAGAACTCTGCTTTTTTACAGTCAGTGCATGTTCTGTTTCACTTGGCTGCTTTTAATGGCCTGGAGTTAATGCACTTCCCTCACCTCAACTTTAGTTTCATACTGGGTTGTGAGATAAAAACAATATAAACTTCCACAGCTTTGCTTCAAGTTCATTTATATTTGTGCTGAAATTAAACCCAATACTGTGAGATCCCAAAGAGAGATGAGAACTGACCCACTGTTGATACAAGTATTTAAATGTAGTTCCAGCTGATTTTTTAAAAAGAATCCTCTAATCTGATTTTGAAGTGGTTGCATGGTAACATTCCTGCATTCTTTACTGAGGAGAAAAGGCCTCCCAACTGACAGGAAAAAGGAATTTGGAGGTTGCCATGGCAGATGTCTTCAAAAAAGCTGTGATGTCTCAGCTGAGTGTGTTGCTGTTAAGGCTGGTCTAACTTAAATTATACTGTAAACTATTTTTTTATGATAGTGTGTTTCTTGCATCTTTCAGCAGAGATTTTCAGCTTGTGCTCTGATTTCTGAGGGTGTGCATTCAGTGTGAGTAGGGTGTGTCTTTGACTGTAGTTGTAGCTGCTCTGATTGTGGATCAAACTGTTTCACTGTTCAGCACAGCTGAGCTGAATTTTTGCAAACATTGGTATTTATTTTTTGTTCTCATCGAAGAGAGTGGGGATACTTTCAAGGCTGTTCCAGTAAATCTTTATTTTACCTCGGTTCTGTTCACATATTGCTGCTTTTTTAAGGTTATTTTTGCTCCTTTATATCCATCCTACACAGAGCTTTTCCTGCTGGGGCTTCTCCCACATTCTAAGAACATTTAGTACATTGCACTGATTGTTCATCGCATTCCCTTTCCAAACAGAGACTGTTTTAAAGGATTATTCTGCCAGCAGTTCCACACTTGTGTGTTGGTTTTGGGTCAATATCTAAAAGTGATGTGTCCGTTCCCTCCAGCCTCCCATCCCTGATATCCCCACGTGCATTTTACATCAGTGCCGGTGATGTGCAGTATCTTGCACCCACTTTACCTTACCGAGCAGACAGATTTTCCCTCCGGATTTGGCCAGAATATTTCCTGCCAATTTAGCAAACTGAATGGGCTCGCTGAGGGGCAGCTGAGCCCTGGCTGCAGGAGCAGGAGCAGGAACGGCTCCTCGGGGCTCAGACTGAATCATTGTCTGCCCACAACCCGGTGATGAGTTGGGAACAGTCGGGGGAGTTACCAAACTCCCAGCTCAGCTGGAGACAGGCGTCGGGGTTTCCTAATTAATGGCCTTGCCCATTGTTCTGGGGAGGATTCCTGATATGCTCTCGGGGGTATCTTATCTTGGTCATTGTTTCATTTCCTGTTTGTTTTCTGCTAACTATATCTGTTCCTTGAACTCCATATGTTTCTGTAGAGTAGCGCTGAAGCCTCAGTGTGAAAGCTCGTGTCTGGATGGGATACTTGAAAGACCCAAGCAGACCACAAATCTCAAATATTCTGCAGAGTTCATGGTTTCCTTTTAAACTGATGCCTTCCCTGTGTGCTGTCAGTGCTCTGAAAGCAGTAAATTCACCCATGTTCTCTATTACAAGAGTTAAATTTGTCAGCTGTCCCTCCTTAACATCTTTTTGTTTTCTCTTCCCCTCCTTCTGTCATTAACTGAAAAAGCAGGGGTTTGCTGTTTGGCTTGGAAGATCTTCTCTGCTTGAAGCTGGTGTACCCAGATAAAATCTCAAACTCCTCAAGTGATGGTGACATCAAAACTGTTTTGGGTTTTTTTTTTTTTAAATGAGGGCACTTTCTCATCTTTCTTCTGATCTTCCAGAAATCAGAATCACAGGATCATTGAATGGTTTAGATTGGAAGGGAACTTAAAGATTATGTAGTTCCAACTCCATCCCATGGACAGAGACACCTTCCACTATCCTAAGTTGCTCTAAGCCCTGTCCAACCTGGCTTTGGACACTTCCAGGGATCCAGGGGCAGCCACAGCTTCTCTGGGCCTCCCCAGCCTCACAGGGAACAATTCCTTCCCAGTATCCTATCTAACCCTTCCCTCTGGCAGTGGGAAGCCATTCCCTGTGTCCTGTCCCTCCATCCCTTGTCCCAAGTCCCTCTCCAGCTCTCCTGGAGCCTCTTTAGGCACTGGGAGGGTCTCTGAGATCTTTCTGGAGCCTTCTCTTCCCCAGGCTGAACACCCCCAGCTCTCCCAGCCTGTCTGTGCCAGATTATTGCTCCTCTGACAGCCTTCAGAAGGTGCCTCAGTTAGGCAAGTAATCAGTAAAACAGATTATCTTCAGGACATTGTGTGTGCACACTTTCCAAGGCTGCAGCTGATTCCAAGGAGACTGATTACATTTAAATGGAGTTCCCTAAAACAATGGGACAGTTTCTTCCTGAAAGAAGGGAGTCTCCACTTGTTTGTAACTAAAATCCCACCTAGAGTCAAGGGCTTTGGCAGCAGTATTTGGATGTTGAGTCCCATTGAATTCAGGATTACGTTGGTGTGCCTGCTTTCGTGGGGCTGAAAATGCCAAAAAAATAGAGGAACACATATGAATGAGAGGTCAGAAACAGCAGGAGAATGAGGATTCAAAGATTATGGCAGGAAAGACTTTTTGAGGGCTGAAAAAGCTGGGACAGATGTGAGGCAGCTTCTTCACTTCCCAGCACAGTCAAGGAATCACAGAATGGTTTGGGTTGGAAGGGACCTTAAAGATCATTTCAGTCCACCCTCCTGCCATGAGCAGGGACACCTTCCACTATTCCAGGTTGCTCCAAGCCCCATCCAACCTGGCCTTGGACACTTCCAGGGATGGTGAGTCCCAGAAATCTCTGGGCAAGTGCAAGGAGTGCAGTGGTGCAGTGTGTGAATTTGAAGGGGTTGAATTTGTCTGCTCCATAGTTTTCCACCAAATAGCAGAAACCCTGGAACACACGGAGCTACCCAAAGTTACTGAACAAACAAGGAGTTTATTAAGATGTGGGATTCAGTGGCTGGATGCAGACACAGTGTCTGGTTAACACTTTAAAGATGAAGCATAATATGAAAAAGGAGCATAAATAGAAGAACTTGAGGTTTGTTCCAATTTTTGCCAAGTTCAGGTGACTCTTGACTGATTTGGTTTCCAGTTCAAGTCCTGAGACTCAGATGTTCAGGCCATGTTACTACATTATCAAAGTCCTGATCTCTCCTTTAGCAGTGATAACAAATCCTAATTTCTTGGCAGCCATTCCACTGTATCCTAATGTAACAAATCCTAATTTGTTGGCAACTATTCCACTGAATCCTAATACAACTTGGTAGGAAAACCTGCCATTAGGGGAATTTTTTGGCAGCCAAGACTGGTGACCTCTGTGAAATGTGGATGGCAAAGATGCTGCTTTATGTGCAGTTTTACTTGTTGGAGAAAACTGGATTTATTACAGTAGAATTATGAATTACGACTGTGACTGTCATCCAGAGAGATGAAAATACTTTCTAAATCTGTGGCCTCATTCCTTTCTTCTTTTATTTATCTTCTCTCTCCAGAAATGCTCCAGATCTTCAGTTGTTTTCATTTAATGTTCCCAAGGACCAGGAAAGGTTTCCTTGGAAGCTCTTTGTCCCCCATATGTTTTGTCAGAACATCTTTTCACAATTTGTCAGGGCTCTGCAGTGGCTCTCTGGTGACTCAGGGGTTGCACTGTAACACTGATAAGATAATGTTTAATCATGTATTCTAAAGCAGGAGATTTGGGTCACGGGATTAGTTTGTTAGGAAGCTTTAATCAAGAACATATTAATTAGAATGCATCCTGCATCCAGACAGATGTTTGAATTACTAGACAAAACGGAATTTTTGATGCAGGGCGCTGCAAAACCCAAAACATTTAAATTTTTTAGAGCAATGCTTGTGGATTTAGGTTGAAAGTGGGATGTCAGCGTGCAGCAGTGATCTTGCAAAAACTCCTTTTTCCCAACCCTGTTCTCTCAGTGTGTTCAGCTGGAGAGTTGACTTCATACTCCTGCTTCAAAGCTTAATAAATTGGGGAAGAAAACAAACTTTTCAGGTGTGCAGTGTTAGGACACACAACAATTCCCATGTGGTTTTGCTTTTGCAGGGATAGACAGTCGATACAATGAAGGGTGCAGGGAGCTGGCAAATTATCTGCTCTTTGGTTTGTACAACCAGAACAACAACGACTTTGAAAGGACGGGCTTTCCTGAGGAAGTTCTGGATGGTGAGTAATGTTCTCAACATTTTTACCTGTTCTGGATGGAAGATGAGCAGAAAAAGAGACACACACGCACAAAAAAAAGGTCATTAAATCTCAAGTTTGTCTGTATATGCCTGAAAATATCTTCTTAAAAACAATGAAGAACTCATCTTTAAACATAAAAATAAATATTTCATATGTTTTATGCTCCACAAGTTACCTCAGATGTTGTCAGCTTACACAATTACAGCCCATTAGTTCAGTCAATTTGTGTATGTACATGTTATTAATCATTGTGTGATCACACCTCTGCAGTTCTGAAGCACTTGAGCTCTTTTTTTACTCCAGCACATTCACTCACCTTTGTCATATTTGGAAGGCAGCCAATCACTGTGATCACAGCTTATTTTTCCCTTATTTGCATGAAACTTTTGGATATCTCCCCCCTAGGCTGTGGTGGTGTTAGTTTTTAGTTGGAGCATCTCTGATGTAATGTCAGGCAAGAGCAGCTGAAATTGAGAGTTGTGGAAGTGCTCTGGGAGGGCTCAGCCTGACCCTCTTGGCTGCACAAAGGACAGGCTGATGCAAGTTCTGTGCAAGGCTTGGGAATAACCCCACAGTTGTCTGGAACAGTAACAAGTGCTCTTGGAGCTGCATGTGGCTGCCAACTGTTTCTTCTTCTTGTTTAAAAGAAATTAGCAATTGCACTGCATTCAGACAGTTGAACAATTTTGTGTTTTAATGAGGTGCGTGATAGAAAAAAATGTTTTCTGTTCAGTTTCTTTTGTGTGTGGAGTCCTGATGCTGGAATATTTGTTCTGCTTGTTGCAGATATAATCATATTAATCAAACCTGACAGTGTTCATCTGTACTGCAACCCTGTGAATTACAATCATCTTTTGCCCTACGTGGCACACTGGAGGAACTTGCATTTCCACTGTCTGACTGAAAATGAGGTAAGTGAAAAATGAATGCAGACAAGATTTGCTAATGAACTTGTTAATGAACTGATCCTTAAAGTGAAACTTCTTTTTTTCGCATTCTTTCCAGAAGCCTTTTTTTCCCTTTCCTTCTCAGCAGGGGAGTGATCTCTGGATATCTGGGTATTAATCATTTGCTGAAGTGTGCAAGAAGAATATGTTGTCCATACTTCCATTTGTTGGAGCGTGAAGACAAATTGCTCCTCTCTCCCACTAATTGCTTTTGTTTTGACATGAGTCAGTGATCTTTTAATGAGGGGAAAAAACGTGGGTTGTGAGAAATGCAAAGTGAATCAAATATCACAGTCAACACTGAGATTTCCAACAGCCTTGTTTGCTGCCAAAGCACTGTTTGCATTGGGTGCCAGTAGTTTTAAAGTATTAGAAAAGATGGGCTTAGTAAGGCATTTAAAATCAAGAAACTTCATTATCTATTTTCATTTTAACTATTAAATCTTTCTTTCAAGAGCTATTAACCTCACTTCCACTACATCCCATGACTGATGCGAGTTTCATCTTGAATTTAAAGGTCAAAGTATTCTAGAAAAACTCCATTCATTGTTGTGAAGTATTTTTAGAGGAGTAAAAAATGAAAATACTGTTTTTCTGGGTGTAGAATAAGGACCTTTTCATTCCAGTTGAGACTGGAAATGCTTCTTCCTACACTGAGTTCTGTGTAGTTCCTTTTCTAAATTAGAATTATACTGAATTCTGCAGGGAGTGGGTTTGCAGCCTGTGATGTTGGTGGATGAAGCCAGTGGAAAAACAAATGGGAAACTCAGGGAGAGAAACCTTTTGTTCCCTTGAGCTTCCATCTTGGAAGTGATGGAGTTTATAAGAGACTGGTTGTGTTTTTATGTGGGTGGTTGATATCTTAGATCACAGAATTAGGAAATAATTCAGGTTACAAGGGACCTCTGGAGATCATCTTGTCCAACCTCCTGCTTCAGTGGTGAGATCAGATCAGGTTACTCAAGGTCTTTTTGCAGCTGGATGTTGAAAACATCCAAGGATTGTGACTGCAGAACCTCTGTTGGCTGTCTGCTCCATTTCCCCACTGTCCTCCGAGTGAAAAAGTGTTTCCTGTTGTCCACCCCAAACCTTTCTTGTTTTAAATCATGCCTTTTGTCACGACCACTGTGGAGAATCTGGCTTCACCATCTCAGTGATATTTTGGTGGGTTTGAGGTGCAGGTGTTGAGCAAGCCTGGATCTGTCCTTCTGGGACAAGTGCTGCATCCCACTGATTGTGGTGACCCTCTATTGAACTTGCTCCACTTTATAAATCCCTTGTCCATGGGTCCCAAAACTTGTTGTGGGTGCAGTTCCAGGAGTGCAGCAGAGAGGGATAATTCTTGTCAGGATACAACAGCTGAGCTCCAGGTTAAAACATGCCCTAGCAAAACCTAAAACCTGGCTTCACAAGGCTTTTCTGTTGCCAAAATCCCTGCTGAAAGGGCAAATCTGATGCTGGGAAAACACGTGCACTTTGGAATCAGGAACAGTTTTTACCACACAGTTGCCAGTGCAACTGCAATCTCAGCTATTGAATTTTAAGCTTCATCTGCTTAGGGGCTTTGATATGATTTATCGTGGTAAGTAGGGACCTTAATCACACAATGTTGGCGTGAAATAAGGATGCAACTGGCAAGGTAAACCATGTGCCTTGTTCTTTGTGAAAATGAGGGGAAAGGTTTGGTTTTTTTTAAGGTGAAAATACAATTTTGCTTCATTGCTGTTTGGTGTGAATGAGCTGAGCACTTCCAGTCACATTCCCAATGTATGAGAATTGCCAATTTCCTAGATTACTGCTGAAACACAAACCAAAAGTTGCTGTGTCAGGCTTTAAGTGCATCCTGTGTACAGGAGAATTGCCTGCAGTGGCTTTTAAGTACCTTTTTTTTTTAGTGATAGAAATAACTTCATAACAATGAAACCAAAAAAGTGCAAGAATTTTAGAAATAAATAAAGCAGTGCTGTACCTGGCTCTGGCAAAACCTAGAGCTTCTTCTTCCTTTTTTTCCTTCCTGCTTGCTTTAACTAGACCACAGGAATTTAAGAGAATATCCTAGTTACTGGAAAAAACTCCCTATTTTTTTAAGAAACGCTCATGTTCGAAGTGACCAAATAGGATAAAATCCTGAAATTTTAGTCAAGTTGAACTGGCTGTATTTATTCCTGCACCAGCAGATTGTGAGCAAACCATTAGCACCCTGCCAAAACCCAAGTTCTTATTCCAATGACATTTTGAAGTCCTGAGAAACTGGCAGTTGTTTGGGGCTTGGCTTTGAACTACAACTTTGATCTGGCTTCCTGGGATTAAAGAAGGAACACGCCACAGAGGAGCTGGGGCTGCATCTTCAATTCAGGCTTGGCTTAAAAGAACTTGTTCTCAAAATAAATGTGTTGGGTGTACCCTGAAGCTCACAAAAAGTTCATAATCATGTAATTTGCCTTGATAAGAAGCTCAAGAGCACTGCACATAAAATTAAACAGGCAAAACACCTCTGCTTTCTGGTCTTGCTCCAGAAAACAAGTGGCTCTTGAAGAAGCCAGCAAGGCTAGACCTGTTGGTTCCAGACCTGCTGCTAAACTGCGCCTTTTCAGGTCAAAATCAGTGTGTTTTCAGGTTTGTGTGCTGTTATAAAAACGATTTTAGTGTGATTTGTCTCTTCAGTCTGGTTTTTATGCCTTTCTTTCAGTCTGCTGAAGGCCTCAGTTCAGTGTTGTGTGAGGGTTTCTCCTCTTCTTGCCGCCTCCTTTTCCTGCAGTTCACCCCTCCCTCAGACCAAAACTGGTTCTCATTGCTTAATCTGTGACCTGAGGCTTGTTCTCTCATTGATTTTCCTTGCTCAGTGTTGTTTAGCTGGCAATGCAGTATTTTAATTTTTTTTCCCCTCAGTGGCACGTGTTTCGTGGCACATCACTTGGTATCCTCAAAATAACTTCTATCTTTCAAATCCAGATGTTGAAAGACTTCACTGAAAGTTGAAAATAAAGTCTATAATTATGCTTTCATCTGTCATGATTAAAATCTTGCTCTGAAGTTTGATTTTTTTCCAATTTCCATTGGCTTGAGTCCATCCCTGCCATGATGAGATTTCCAAAATACAGAGAATAAAGAGGTTCTTGAGCTTCTGGAGGCTCTAGGTGATATTTTTATACTTTACAAGCTGCATCTTCTTATTATTACCAATCAAATTAGGGCGTGCCTAATCCAGTTTGATTTTAAATTATTTCTTTCAGTATGAAGATGAAGAAGCTGCAGAGGAATTCAAGATTTCCAGCTTTGTGGACATGGTCCGGGATTGCAGCCGCATTGGAATCCCCTACAGCTGCCAAGGTAGGGTGGTTTCTGCTCAGAGTGGAAGTGTTTTGCACCCTGCAACTTCAGGGAATGAAGATTTCCTTGCCTTAGGAGAGAAATAAGGATTAGTAAGTCATTAGTTTCCTTTTAGCCTGTTTTTCCTTAAGAGTTGAGTTTCTTTCTGAGACCTGGAAGCCCTCAGAGTTCATGTGGGGAGTGAATGCCCCCAGCGTGAGGCAGAGAAATGATTTGCATTCAGAGAAGTGTCTTGAGCTGCTATAGAAGTTCTCTGTTCCCATGGGAGCTCCAGATAAATCCTTCTTTATGCAAGGGAAGAATAAACATTTCTTTATGCAAGTTTCCTTTTTTAGTACTGAAAAAACCTGCCCTGCACTGTTTCCTGTTGGGATCTGGAGCCAGCCTTGAGCCTCAGCAGTTTAATCTTGCATTTCTTTTTTTATTCTTAGTTCTTTATTGCTTCCCTTAGGGAAGGGTGATACTTTTTGTCTGCCTGGAAAGTCTTTAATGGTTCATGGGGGAAGGACAGGGGTTCTGTGTTTGGAAGGATGTGAAGAAGTTGTGTAGCTTAAGGCTGATAATGACACTTCAGATGGTTTGCAGCTACATCAGGGAGTGCCAGGAGAAGGAGTTTTCCTTTCCTCCAACTTAAAATTCTGATTAAATGGGGATGATGGAAGAAATTGTTCCCTGTGAGGGTGATGAGGCCCTGGCACAGGGTGCCCAAAGAAGCTGTAGCTGCCCCTGGATCTCTGGGAGTGTCCAAGGCCAGGATGGACAGGGCTTGGAGCACCCTGGGCTAGTGGAAGGGGATGGAATGGGATGGGATTTAAGGTCCCTTCCCACCCAAACCAGTCTGGGATTCTGTGATGTTGACAGTATTTTACTTAAGGCCAAGTATTTGAGGAATGGGAGTAAGCAAAGCTCCCTGTTTACTATCTTGAATTTTAACAGGCAGCTTTGGTAATCAGCTTGTAATGAAGTTTGCAAGAAGATGTGGAATATCCTGAGAAAAAGGGACAAAATCTGGGGTGTAGAGGAGCTTCTAAAAGCTGCCATCTGCACAAAAAATATTCTTCGCTTAAAGATTTGTACAAAGATGGGATAAATGAGACCCTCTGTGAATCTCAAGGTCTCAGAGAGAGCTGAAGTGCCAAGATTTGTGAGGGAATGTTGCTGTGCTTGGCTTTTGCAGGCCACCTGCAGATATTTGACATGTTCATCGTGGAGAAGTGGCCGATTGTGCAGGCCTTTGCTCTGGAGGGCATCGGGGGCGACGGCTTCTTCACCATGAAATATGAAGTGAGTGTTCCCCTTTCTCATTTCCTTTCTGAAGCAGAAGTTACTCAGGAAATTATTTTGTTTGGAAAGTACTTTTTGAGATGATCTCACTGCTCAAGTGAGCTGCTAAACTGGATGAAGTTTTCTGGGATCTTGTAAAAGTGTGGCAGGATGGAGACCCCGTGGTGTTGCTGAGATTCTGTTCTGAGCTCCACAGCGCTTTGTCCTGGATAAACCATTATTTGGACATTCTCCCCAGGCCTTTGCCATGATTTCAAACTTCTTTCCTTTCCTTCTAGAGCCTCCTCTACCAATAACCAATTTTTTTAGCCTTCGATGGATTTTTTTACCCCTAATTTTTAGGTGAGTTCTAGATCTTCGAGAGCAGAGCAGGAGGAGCTGGTTAGTGACAAACACCCTGAGATGAGCTCTGAAAATAAGAAGTGACTGTATTTCTTGGGTCACTGGTTTTGACTGAAGAGATGCATCTCCTTCTCTCACTGACATTGTATATTCATGGGTCATCATACCCTGCTGAACAGGGCAACAGTCAGGATTTATTTGCTCCTGTATTTAATAACGATTTGCTGTTCCACTCTGAGCAACTTCTGTCACTGATTTGCCCATTTATTAATTATGCCCTGAGCAGCATTTTCAGATGACATCTTTGCATTTCTGTACTTGTTTAAAGCTGCTTTGATTTCATTTTTTGAACCTCTGCCACAGCAATGCAGATGTCCCATTTTTCTTATCACTCCTCCATTTTTACAGCCACCACAATGGGCTTTTGTCTGACTCCTGATAGCTGGAAAACCCCCAGAGAATTAATAGTGCCATTGTTAAAGTCTCATCATATCTAGAATTGTACATGCTTGCTCAGAAATCTGTTCTGTGAGTTCATGTGCCTTTCTGAGCACTTTTCTTTTTCCACTGATTCCTTTCTTCAGGCTTTTTTTCATTCCACCACCGGTGCTGTAACACTTTGTGGTGTGAACCTGCCCAAACCATTAAACACAGAGTGCAAACAGATGAGCACCTTTGGGGAGGACAATCAGTAGCTCTTCTTGATGTCTGAAATGAATCAATGCAAATTTGGCTGGCAGTTCAGGAGCTGTTTGGGTCTTTAATTGCTCTTTAATTACCCCAGTTCATTTCACAAATCCATGGAAACTCTGAAAAGATGTTGAGGTGCCCTGGCACAGACAGAACCTCTCCTCTCCAGGGAGTTGATCCTGTCTCCAGGCACTCCTGAATACTTCAAAAGGAGCAGGGAAAATTCTTGGACTCCTTTTTTAAGAGCAATCATGTTGGCTCTGGCAGTCCAGCCAGCTCCAGCTGCAATTCTTGCTTTGCTTCCTCCTTGAAATATGAGGGGATTTCAAGTGGGAAGTGACATTCTTAACTTCTTACGTGAATGTTCATGTGGTTCTCTGTCAGGCAGCTGCTCTGTGTCACTGATGGGGGAGGAAGCCAGGCTGGGAGGGAAGTGCATTTGGGATCACTGGAAATGGTCTGTAAATTAATACTTCTGCCATTATTAAAAGGGGAGTTTTTAGGTGTTTTTTTAGCTCAGTCTTGCCCTCTGAGATTTTCCCTCTGCTGTGTGTTCTCTTAGATTTGAATATAATCGAAGGATGATAATTCAGGATTTTTCCCAGTCTTTTAAAGGCAGTTGCTCTCTTGCTGCAGATATCAGAGTTGCTCAAGATGCTGTAGTTTAGAAAATTTACTGTATTTATAGGAATGGAACGGAAGTGAGGTCTGGGAAATCATTATTAGCATACTTTATTACACGAGTGCCTGGAATAACTGTAAGGCAGTGGGTTAAGAAAATTCCAACCAGTGTTGCATTTTTAACTGAGTGAGGGATGGGGAACCCTGTAAATGCAGAAATCACTCAGATACAAGCATCCTTTAAGAATTTATTTTTAAATATTATTCTCATATGCATCCTCCTGCTACCTGGAAGAAAATATTGCAAAGTTAAACTGTCTTAGCCTGAATTTACATTAACTGGGAGCAAGAATTGGCTGGTGCTCAGGATGAGTAACCCTGGAATCTGATTCTTGGCTGTCTTAACTCAGAGAACTCATCTTGCCCTTCTGCCTGCACCAGCTCAATGCTGTTCTTTGCTATTCAACTGAAAAACTTTGTGAAATGATTTGTTTGAAGGATTCAAACAAAGATTTGCTCAGAGTTCAGACCCTCACTCGAGGAGATGAATCTCTGCACTTGTATCTGGTCAGGTCTTTTGTAGCAGGGTAAAAATATTTAAACAGGGCAGTGTTCTCCAAGGCTGCCTCAGTGCAGCTTAAACCCGAATCTGGGGCCTTCTTCGGGATGTTTTTTACAGAAATGTGTTTAAAATCTCTTTCAGTTAATGGATGTCAGTGTTGACTTGTGGAAGACCTACAGCAAAATGGATCCTGTGTCCTTGGAGGATTTGCTCTTTGAGGTAACACAGCTGAAATGTTCTGCATCAGCTCCTGCTTGGGGTAACCACAGAGTAAAAGTGTTGTGATTTTGTTTGGTTTAATTAAGTTTATGGGCTCAATCTCTACAGTCTCTCTGCCTGCTGTTGCTTGCAGGGTCTCCTTCCATTCCTTAAATCTACCACAGACTCTGCAAAACACCAAAATAACTCGTCTTGGTTTCCTTGAATTTCTTACTTTGTCTGAAAATCTCCTAAAAGTTTTTCTTCGTGTCATTAAACCATGTACAAAATACATGAAGTTGCTGTGTTTTTGTGCGTTAATCCTCCTTTAGCAGCTGGGAGGGTTAAAAAAATCCCCTTTAACACACAGCCATTCTTCCAGGAGAAAAAAAGCACTTTTCAGATGCTTTGTAACTCCTTTAAGTGGGGAACAGTGACACTCAGTGGCTGCCCTGATGCTTTGGGAAATACAAACAGCGGGAGGTGATTCTCACATGAATGCTGTGCTCTGATCTCAGTGCTAGAGGAGCAAACATTGTATAAATATTAGTGTTTATAATTTAATAGTGTATATTTTATAATTATTGGTACATATTGTTAATTTTTAATCTGTTTCTGGCTTGAAAGCAATTTAATATGTAGCAAATTCAGCAGTAATTATCCTTTGTTCATAAAATATCAGTAGTTCACACCAATTTGGTTGTTTAATCAGCTGCTGCAATGAAAATTAAAATATCATAAAGTTTTTATGAGGTTCTCAGTCTAAGTAATCGCTCTCTGATATTTCCCTTCCCCCTCTCTGTGTGGAAGTGAGATTAATGTTTGGGACTTGTCCTATACTCTGAGCAGAGCTGTTTATCATAATTTGAAGTTTTCAGCCTGAAAGTTGTTGTTAAATTGACTTAAATTTTCTGAAAAAAATTAACTTACACCACACACCCACAAAAACACACCCTGAAACCCAGCAGAATGTCCTTACCTTTTGAAATCTATTTATTTTCTTGAGCTTATTGTTTCATTGGGCACTCTGTATTCCAATGAAATGCCACCTTTACCTTCCTTTCTCTTCTCTAACACTTGCCTTGGGAAGTAATGTCAAATATTTTCCTTCTAGGATTTAATGATTTTTGAACACCAGTGGACCAACTTTTTTGCTAACTTTGACACTGAAATCCCCTTCATTCTGGAGCTCTCAGAATCTCAGGCGGGGGAGGTAGGTCTGCTTCAGCAATCCTCAAAAATCCTGCTCTTACCCATGCAGAAGGAATAATTATTCAGCATTATTTTGTTGGCTTTTTTTTCCCTATCCCATCTCACCTTTCATGTTTGAGGAGTAAAAACGTGTGGTTTGGGTTTTTTTGAGTCACCACCCACCTGAAAAATCTGTGGTATGATGGCTTAGGACTGCTTGGGGTGATTCAGTCGAGTGTTTGCTTGCTGATAATTCCATTTAAGTGATTTATATCTGCACAGGAGATATTTGTAGGTAGATTAACTTGCATTTGGATGGAATCTGGTATGTGCAGGGCTCTTAACCAGTTGAATTTGCACATATCAAACCTCATACATAACTGAGGGGGTAGCATAGAGCATGGGTGAAAATAGCACAGGATTTCTGGGGGTGGCTTTTGAAGCATTTTGTTGCTTTTTGGATGGATTTTGAAGCATTCTGATGCTTTTTGGAAGCATTTTGATGCATTTTGAAGTGTTTTGTTGCTTTTTGGAAGCATTTTGAAGCATTTTGACGCTCTTTTGATGGATTTTGAAGCATTTTGTTGCTTTTTGGATGCATTTTGAAGCATTTTGTTGCTTCCTCTGGGATAGTGGAAGGTGCCCCTGCCCATGGCAGGGAGGTGGAGCTAAATAGGCTTTAAGGTCCCTCCCAACCTAAACTATTCAGTGATTTAATAATATGAGAGACTGTTTATGTTTGTGGAGGTTGGAAGTATTTTTTGAGGGTTCAGGAGTTTTCTCTGAGAAGGTTAATTCAGGTTTTTTCTTAGTGATAGGATATTTCACACTTCTGTTCATGTACTTCTTAATAATTTGTTTTTTCACTTCTTCCCAGCCCTTCAGAAGTTATTTCAGCCATGGCATGATCTCAAGCCATATAACAGATAACAGGTAATTATTACTCATTATTCCCTGTGCTGTCACTACTACCTCAATATTTTATTTCCATATCCCTCATGCCATAATGCTTAAAATTCCTTGTGGGATCATCTCAATACATTCCATCTGATACTGAAAAAAAACCCCGTGCAAAGGCACTTCTGGAAGGACAAGCTGATTTTTCATAGGATTTAATGCTGTAGTTCTTACATATACCATGAAATTTTGTGCATTATGATCAGATCCTTTCCTATTCCATCCCTGGAAACCTCAGCCAGGTTGGATGGGGCTTGGAACAACCTGGGATAGTGGAAAGTGTCCCATGACAGGGGGGTGGGACTGAGATGATCTTTTAAGGTCCCTTCCAACCCAAACCATGCTGTGATTCTGTGACAAGAGTTTTAACTGAAAGCTGTTGTTTAGCTGAAGGTTTGTGTTGCAAAATCCAGCTGTTTGGAGCTGAATCAAGGTTTGTTCAGGTACCTGAATCTCTCTGCACATTCTTCTGCATTTGGAATAAACCAGTGGAGTTCAATGCCCTTTATTTATTGCTGGCAGCATCCTCTGTTGTGTGCATTGCAATAATGACAAGAAAATCCTTGACCTCTCCAGCTGGGTCTTGGGCCCAAAGCCAGAGCTAAACCCAAAATAGTTCTGTTTGTTTCCCACACGGTCATTTCAGGGTTTTTCAAGGTGGTGAATTTTAAACTAAGCAGCTTTTCAAGGCAGTTTAAGATAAAAGAATCTTCTGAGACCGTTTGGGAACAGCCTTGAGATATGTTATTGTATTTGAAAGAAATTATCACCTTTTTAATGCAAGTGGGTTTTTTCTTTGGAATTTCGTCTTTTCAGTGGGAAGTTTTGTGCAGCTTTAGTAATTTTTTTTTGATCCCACTCTTGTAGGAATTCAGCAGTTGGTCCATCACACTTGAAAGCTTTGATTTCATTTGTTGTTTGTAAACTTCCTGTGATATTTTGGTGGTGATTCCCTCTCTCCTCCTCAGCCCGAGCCGGCAGCCCTTTGTCCTGTTCGGCAGCCACTCCACAAAGGAAAACTTGAACTCTGGGAACTTTAATTTTCCATCTGAAGGACATCTGGTTCGAAACACTGGCCTTGGTGGAAGCACTGCCAAGCATATGGTAAGGCTTTGGAGAAGTTATCTGAGATTTTAAAGCATTGTATATTCTCTTTTTCTTCATATATTTTTTGTGCTTATCTTCCATGAATTAAATACTTAATTCTTCTTACCATAAAGCACCTTAGCAATCCATCGGTTTAAGGAACAGATTTCCTTTTCTTTCTCTTTCCATGTTAAAACCATACAGGATTCTTAATCAGGGGACTCCTGGATGAGTTAAAATAATTTATTCTCTGTAAAAAGACAACTGGTGCTGTAAGTGGGTGGGGGAGAGGGAAATGCTGTTTGTGAGGATCTGTGTCCTGGCCACAAAGTGAAAATCTTTAAGGATACACTTACTGTGACTTGTTTTAATCACATTTGTTTAGCCATTTCTTAGAAAAGAAATGAAAACCCACTTTTTTTTTGATAACACCTTGGTGAATAAACCCAGGATACTGACGTGCATCCAAATTCCAGTGTGTGTGCTCAGCAGCTGTTGATGAAACTCTGCAAAATCTTTCGTAGTTGCAGGACTGTTGTGATGAAGTTGCAAAGATTAACTTGTTTCCATTCCCAAGTGAAAGCTTGGTTGGTAAACATTTGCTGAGGTCCGTGGCTCCTTGCACCGAGGCGCAGGGGCCGTGCCTGGGCGAGCGACCCCAGGGAATTGGGATCCTCTGGCTGGAGGGCCTTGGGTGGCTCCAGAAGGCAACTGGCAGCGAAGGAGGAGAGAGGTAGAGTGTGGAGAGAGCTCCCTGCTGCCTCCAGGGGCTCTGGGAGTGGCAGTGGTGTGAGCCCTGAGCAGGTTGGATGTGGCTGAGCGTATGAGTGAGGCCATGAGTTCATGAGCTTGTCAACATTTTCATGTGCAGCTGCCTCAAGGATGGATGGACGTGGGGTTTCTGGGCACAAATCACGTGCCCAGAGCCTGAGAAAGGAGTGGTTTTGCATCCTGGTGAAATCTCATCCTCCATTTGCTGCTCTAACGCTGTTTCTGTAAAAACACTTTCAATTCTGTCTTTTCTTCCCTTGTTAACAATAAGATACCATTTGATACCTTTAAAAGTGCAAGTACAGTGTTATTCTGATGTACTTGCTCCATCTGTTGTCCTCAGATTCTGATGCTGTTTTTAAAAAGGTGGTTTATTTACAGGTACAGGTGATACTGTTTTAATAGGGTGTCATGAAAATAGTAAATAAGACCAAGTGCCAGCATAGTTATGGGAACCTGACCCACTTTCCTCTTCATGAAAAGAGCAGTTGACATAGGAAATTGAAAACACAAGTCAGAGCTCATCTCCTTTCCAAAGTCTTGCAGCCATTCAGGTCAAGTCAAAAGTGAAATAGACCTTTGAAAAACGTAAGTTGCTTTTTCACAATCCAGTTCCGTCTGTGTCGTAAACTTCTGTAGTCTGTCAGTGCTTAGAAGACTTAAGGGGAGTGTAGTTAATTGTTAATTATTGCACCAGTTTGTTTTACTGATGGCTTTTTGTATCTCATTAATACTGACTGCTAGGTAGTGCAGTGTGTATCTCCAAAGGGACCTCTGGCTTGTTCAAGGACCTATTTTTTTGGAGCCACTCACGTTCCTTTCCTGGGTAAGTACATGAAATATACCAAGGGAGTTACTACCTCTGTTTCCATGAAAATTTGTAGCAATTAAAAGCTTTGCTTCCTTCCTGAGCATCAGGCCATGGAGTGGTAGATTCTGTAGCCAGTGCATGAAATCATAGCAGATTTTGTGGGTAAAATCTGTCAGATTTCAGTGTGCAGAACCTTTTTAAAGTATAAAACAAATATTTAAGTCCATATTTCATATGGGTTTATATAAAAACAGTCTCCAAAAATGTAGTAATTCAAATGGGTGGTTGTCAAGTAACTGAGGGTTTTTAAAAGGATAAAGAAAATTCTTTCACTCTTGTCTTTTATCCTCTGGTTTGGGCCCAGTATAATGAGTTACAACAGCTGTATCCCCAAATAAAAACAAGCCATGTAAAATTTTTAAAAACCATTTTCTTTTGTATTTTAAGTGCTTGGAAGAGCCCATAGATAAAGTCAGTCCTTAGGGTTATCTTGAAATCACAGTGAGCTCAGAAAAGCTAAAGAGAAGACAGTTGGAGGGTTGGAATTCCAACCTGTGTAATTTGCCCTAGTACCATAAAATACTGGATAAATTCCATGTGAGATGTGCAGCAGAAACGTTCTCAAAGTGTTTGAACCAAACCTCTCTTGTTTTAATACAGGAAATGACAACGAGATGCACAAGCAAACTGAGCAAGCGTAAGCTGCCAACTTTTTATATTTTTCCTTAACTCTTCTCTCTTTCTACCTCGTGGCCGTAGGTGAAACCTGCTTTTAGTGGCTGTTGGCATTTGCAGAGCCATTTTTATTCAGAATAATGTGCATGGGACAGGATTTCAAAGGCAAAATGCTCGTGGAGAGTTTCAGTGGGTGCATTGGAAGTTGTTTAGTGGGACAGCAGCAGAGTAGGGAAGGAAATATTAGTAAATCTTGCTTGAATTGTAGTAAAAAAAGAAATCTTAACAGTTACTTAAATAATTTGAAAAGATTCTTCATATATACCGAGGGGAAAAGTATCTCACACTGCAGCATCCTGCACAGATGGAAGGAAAAGTGATTTTTAGACCAGTTTCATGAACAATGTGTAAGATTTATGATGCTTAGTGAAAATGCCCACAGGGAACACTCAAACTTGTGAAGAAATTCCCTGTGTTAAAGTTAGATCAAAGTTAATTTTTTTAGTGTGGAAGCGGCAAAGCTTCTGCACGTTTTAACCTTCTCCAAATCAGACTTTGTTTATCCATGTTGATGTCCACTTCCTCTGCATGTTGTAGATCCCTGTCCAGCTTGGAGAACACAGTAGATAAATCTGCTTTGGTCCTGCTCTTTCTCTTGAGAAACCAGACCTTTCCTTAGAGATTTTATCCTCCTTGTGAGTTGGGATCATTTTAGGAGCTTGTTTTTGCTTCTGCAAAGCTGCATGACCTGGTAGGAAGATAGTAAAGATATTAAAGATGTGTCAGTACTCTCACACTAAAAACTGTTGACTCTTGGTAATTGTGAGGCATAAAAGTGGAGTTACTGCACTGAGCAGCAGATTTTCCCTTTTTTATAGAAAACTGAAGTCCAACAGGTATTTTTTCTTGCCTGTATGTTCTCCTCAAACACTTTTTGTCCTTCTTCAAATATCCTTTGTACTAAGCACATTTTTAATCAAGATGAGTAGAGGAGCTCTAAACAAAGAGGGGGTTGATAAAGGCAGTAATTTTAAAAGAATATCTTTTTCTTGGAAGCATCCCTGTATTGGTTCAAATAATTAATTTCGACAACAGCAGCATAATTGGATTTTTTAGCAAACCTCAACTCAGGATTTTCGACTTAGTTTGCGTTGAGTCTTGTAACTGGTTCTTATAGTGGTCAATATTTTATAAAAAGTGAAATTAAAAGTGTTTTATAACCACTCTTCAGTCCAAATTTGGCTGTGCTGATTGGCTGGAGTGCATAAACCAACTCTGTAAATTGAAGGATAAACAGGGATAGATTTTCTGATTTTATTTTTTTAAGAAAATGCTTCAAGAGCAACAACAGAAATGCTGTGTTATTTTACATTTTGCACTCCTAGCTTTAAAATGTTAAAATGGGAAGAAGAGTAAGGTAAGGAGCACCTCACTGAGATGTTTTCCTTCAAATATATAGGTGAATTTGAGGGAAAATAGGAATGGTTACAAAGTGTGGAAGAATTATAATATAAAGGAATTATATCCCTTTACTGGGTGCACTGAGAACATGCTAAGAGCATATGAAAGCACAGGAAATGACAATCAAGAAACCTGAAAAAGCAGTGAGAAAAGCTGAATTTTAAAATCCCTTGCTGCTGTTGGGGATGACCAAAGGCAAGCTTTGGTGCATTTTGAGGTTCCTCCACATTTGGGATGTTCAGATGCTTTTTTTCCATCCTTCAGGAATGCTTTGCCTATGGCTTCAATGCTGGATCCTTCTCTTTCCTGCCCCCTCTTCCCTCCCTCGATATTGGCAGTGGCAGAGGAGTAATGAGAGGACTTAAAAATTTAGGGAAGCAGTGATTTTGTTGATCTGCTCATCTTTTTGTTGTAATTTAGCAGGAAAGCAGAGGCTGCTGTTTCTTAGTTGGGCGCACGTGGGTTTTTCCCAGTGGTTCAGGAGCTATAAAATGAAAAGTCATTCCTGGCTTCACCTGGCTTTGGTTGATTTCTGTACAGTTTTTTCAGTCCCCTTTTAAGAAGGGAATTGGGCTAAGCTGGGATTGAGATTTCATGGAATTGTGGAATGGTTTGGGTTGGAAGAGATCTTTAAAGATCATCTCATTCCACCCCCTGCCATGGGCAGGGACACCTTCCATAGACCAGGTTGCTCCATCCTGGCCTTGGACACTTCCAGGGATCCAGGGGCAGCCAGAGTTTCTCTGGGAGATCCATTCCAGGGCCTCATCACCCTCACAGGGAACAATTCCCTCCCAAAATCCCATCTGTCCCTTCCCTCTGTTGATATGAAGCCATTCCTCTTATCCTGTCACTCCAGGCCCTGCATTTAGGATGTGCTTCTAAACCCAGCTGCAGCAAAACTCAACTGTAAACCATATTTTTTATTCTTAACTAACAAAAGCACCAGATACATTTTGTGTCAAGAGGTATTTTCCCAAAATATCCTGTAATTTGAGCAATTTCCTTGCTCTAATTAAATTTTCTTACACAGAAACCTTAACTCTAAATCCACTTCTCCACTTTTTTCAACAAGGAACCCCTTCCTTGTTATTAAGGGAGCTGTGCAATGAGAGAAAAAGCTGCTCCTTTAAAGAGAGGAGGAAGAAAACTCTACCTGTCCAGTAAATGTTGTGTTTGTATTTCTCTTCAGTACGCTGTTGTCGCAAATATATTCTGCTGTTGTAGAGGCTGTGCTTGCTGGCATTGAGTGCTATGCTAAAACTTCCACTGAACTCAAGGTAAATGAAGCCCCCCCTGTGATTGTTCTCTCTCTGTAATTGTTGGTTTGGATTGCTTGCAGTATGAGATTTACGTGCAAACCAAAAATGAAAACTGAAATAATTCCTCTTTTTCGCTCGATGGAATAAAACAAAATTCCTACCCTGGCCTCCAACCAGGCTCTGAATTCTGTTTAAAAGAAAAGAAAAAAAAAAAAGAGAGATTTCAGAGTGTGTCTTAATTTTACCCATCTGCAGTTGGTTTTTCCAGCTTGTCATGAATTTTCCTGACCTCGTAGGAAGGAAAATGAGATCTGTGAAAGAACAAATTTTAGCCTGGTGCATCAGTGTTGTTACTGTTTCGTGTCTCTCATTGGTCTTACGGGTGCTGCTGGGATTTGGAAGGATGGGGAAGGATATTTTATTCTTTATTTCCTTTTTTCAGGCAAAGGAGGTGGCAGAGCAGGTGCTCCTGTCTGTGTTAGACAGCCTTGGCTTGGCACAGCTGAAATCTGCTTTACGGTGTGTATTTCCATAGTTACTGATCTCTCATTGTCCCACTGGATTGGCTTCTTTGGGGGGAAAAATATTAATTATAAACTGAAAAATATTAATTTTAAACTGAACTTGCCTCACTGCCAAATTCCAAGACTTCATAATGCATTCAGACTTTAAAAATCATTATAATTCTTCCATTTTCCTGCTGTCTTAATCACTTCTTTTCCTTTAAGTCTATTCCTGCTTATTTTTCACCTGTAAAAGTACAAACCACACGTTTCACCTGTACAATTTCTGTTCTGCAGCTCCAAAATCGCTTTTCAAATTCAGGCTGTGAACAACCATGGCAGGTTTGTATCACTGTCTTACAGCTTCTTGTTATTAATTAGTGCTTTCCATACAGTAATAAATTAATTTTTCTCCTCTTGGAACTCCTGCAAAAACCTCGTGTTTGATTATTTCATAGGAGATGTGCTAAATGCTTTTGAGTATGAGAGAGTTCATTGATTTCATATCTGTAATTCTGTGGAATCTTAAAAACCTTAAAAGGAATAAAAAGCAGTTGGGCAGACTAATTTTATTAACTGCTAATGAGTAGAAGCAGCATGAGCTCATTAAGAGTTTTCATTTTAAAAATGCTTTTAACTTAGTTGATATCACAGACTTGTGCTTATTTAATCCCCACACTAATTGACTGAAATGACCTGCACAAATAAGAGTTTATTTTAAAATAAAACAGCTTTTTTGGCTGCTGGGGAGTTACAGAAAAATGATCTAACTTTTTAATATTTAATTGTTGTTCTAGAATTACTCCGTTGGATAACGAGGACAGCCTGAGTTTGATCAAAACTGTAAGTAATAATAATAATAATAATAATAATAATAATAATAATAATAATAATAATAATAATAATAATAATATTTATTTTTTTAATTAGAAAATAGAGCTCAAGTGTCTGTTTTTCTGGGGCATGCTGAGATTTTTATGGGAATACGAGTGTAAGGGGAGAGATGAGAGAGATTTCAGATGCTGGAACAGATCTAACAAGAAGTTAGAACTCAGAATAAAACATGAACGCAGATTTACGATCTTGTTTTCACCACGTTATAGAAGTGGTGGTTTAGGATGTTTGAAAAATACAGATTTTACTGTTTCAGTGGAAATATTTCAAGTTCTACTTTCTCTTCCCTTTCCTTCCCTTCCACTGCTGGATTGCTGCAGGCATCTATGATGGTGTTTGACATTCCAGACCTGCTCACAGGGAGAGGATGCTTGGGATCCGTGGTGTTTTCGGAGTCTTTTCTGACATCACAGATACAGGTCAAAGAAAAAGGTGAGTGTTTTAAATTCTACCACCACTCTTGTCCTTCTGGTGGCTTTGCTGGGATGGGAGAGCCAAAGGAATCCCAATGGATGTTGTTGCTGTTAACCTGATGGGTTTGGAACACTTTTGGGGGGGGAGAAGAGCAAAGGAAGAAGCCATAGAAAGATCAGAATAAATCAGGATTTCTTTGGAACTTTGTAGCAGCTCCGTGTGTGTCATAGCACAGGAGGACTGGGAGTTGATCTGCTGTGAAAGCTTCATTTAAACACTCAGAAATCCTGAAAATAATAAGATTTTCATATTTACTAAAGAAATTCCAAGTCTTAAAAGTAACTCACTGGACATTCTGAACTACACGGGTGCTATTAGTTTAGTGGCTGTGGTGGTATTAGGTGAAAGATTGGATTTGATGACCTTGGAGGTCTTTTCCAACCTTAATAATTCTTTGATTCCACTGCTTTGCTTGCCGTGGCTTCCCTGCAGATGGCAGCATCAGTCCAGACTCGAGGCACGTTATCCTGACTGCAGCTATCCCGAGATTCTCTTCCTGGCTGGTGAGTGAGTGCACAGAGCCTCAGCTCAGCTCCTCCACATCCACAAAGCAAAACTTGCTGTGGGAGTGTGGATATCTGGGGGGAAATACGGGATTGAAATGTGGGCATTGAAACAGAAGGGTGTGTTATTAACATATTCTGATTTTTTAAATATGGAGAATAAGTGAAAAACAAAGTGGAAACAAGCTGATGGTTCCATCCATAGCACAAGTTTTAAATGATTTCATTTTCACCTTGTCAGGTTTTCAGCTGTTTGAAAGTCTGGGTGTTTTTGAAGTGACTTTTGAAAATTCTGGTTTTTTGTGGGGCACTTTAAATCACCCCAAAAGCAAGCAAGGTCTCATTGCAGACCTCTAATGCACTACACAGTTTAGAGGGAGAATTGCAAAGAATAGAACAAAGCTGGGCATTGCCCTTTGGGAGTTCATGCTTGAACAGTAATAAAAATTAAGACTGGATGGGATACACTACTTTCTATCTATGTGATACTATTTTAGTATATAAAACAATTTATTGGGGAGAATGTGGTGCAAGGAACTATTTTGGTCCCATGGTAACACAGTGTTAAGAGGACAAAATTGGTTTTGAAGCACTCTGGGCTCAGGACTTTTTGTGTCTGTGGTACCTGAGGTTCTTGTTTGCCTCAAAACTCCTTTAATGCTTTTTATTTAACGTTAGACTTGCTTTATTTATATAAATCACAATTGAAATGGAAACTGTTTCTGGCTGCAGGTTGAAGACAGTGATGTGAAACTGTCTGAGAAGGCACAGCAAGTATTGAAGGTAAAATTAAATGTTTTTTTAAACTTAAGAAATTTCATTTTGATGAAGCAGTATTTGAAAAACTTGAGCTCCTACCAAACTCTCCTTTATTTTGTGTGTCACTTCTCTTCTACAAGACTTGCCTGTTCTGCCCTGCCTTTTTCAAACTTTGACATACAAATTAATATATTGTGTGTAAAAGTTTGAGGGTTCCTTTATTTCAAAGAATCCCAAAACCCAAGAGCAAAAAGAGTCCTAATAAAACTGTGATTTCATGGAAGTCTCACTAAACATTACTCATGGAGCTCATGTGTTTCCAAAAGCCCCCAAAACTTGATGCAACTTTCTTTTAACTTAATTAGCATGCTAATGTCTAAAGGAAAACACTCTAAGCACTAGGAAAAAAAAAGAGTTTGGAAATCTGGGAACATCTTAAATCACATGAGTTTCACATTTGTGGTGTAATTTGTGGCTCCCAGGAATGTTCATTATAAATAGATTTATTTTCATGTAATATACTTTTAGCAGGTTGGATTGACAAACTAAAAACAAAAAGCTCAGCCTTGTGGTTGTGACAATAACTTGTAACTTCACAGCTGCTGGCAAAACCAAAATGGGGGGAAGGCTTTTAAAAATGATCCTCTTGCCTTGCTCTCTCTCCCTGGTCCTTCTGTATCCACGCAGGAGAAAACTCTTTTAAAGTTCTTGACAGATGCTGTTTGAAAATAAAATATTTTCTCTTGGAGCAAAAGCAGGAGAAAATATTCCTGCTTGGATTAGTCCTTGATCCGGTCTGTGATGTTGCTGTTGGTTTTTTCCTGTTTAGGAAGACAAATCTTTCCTGGGCACTTTACTCACTGGGGGTGATGGAGTGTTTATGTGTTCCAGCAATCCACAGGCCATGCCTGCAGAAGGTGAGATGTAGTTGGTTTATTTGTGGTTTTTTTGGCTTGTTTTTTCTTCTTTTGGTCTTTTTTGTTTTGTTTTTTAAACCAGAGACAGGTTGTGGCATTCACCCTCTGGTGAGCCAAACTGAGGCATCATCTTTAAGCTTTCAATTTGCCTTTACAAGTCTCTTGTGTTAAATTCCTTGTCTGGTTCTTTTGTCCCCAACCTCTGCCTGAAACTCGTGGTCCTGGAAGGAGGATTCCTGCTGAGCTGCAGCCTTTGGAGGCACGTGGGGCTCTGACATGATGGTCAGTGAGGCTTTGCAGACCTCAGAGGTGGCTTTTCCCCACAGCTCACGTTCAGACCCTGCCCAAACTGGCTCTTCCTGTCCTTAACAGATGAGGTGCCAGATGTTTTCTGCCTTTTCTGTGTCTATATGAACGTGAGGTTGGGAAGATGGGGCATTGCAGAAGCGCTGTGGGCTCACAGCTCAGGAGGAGAAGGCAAATATTGGTATCAAAGCCTTTTCCTGGAGCTGATGTGTTCCAGTTTTCTGCCACTGTCATTTTCTCTCAGGAATTCAGAGCTTGTCAGCCCAGGTGCTCATTGTGTGACAGAAAAATGCCTGATTTTGGTCCTTCTCAGATCCAGTGCAGTTACAGCTTTTTGACATGAGATCACTGGCAGCAATCTTGGATTATTCCTCCTGTTTTGGTGCCTTTTGCTTCAAGAACTTAAACAACACAAATATCCCAGGAATAAGACTGAAGCCAGTTTGATGGGACTGTTGGATTTCCCTCCCTCCTTCAGGAATCAATAGATACTTTTTAAAGCATAATACTTTTATATCCCTATGTGCAGAGAAGGTGTTGCTGTCACAGTGCTGATGTACAGCAGAAAGTGATGAATATCTGACATTAAATGCTTGGTCCTGACAGTTTTTAGAGGAGAACCTTCAGCTTTATTGTCTTTGCCCTGGAGTGTCGAGGATAAATAACGATGTGCAAGGCAATTAAACAGCCACCCTCGAGTAAGGGAAGCTGCTTTTGCTGGGAGTGATCAGATTTCAAAGAGAAGAGGTTAATGCAGAGTGTGATACTCAGCTCTTTTGCAATGCAGTGCTGTGGGCACTTGTTCACTCAGTAAATAACTGGAGAACGCTGGATTTTTTGGGGGGGGCTTTGTTAAAACTGGCTCTGGGTGTCCCAAAGGAGCAATTTACTTTTTCTCTCTTTTTTTTTGGTTTGTTTTTTGATGGGGGGGAGATTTGTGAAATTCAGTGTTTTGCTAACTCTTGGGCTGGAGAGTTACAAGTAGGTGATGGAAGGACCTTTATGAAACCCTGCAAGGAGTGTGAGATTTTTTTGGGTGTCAAGTGACAGTGAAGTTGATCTTGTTCCCTGGTTTGTTGTGCTCACATCTGGCCTCTGCTGAGCTTTGCAGCCCTGTAGTCTGGCACTGGGAGGTGCAGAAGGTGCATGGAATCATGGAATAGTTTGGGTTGGAAAGGACCTTAAGGATCATCCCATCCCACTCCTTGCCATGGGATGATCCCAGGTTGCTCCAAGCCCCATCCAACCTGGCCTTGGATAATTCCAGGGATCCAGGGACAGCCACAGCTTCTCTGAGCATCCTGTGCCAGGTCCTCCCCACCCTCACAGCCAGAAATTCCTTCCCAAGATCCCATCTAACCCCGCTCTCCTTCAGCTTAAAGCCATTTTTATTAAAACGAAACCTTAATACTGAACAACTTTGAGGATTTTACTCCAAGTTGCCATTTCAAGAGTAAAACATCTTTGTTTCTGTATTATTTCATCCTGGCACTGTTAGTGCTACCTGTGCAGGCAGCTTTAGCTGAATATTTTAATTCCTTTGCTTTTTTTTCTGAAAGAAAATATTGAACCTTTCCTTTTTGCTGACTCACAAACTTCCCAGTGTGGGATGTGATCTTGCTTTTAGTGCCTGCTCCAGCACTGGTAGCAGAGGTTCAGTTTGAGCATTTTCTTTCTTATGCCTGCCAGAAATCAGCTCTTTGCTGGTACCAGTTCCTACTCCACTTCAGTGGAATTTTCTTTTTCCGTTCTATCACCCACCCTTGCTGTTTCTCTTCTTTTCAGCTGCTTTCCTTCATGCAGGTTTGTTAAGAACTAAAATGTAAATATTATAATGTTTAAGTGATCAAGTTAAACATTGTTATAATGGTTAAATGGAAGATTTAAACACTGTTACATTTCAAACTTAATTATTAAGTTAAATTTTAATTTAAAAGGTAAATTTTAAGTTAGTTTTTAAGAATTTAAACTAAATTTAGACTGTTAAAATTTTCCACTTAAGCATTTTCACACTGTTCAGTTTGTTACAATGTTTAAATTCTCAATTATTTGGATGCAATCTTAAGTTCTTGTAGTGTCAGTTTTGTATTTCAGCAAGTTTGAAATTTGACAGGGTGGAATTTTTTTGCTTTTAAATGAAAAAAAGTGCCTCAGAATATTTGTGATAAGTGGTTCTGTGGAGTCAGATGAAGTCATGCAGTTGTAGTTGTGATGCCTGCCCTTGGCTCTGCTCACTAAATACTGTCCCAAATCAAATTTACTGCTTGTTAAATACAACAAAATCCTGCAAGAACATAGATTTCTTCCTCAGGAAGAAGAGACAGTCATCGTGAGAAGCTGAAATGTTGATTTATACCTCATACAATCATTTTTCCTTCAAATTCCAGGCAAATTGTATTTCTTTTCTGATGGCATTCTCTTCTCTGATCCCCACCACGGCAGCATTTCCATTTCCAAGAATCACATGAGTTCCATTTCTTTCTATGATGGGGTGAGTATTTTGTCTGTTCTTACTGTCATAAACTTCATATCAATTTTTAACAGTTGGGTCCTGGTACAAAGCTTAGATTTCAGCTTCAATTTTAAGTGTCCAAGTGTAATAACTGTTGCAAATCTGCACTTTTGGTGCTGATTAACTGAAATTAGTAAGTGAGGAGGAGAGAATTTTGTATTGGAGTTAGCAATGTGGTGTTAATAGTGTGAAAACTGCTTTTTATTAGGAGAAAAATTGCAGAACACAACATTCATCAAACATCTCCCAGTGTGAAGTGATGGATAGAGAACAGTTCATGGTATGCTGAAGTCACAGGGTGTTTTGGAGGGTGAAATGCTGCCTTTTATTAAAATTATTTTGGAATCTCTCACTTGGCCACCAGAGCAGTGTTCAGGTTCAGTGGGAATTGAGAGGTTAATGATGGCAGCTCAGCTCTGCCCACCTCGGGGCACAGCCACTGACTTAACCATCACTTCTACAGGGTGGAAAAGAGATTATTTGTGTTGGTTACTGTTTCCTAAACACAGGGGTAAAAAAAAATAAAAATCAGTTTCCTTTAGTTTCCCTTTTGTTCAGGTACAGTATTCCCCATTTGCTCAGTGGCCTCCTGCAGCATTGTGCTGGCTGATTTCATCACACAATACAGGAAACCAGTAAAATACAATAAAAGTGTGTGATTCAATCGAGATGAAAACACAGCAGGCTCAGAGACTCTTACCTTAGCTGCCTTTTCTTGGACATCACATTGATTGCCCCTTGGTAGTTTAAGAAGCTATTTTAACACTGACCTTCCTTTTATTGTTTGAGTCAAGACACTCACTTTCATAAAAGTTCCTATTTCTGGGACCTGGCCATCATTCTTGAACTGATGCCAGATTTTTGTGTGAAGCTAAGCCTTGACAGGGAGTGTATTATTGTTCTACTGACTTGGCAGAATACAAGGGTGTGGAGGGTTTGAACTGTTAAGAAGTGACAGGAGAAGCAGGGTAATTGTTGGTGGCTCTTTCCAAAAGTTATTGCAGCAATGTGGATGGAAAAGAAAAAGGAGAATTTAACGCTCAGATTAAAATAAAAGATACCAAGCCTCAAAGTGATGCAAAGTGCAGTTTTTTAGCAGCTTTATCACGATGCCTGTGAGATATTCTTCTTTTTCACTTGAAAATGCCTGCACTTCTGCTCCAGCACATCCTGCAGACTCCTGTGCTGTGAGGAACTGGGCACTGAGCTGCTCTTGAGCTCCTGAAATCCCTGGGGCTCACAGACATGGAGTGTACAGAGGGCAGGGGAGATTCTGGCCATCCATCAAGTGAACAGATATTACCAAGCAACATTTAGATTTCACAACGACATTAACATCTTGTAAAACTTGGAGCTGGCTCCTTTCAACCTCGTGTCTGTGGGGATTATTGCTGCTGCTTTTCAGCTTTTTTCAATTTGTGGAGCCCGAAATGTTTTCCAGGAGCAGATTTGTTGGACGCTTCTCATGCTGACTGCAGCATGCACGAGTTGGCCTCGGAGTCACTTCTCAGGAAATCTCAGAGCCATCCTACAGAATCCAGGGTCTGTGGGTTCTGTTCCAAAAGCCATTTTCTCTTAAAAGAAATTGTTCTCTCTTAGGAGAATATTTTCGTACGTTCTTCAGTAACCTCAGTGACTTTGAGAGGATTATTTTTATAATTGATCCCTCAGTCAGCAAAGGAGAGAGGTTCTGTTTGCAGATGTCTCAGAGTTGATACCAATTCTTATGTAACAGTTCCCCAACTTGAGCTTTTTCTTCTCAAGAATGAGTACAGTGAGTTCTTTACCCATTTCTATTGAAAGTGAAGTGGATGCCACTGAAATTCCGATTCGAGCCCTAAATAATTGATTTCCCATTTCCCAGAAGTGTTTCATGCTTCTGAATTGTTCTGATTTTGTAAAACTTCGGTGTGAAAAGAGTTACGAGTCAAAGCTTGAACATAAAACACTTCAGCATCCTGCAGAGTTGCACATAAACACCTGAAAATCCAGAATCATGGAATGGTTTGGGTTGGAAAGGACCTTAAAGCTCATCTTGTTCTACCCCCTGCCATGGGCAGGGGCAACTTCCACTATCCCAGGTTGCTCCAAGCCCTGTCCAACCTGGCCTTGGACACTTCCAGGGATCCAGGGGCATCTCCCACCACTCTGGGAAAAAAAAGCCCCAAACAAACTGAGAAACAACCCAAGAAAACCAAATCTCTATTTCCTTAGAATGAAAATTGGACAGCCTGAGTTCGGTGCTCTGAGGCAAACACAACCTGAGGGCTTCAGCCTCCTGTTGGTAAAGACAATTCAGGTGAAAAAGAAAGAAATTTATTAGAATTTGTGCTCGTGAAAGAATCTGAGAGAAACAGGACACTTCCAACGTGCAGGTGACCTACACTTTAAATTACAGGCCTTAGACTTGTGCCTTGTTGCAGAACAGTTCCTTTCAGGTCAGAAACTCCAGAGCATGGTACAAAGAGTTTGCAAGAGCACCTTGCCATCCTTGTCACCTTTTTAGCTGGCATTTAATTCATTTTTCATGTGGTGTGTGTGTGTTTTAGATGTGGGTGTAGACCAAGAGTTTGTTGTTTGAAGCAGTAGCAGAGGGAGGGTCTAGATTTTGGTGAGGACAAGGGAAGATATTAAAATTCAAGCTTTTCTTTTCAGGACAAAACTTAGGTGCTTAGGTCAATCTCAAATCCTTTATTTTAAGCTTGTGGTATCTCCAGTAGCTGCAGAGTAGAAACTGAGGGCTCCTCCACCCCTCCTGCTCCACCCCTGTGCCATGCAAAGTAGAAAATGTTAATTACAACTTGTCCTGTTTTTTTCCTTTTCCAGGATTCCAACAGTGTTGTTGCTGCTCTCTTCATAGACTTCAAAAGTTCCCTGCTTCCTCATCTACCCGTTGAATTCCATACCCAGAACAACTCTCTGATGATTGCACTTTTCCCCAAAAGAAAGATTTATAAAGCTTTTTATTCACAGGTAAAATAAAAAAGTTTGGTTGGGGTGGGGGAGAAACCACATAATTGCTCTGTGTGTTTCAAATGTGTGAGAAACTTGAATTTCTGTATGAATTTCCAGTGATGGTGGAGCTGGTTGAGTTCAGTGCTCCCCATGTGCTTTCACTTTGCCTTCTGAAGGCATCGAGGGCTCTCCAAGCTCCTTTCCTGAGCTGCATTTCAATGCAGCCCTGGTGTGTAATTGGCTACAGGGATTGTATGGAGTGGCAGAGGTTCCATTGTGTGTTTCTGTGGTCAGACACATTTGGATCGTGATCCTTGGGGAAGTGGAGTTTGGAGTTTTTAAGTATCCCATATGGCATTGTGTTATTCCCTAAGTAGATTGGCTTCAGTGCATTGTGCTCCAGGGGCTTTTAAGAAAGCAAACTTTATAACAATAGTGCTTTTGAGGAAACGAGCCTGGAGATTTTAGGACTTCACAAGGGTTTTTAGGATGTGCTCATCACACTGCGTTGGAAAAGACCACCTAGCTCAGTGAGTAGTCCCCACTGGTTGTATTAATGGTACCATAAAATGCCTCCTCCTTTTATCTTAAGTGTTTAAATTCCTCCCACTCTTCCACTCTGTGAATGGTTGGGAATCTGTTGTTTGTTTGTATTTGAATTTTCAGCCTATTTTATTCATTCTGCTTTTATATCTGTTTTATTTTTCTTTTCTCTACCAGAACACATCCTTGAGATACTCACAAATCTCAGACCCATTCCTTCTGCTTTATTTGGCCTAATAAAACAAAACCAGATCCTTTTTAATCTGCGCCTATAAAAATTTCTTTTTTCTTCTGGTAGTTGTAATGCTTTTCTTTTGATCTGGTTTTTGGATGTAGATACCCAAACTATAGTATCTGAGATGAGGGTATTTGTTTCCTCTGCTGCTTTTTCTCAGGGCTATTTATTCCTGTCCTCCTTTGTTTTAATTTTTTTTTAGCTGAACAGTTCCACGCTGAGGTTCAGTTTGGGCAGTTCAAGTTTCTCATCTGGCACCACACCAGTTGCTTTGCTCGAGTAGATAAAACAAATCTTTTGTCTTCAGGATGTTCTCTCATGAACAAAACTCTTCATCAAATTGAGTGTACCTGATTGTGTAAGCCACAGAAATACATTATTGTGTTTTGTCAGTGTTTACCTTCAGGTATTTATTGATTTCCTCCAGAATTCTTTCTAAAAGTCTGTGTGCCTCACAGGTCACAAAGATTCACTAAAATTTAGGTGCTACTTCTACTCTTCTAAATTATCTGACTTTATACCTCACTTCACTGGACCTGTGCTTTGATTATTCCCAGCCTCCTCCAAATAGGGAATAATAGCTGCCCTGTTAACCCCAGATCTGGGTTTGTTAAAAACTGAGATGTTGAGCCCACAGCGCTGAAATCTGATGTGCAGACCCTGTGAGGATGAGGTGATGCCTTCCACATCCTCACTCTAAAGGGAACAGGAGGAGAATTTATTTAGGCTTTGGGATGTGTTGATTTCTCTCATTTTTTTTCTTCAATGCCATAGCAGCTCTTATTTAAACTTTCATTAATTTATACGTAAAGGCCTGATATATTTCCACTTCTTGGCCTGACCTATGTTTTCACTTTATTCCCAACCCTTTGACTCCTACAGAAGACAATTTCCCCTTGACCATTCCTTTTTTCCATCCCTCCCAGGCATTTCTTTGAGTCCCTTCTGCGTGTTTTGAAGTGGTCATTTCTTTAGTTGTGTGGATCCTTCTGCATGAGCAATATTGCCTTTGTTAATATCAAAAGTATATTTTATTCTGATGGTTTTTATCTCCTGCCCTTGTGTTTTGGATGCTGAGTTTTTAATGGAAAGCAGTCGTGTCTCCCCCAGTTGTTTTGTCTTGCAGACAGTTATTGTGAAAAATGACAATGGCTGTTGCCTTTCCTTCTGAAAAGAAGGGAAATACCAAACAGTGACAGGACTTTGTGATTCATCTGAATCTGATTTCTAGGTTCACAGTGCCATTCAGATTAATGTGTCTTGGCTGGAGCAATAGGATGTGAGCCAAAACATTCCCTAGAGAAATGAAGGGTTTCCTTTTCTTTTGGGAAGGAACGGAGTTTTTCCTAAATTTCCAGCAATGATTGCTGCAATCTCACCTCGTGAAAATGACAGTAGTGCTTCAAAGAGACTTGTATTAATTCAGTTCCTGCTGCAGAGCACTTGGGCGATAAACACCTACATTTTTATCAGGGAAAATGAGGCCATTTGAGTAAATTCCTAAAGCAGTTGCAGCCTAGCCAAAGATTAGGTTACAAAATCTGATCTGTGGATTGGAATTCTTAAATACTTTGGGTTGGAAAAGTTTCATTCCAACCCCCTGCCGTGGGCAGGGAACCTTCCACTATCCCAGGTTGCTCCAAGCCCCATCCAGCACCTGGACACTTCCAGGGATGGGGCAGCCACAGCTTCTCTTGCAGCAAACCTGAGATTGTGCAATATTTAATGGCTGGTGAAAACGTTTTTTAGGTGAGCAAAACCAATTCCTAAACAAATGCAAAGCAAATTTGGGAAAACAATGACCCTCATGCACAGATCTGGTTTGTTCCAGGTTTTCTCTTCGTGGCAAAACCAGACAAACTCAGGATTATCTTTAAGGGTTGTCCAGGAGGAATTCCTGTCTGAGGAACAAAAGAAGCTGTAAGTTCCTGCCAGTGCAGTGCAGTTACACAGCAGCTGCAATCAGAAAAATGCTTTTATTTATTGGTTTTGATAATAATTCAAAAAATAATTGTTGCATTCCTAGTGCAACACTCACTTTATCTTTTTTTGGTACCATTTAATATGTAGCTGTGTTGTTTAAAGAAGATAAATTTTTAGGTTTCTCCTTTAACTAATTAATTCATTTCCTTCTTTCAGGCATTCCAGTGTTCAGAAGCTCTTCAATGCCTTGTCTTTTTCTTCTGGGGAAAGATGCAGGGAGCTGAAACTGTCTGCTGCCATTCCAGAATTGGAGAGGTGAGAAATTACTTTTGTGTTCAAGGGATCCATTCTGTCAGAAATGATACAAAAATATTTTGGTAGATGTGATACCCATCTAAAAATTGTTTATTAAATCACTCTGCTTTTACACTGGGATGTTTTTATTCTGAGATGAATTATTTCCTCTCTAGCTTGACCTTTTAATACTCTTGTTTTAGTGATTTCCCATCTATTTATATGAATAAAATCTTTTGCTGTCAATCGTAAGGAAATAAACCTTTTATTTTTGGAAGGTTTGTGCAGCACTTCACAGTCAGCAGTGTCAGTACCAAGCCAGTGATGAGAGCACATCTTCCTGTCCTTCTCCAACAGTCAGAAACCATTCCTGATAGCAAAGCAGAAGGTGATAAGGTAAGGAAACAACTCCACAATAATCCCTAGCCCTCATATAGAATATTTAGAATATTCTGTCAGTAGTTCTGTTGTAGTGTAATAAAATTACACTGAATAAAACTGATCACGTTCTGCCTCCTCCTCCACTTCCATCAGTTTCTTGCCTTGTTTTCCTGGTTATATACTTAATTGTTTTCCATTTAAACAATCTTTTGGAGGTGCAAATGGCCTTTCAGCCTGATGAAGTAGAGGCAGAAAATGAGGTGTAGATCTTTAAGTGAACTGTTTTCTCTAATGTCCAGAGAGACTTAGCCCTAAAGCAGCAGCTTGTTTTTATGAATTGCTGAATAATTTAACTGAATTGTTCTCTGGAACATAAAAGTCCTTTAAATAGCATAGAGGTAGCACATGATATTTAACATTTGCTGATATTATCTGTACAACACTCCTTTCTCTATAGGGGCAATAACAATTGTCCAACTTTAGGTGTGCTTTAAATAGCATTTTCAGAGAAAATATTTCCTTGGAGCTTCCCAGCATTTGAAATCTGCTGAAAACAAAGCCAGAGCAGCAGGAATACAATCTTTCCTTGGAATACTGCAGTATGGTGGCAGACTTATTTCCTGGGGTCTGCTTCAGAGACTGTACTGATGATTAACAAACCCTTATAAAACGTTTTTAAATCTGATTTTAAGGTTGGTTTGACTGTGTATTTTTAAAAAAAGAAAGGAAAATCCATATGAATCATAGAAAACAGCCTTTCTGGTGTCTGCACCAGTGTTTCTGTGGTTACTTTGTGTTTAGACTTCCCTTTTTCCCCTGTTCCTGTGTTGCAGGTGATCATCACCATCATCACTGGGCTTCCAGGATGCCGTTCCAGCGACCTTTGTGCTTTCCTTGTCACTTTCACCAAGGAGCACGGCAGGTTGGTGCAGCTCTGCTTACACTGATCACCAAAAAAACCAGCTTGGCATGAAGGAAAAAAAAAATTACCACTGTTTCATTTGGTGGTTTTTAAAGCTAATTTCAGACTGCCAGGTAGATTTGCACTTAAATGTATGCATTTAGACAGAACAACAGCACAGGAGATTTCTTTGTTGCTTATTCCATGTGGTGAAGAGTTTGCATTTATTGACTTGTAGTGATTCTGAAATGCTTTTTTTTTTGAGAAAACACTGTGCTAACAGTCCTTGTTTTTAATTTAGCCTGATTTCTATTCAGCAGGAGCAGGAGATGCATTCAGGACATGTATGGCAATAAGATAAATCTGCTGTAGGAATTTGCCATTCTGTGTGTTGAGAGAGGTTCTGGAAAATAAATTTAAAAATATCTTATCCTTTTAATTCTTAAAACCAAACACCTTAGCATTTAATCTTAGCTATGTTCTGCACTGTATTTTTACTTTTAACTCAATGTCTTGATTTTATCAAGTTGATTCAGAACAGTTTTGTGGTTCTTTTATAGGGCAAACACATAAGGTGACTTTTGAAGGTTGTGTAATAACACATCTCCTCATGTTTTCCTGCAAATGTCATTGTTACTTTCCATTTTTGCACTGAAATATTTTCATGCCCAGAGCCTCGAATCGGATTTGTCTAATTTCTGTTTACTCCATCACTGCCAATGATCAGAATTACTCATGTGATGTACAGCTTTGAAAAAGCTGCTGAACATTGTTTTATTGAAAAAAACAACAAAAAAACACCCACAAACCCCTTTGGCAGTCGTGTAAAGAACGTGCTTATGCTGGAAATGCTAGAAAGCCAAATCAATTCCCCTTTCCCACGTGGTCAAGTGGAACGAGATCGTGAGGAGAGATGTGAAATCTTTGAGCCTGTCAAACTTCATTTTGGTCTGTTGCTTCAAAGCAGGAAGAAAACAGAGCTGTTCTGTCACAGCACATGAACTCCTTTTCCTCTTTGTCTGTGCTTTAGGTGGATTGTTTATCGGCAGACCATGGATAGTCCAGAGTGTTTCAGTGCCTCCCACTTCCAGCGTTACCTGGCCGGGCTCCTGGAGGCCCAGCAGAACCTTGGAGTCCATCAGGCCACGTGTGCTGGCAAGAGCAAGAGGCTCCTGGTGGTCCTGCAAGGGTAAAGGCTTCCAACTCTTGGAATTGTTGTGGAGAATAAGGGAATTCTGGTTTACATGTGGACCGAACTCAGCTTTTCTCTACCTGTTGATTTTGTTGCTCCTTTGGAAAAAAAAAGGTGTCTGTAGCTTTCCTTCTGTGTTCTGGAAGCAATGTGCACTCACAGCCCAGAACCCCCCTGTGCTGGGCTGATCCCCCAGTGTGGGCAGCAGGGGAGGGGGGCTTCTGCCCCTCTGCCCCACTCAGGTGAGGCCCCACCTGCAGAGCTGCCCCAACCCTGGAACCCCCGATATCAGAAGGATGTGGAGCTGCTGGAGTGAATCCAGAGGAGGCCACGGAGCTGCTCCAGGGGCTGGAGCCCCTCTGCTCTGGAGCCAGGCTGGGAGAGCTGGGGGTGTTCACCTGGAGAAGAGAAGGCTCCAGGGAGAGCTCAGAGCCCCTGCCAGGGCCTAAAGAGGCTCCAGGAGAGCAGGAGAGGGACTGGGGACAAGGGATGGAGGGACAGGTCCAGGTGTGATGGTTTTAAACTGCAAGAGGCTTGATTTAGACTAGATATAAGGGAGAAGTTTTTTACCTGTGAGGGTGGTGACACCCTGGCACAGGGTGCCCAGAGAAGCTGTGGCTGCCCCTGGATCCCTGGCAGTGTCCAAGGCCAAGGTTGGACATGGCTTGGAGCCACCTGGGCTAATGGAAGGGGTCCCTGCTCATTGCAAGGGACTACCATGACCTTTAAAGGTCCTTTCCATCCCAAACTATTCTGTGATTCTGACTCCAGAAGTGCCAGCAGAAATCAGACTGTCAAAGATCTCCTATTGCCTGATAGAGGAGGTGATACCAGAGGAAGACTTAGTAACGTGTTTCAGATAAATGCCAGTTTCCTTGTGGAATAAAGGTGAAGACTCTGAGCCACCTCTGTTTGACATTTCCATCTCCAGTGTAGCAATTGAGAACCAGAATCATCTGCAGGATGTTTTCTCCCTCTGTTTGTGAGTCATTAAAAGGTGACACAAACCAGCATGAGGGAGGCACCACCCTGACCTGGCTGGAATAATTTCCACTTCTTCCTTTTTACTGAGGGTATACAAATGGAGCTCAGCTTTTTTTTCATTATGGTCCATTCTAATAGTGCTAAAAACCATCATTCTTTCCATGTTGGAGCCAGATTGATTTATTTTTTTTGATGTAATTAGTAAGAATGGTGTAAAGTCCAGTGATGGGCAAAATAACTGATACTCTGGTTGCAGCCCTGGCTTCAGGAACAGATAATTGGAGGTTTTCCATTCTTTCTGGATAGTTGGATATTGGTATAGACAGCTTTAGAGCAGCTGGAGTTCTCTAAATATCCCGTCCAACTGATAACTGACAGTAGAGAAAAGTTTGTAACTGGCTGAGAAATAAACACCTGAAATTAAAACTCGGATTCACCTAAGCCTTGATGTCATACAGAGGTAAAATACAACAGTGGTTGAAGTCCTGATAAAAAATGGGTGCATTAATGATAGAAACATGTTTAAATTGGGATGCTGATGAGTGAGAGATGCTGTTATTGTATTCCTTTTTTTTAAACTCAAATTATCTTTAATACACTTGACATTAGGCATAAAATATTTGTGTTATATTGAGCTTTTTGTGCTTCCTGCAGGCTGAACTTGCCGGTTGTTCAGTTTTTCTCTGGAGTTGTTAATAATTTATTTTTAATGTAACTTCCAATCAGCTTGATTTGTCTGGATTTGCTTAATTTGTCTGGATTTGCCAAGCTCTGAGCTGCTCTCCATCTATTTTGGTAGCTCTTTTAGAAATCCAACCTTCCTCCGAGCGATTGATTTCTCCCTGGATGGGGAACTGTGTCGTTCTGGTTCTCTGAACCCATTTTTCATTCTGGTTTCTTGCAGATACACTGATGTCATTGATGTTGTGCAAGCTCTGCAGACTCACCCCGACCCAGATGTGAAGTCTTCTTTCATCATTGGAGCAGTCAATACCTGTGTGGAGCCTCTGAGCTGCTACATGGAACACAGGTGTGCTTTGAAATATTCCTTCGAGTTTGAAAATACATATTTTTGATTCACTTTTATAATAATTAGTGATGTATAATGGTTAAAAGCCACTGAACTGACTTAAATCCCATAAAACTGCTTAATAATCCATCTTGGAGGAACTTGAAAGTGCTGTTTGGTTTATCAGGATGGCACTTGGTTTCCACTAGATGTATAATTATATGGAATATCAATAAAAGTTCAGCTCCTAGAAGAATAAACAAAGATTTCTTAAATACAAATCCTCTGGCTAAGGAGTTTGTAACATTTAGACAGTCAATTGTCCTCTGAATAATTCCCTTTCTTACAATCTTCTTGTAAGTCAGACTAAAAATTGAGACGTGCATCTCAGTTTGGGTTATTGATTCTGCCACTACTTTTGGATGTTAAAAAAGACTTTACAGGTTTAAAATATGGAATTTAAGGGAAACAGTCCCTTAAATGGGGAAGAGAATGACAAAGCACGGAAGCCAAAGGATTGCAAGTGTTAAAATCTGATATCCTGGGTTACTGCAGAGCCAGGGTGGGGAGGAAACGATCACAGAGCCAAGTCACTGACCTTTTGAAATAGTGTGCTTTGGTTGCTGTTTCATAGTAAATGTGTGTGCTCCGGACTTCAACAAACATGGAAATAATTTCTTAGACCTATCTGTAAAATTATAACACTCCAATTTTTTAATTATGCCTTGCAGCTGATTTGATAAAAGTAAGTTCCAGCAGTTAGAGTTTTCGGAGTTGGTAGCACTGCTTCTGTTTGTGATCCAACTGTGCATCACAGCTTAGAGGTGAACTGCCCAAGCAGTTTCTAAAAGTGCATTCCTCAAATTTCCTGGCTGTTCTTAAACACTAACCAATGTGCTGTTTGTGCTTTGCAGTAGTCAATAAATAGACCGTACCTTGCTGCTTCTTCTTGTCTCCGTGACAAAGATTCCGAATAAATAAAAAAACGACCTAAAATATTGGTGAATTGGTGCTGGAGTGCTGTTCAAACTTGTTCTTTCCATAATTAGAGGAAAGACAAGTTCCCTTTCTGTTTTATTTTTAACTTACTAACGTGTTACTAGTCATGGTACTGAGTAGTGTTTCTAGCAACAGCAGCAGCCTGCAGTCCTTCAACACTGTTTGTCTCCTGAAGTGCAGAAGCAATTGAAGGAGGAGGCTCAGCCTGTGCTGTAGATGATTTATGTTTTGCTTTGGAGTTTGTTCTGATAAGAATTTACCAAGTAGCCACATAGTGCCAGTGGCAAACCTTGCAGTTGGGAAGCTTTGGTGATTTCACTGTGAGAATGGGAGAAGAGTGGATTTAATGTCTGGCTTGAAACTTGCACTCAAGAAAATCAAACCCCTTTCCTGCCTCAGAGTTCATCACTGTAGAGATCCAGCTCTTCCATGAGCATGGGATGAAGCTTTTCCCCATTCTGAATTAGCAGACCAGGGCAGGGGAGAGGGAGTGGAAGGGAACAGGTAAAATACTCTCTAGAGCTTTTGTGTCCATGATAAAGCTCCTGAAAATAATTGTCACTTGTCTGACACAGCAGCAGAAATTGGCATTGTGTACATCCAGTCTTTCTATGGAAAGTTCCCACTCTTTGGAAGGCACAATTCTTTAGGGCAAACTTTAAATTCCTATTGTTTAAATGAGAATTAAAATGACATCGAAGCATTTCTGACTCCTTAGAATACAGAATCAATTGCGTGGTGGGAATTAGCTCTTAAATCTGTTGGAGAATTAAAACCATCTACAAAACTGATTTTTGGGGGAAAAGTCCTGAAAAAAACATAACCTGTGAGTTGCAGTTATGTGGATTGAGAAAAAGAAGCATGAAAATGGTTTGGTTCGTGAGACTCCGTCAGCGTCCAAGTGAATGTAAATGTTTTACTTAAATGATAATACCCATTCTTGATATGTGAACTTTTTGGTTTTTTTAGGCTTCTTTTTCCCAAGTTCTTGGACCAGTGTTCACAAGGTAGGTGTCACTTTTCTTGACTTTGAGCTCTACAGAACAATAACTGAGCCACATGGCCAAATAAATAAACCTGTGTTTATTATTTTGTGCTATTAATACACGTAGCCAAAGGTAAGGTAAGAACAGCCAATCTCTGCCTACACTATCAAACATCTCAGGCAGAAGGTGGAAAATTCTGGAGCATGATCCATTTTGAAATCCTCATCTACAGGATGGGTTTCCTAAGGCCATGAGTTCAACTGCTCACCTTGAACTGTTGTAACTGGGAGTGAAATGGATTGGATTTGAGTTCCACCCTCCTTTGGGAATGTGTGAGGAAATGGAATTCCTTTCATTTCTGCTCTATTAGAAAGGGAAAAAATGGGGGGGTGATCTTGTTCCCCAAGTCCTCCTCTTCGTGTGGCCTGGAGGGTCCTTGCAGGGTTCATCTCACACTGCAGCACACAAAGCAGCTGAGCTGCAGGGCTGTTCCTTACCTCTGTGTTTAGTTTTATATCCTGAAATGAATCACTGACTGCACTGTCCTCCTTGTCAGGCTTGGAAATGACAGCAGGTGTTGGCATAAGTGGGATGTGATCCTTCCTCACCTGCCCTCAAATCCCTGCCCCATCCCTGCAAGTGTTCAAGGCCAGGTTGGATGTATTTTGTGGTCGTAGGAAAATCAGAGTAGGATGCTGTGCTCTCCTTGTGGCTGCTTAAACTCTGTGCTCTGCTTGGCTGCCAGAGTTGTGCCACCTCTTACTCATGTGTGAAGAGAACCCAAAAGAATGAAGTTGTGAACAAGCTGGAAAAAAAGGAGATGCTGTTATATAGATCAGTATTTTATCTGGAGAAAAATGTTGGTGCTCCAAATTGGGGAGCTCTCGTATGTGCAGCCATGGGGAAATTAGAAGAGAGCAGGAGACTTAAGAATATAAAGAATTATCAATAACTACAGAGAAGTTAGAAATGCAAAAAATGCCTTTTTGTTTTATGACAGAGTAAATCAAATAAATACTCAAAGCTTTGTTTTTCTTAAAGTGAATTTGTACAGACCTGATTGGGTGAGAATTGATCGTTGTTGAAGGAGAAACTGCAAAATGCCCAGGACAAGAGTAGCTAATTTTCCCTACAGTCAAAATGCTGCAGGAATCACAAATACTGGGGGTTAGAGGAATGTTCTTCTGGCAGGGAACCATTTCTTCACGTCTCAAAGTGTTGTCATCCGGTTTTCTGATACAGAATGTGACATCAGATGGCCGAGAGCTCCCTTCGTGTAAAGAAATTGTTTCACATAAATAGGGCCAATTTTTGTTTCAGAAGTTCAGGAGGAGAAGTCTGCTTGAAGTGAGATGTGGAACACTTAAACTTTCCAGACAAATGCAGAATTGTGTCACGTGTGTAGTAGAGAATTTACTTCTGCATAATTCATAGAATCACAGACTGCTTTGGGTTGGAAGGGACCTTAAAGACCTTTCAGTTCCACCCCCTCCATGGGCAGGGACATCTCCCCGTATCCCAAGTGGCTCCAAGCCCTGTCCAGCCTGGTTTTGGACACTTTAAGGGATGGGACAGCCACAGCTTCTCTGGACAATTGAGAGAGAATTTGTTAGGGTTTCACACACCTGAGAATTCATTTTTGGTGCAACAACACAAGATTTAATGAGACATTAGCTTTAAGAGATATTGGTTCACATTTTTGGTGTGTTGTGCACCCCAATATCATTTGTTTTGCTGTGTCCCCAGTGGGCCAAGACTGTGTTGTACTGGGCATAGTACAGATCTGGAAACAGAAACTTGTGAATATAAAAAAAGCCAAGTGCAGCCATAGGCAAACAGGAATTAATTAGACTTTGGATCTGGACCTTCTCCTCACAGCTATCTTCCAAATCTGGGGAGCGAGTTGGGTTTGCCTTTTCCTGCTGCTTTCCAGGGCTCTTCTATCCCTGCCTTTTTCTGTAACAAAGGGGTCCCTGGGCACGTTATCAACGTGACATTTTCCAGCATTTCTGTTTGGTGAGCCCCAAGACTCCCAGAGACAGATGGGGACTGGGGAGGACTGACCAAGCCTTGTGCAGAGTGACCAACACGAGTATCCCGTGCTTACTTGCTTAAACTTCTCCAAAAAATCCTGCCACCATCTGTGTGCTGTAATTTCCTTTTGTCTCTCTTCTCTTTTTGTCTTTCTTCCCTCTCTTTTCTTTTCTTGCACAGAAGCTGTAAGATGATACCTTCCTAGTCTAAGGGCACCCTGGCATCCCTTGTGAAACAATTTCATATAGAACACAAATTAGGACGTCACCATTGTTAAATACTCCCATTGTAAGTTTGGGAGCAAGGAGGAGCCATTATTTTCATCAAGCATATGTATTTTTAATCCATCCCTCCTGTTCCTTTCCTGCTTCCATTGAACACGCTATTCCCCAGGCTGCAAGGCTTCTTTTCTTTAGAGGAGTGTATAAATAAAGAATTGAACAGAGTTGGGTGGCCTTCAAAATGCATCTCTCAGAAACAGAGATGCCAGTGACTGTTTAAACAGAATTTGTTCATCCCTAAAGCTGTGTAGGCACCTTCCAGTTCTCAGGAAGTTATTTTTCTGTTGGATTACACTCCCTGTCCCTCAGTTCAGGGTCATGAACTGGTGCCTGCTCACCCAGGGCAGTGTTTGTGTGATACCAACACCTCCAGGATTCATACCTGGGTGTGAGCAGAGCCAGAGCTCGCAGGTTCCTGGGCTCTGAGCAGGCTTCTCCTGCTTCCAAGCTTGTGTGGGAGTTTCCAGTCAGGAATGACAGGTAGTGCCCTGGGCCAGGCACAAACAGAGGGGAGATTGATGGAGAAGGAGCAGGGTGGTGAGGAGGGGACGAGGTGCAGAGGTGTGTGATTTGCTAGGTGCGTTTTTCCCGGAATCTTTTTTGTAATTTAAACTTTTCCAGCTTAATCTTTGACAATTACGGATTCTTTCCCGGGCACGATGCTGGCAATAGTCATGTGGGCTTGGTGGCATCTCTGTAGCATCACCACAGGGTGCTGGTGGGTGATTCAGGAATCCCAGAATGGTTTGGATTGGAAGGGACCTCAAAGTTCATCCAGTTCCAACCCCCTGCCATGGGCAGGGACACCTTCACTATCCCAAGTTGCTCCAAGCCCTGTCCAGCCTGACTTGAACACTTCCAGGGGTAGAATTATTAGTTTATTCATGGCATGATTGGCTTATTCATACTTTTAATCTTAATTTCATGATTAATATCTCCAAACTTGATATAATTTCAAGCCTGCACATGGCTTCAATTTCAAAGGGTGCTTGGTGTTCTTCTTCCCTTTTCCCCCTTCTCCAAGAGCAAGTGTATATTGGAGAAGACCTGGAAGTTCTGAAATTGGGGTGGAATCTTCTGTGCAAGGTTAAAAAAGAAGAGAAATACGATGATGGAGATTTGTGCTGTTAATAAAGTTCTGCCTTGGAAGGGTCAGTGATGCAAGGAGCAGTGACTGGGAGTGTGTGGTATAATGGAAATATTTGGTGCAGGAATTTGTGTGTAAAGCAGCCTCTTCATGGATTAATGTGATTTAGGACTTGTGTAAAGACCAGGAATGACTTCAGGCAGCAGATGAGGTGTGATCAGTTGTTGAATCTTTGCTTTAAATAGGTGGAGGCAGAGGAAATGCATCCTGGTTCAGTTGTTCGTGGATATTGGAGATTTTCTGTTCTTCCTTCCACTCTCCTTACAGTCACAGCAAAGTGTCAGAACAGGGCTGCACACCTTGAGCAAAGAAATAACATTTAGTGTAAAATTACAGAATTGTTTAGGTTGGAAAAGACCTCTAAGTCATCAAGTCCAATCATGACCCCAGCACCACTGCCCAGTTCCCCATTACCCCATGCAAGAGCCACATCCAGATGTTTTTTGAACACTTCCAGCAATGGGGACTCCACCACTGCCCTGGGCAGCTGTGCCAGGACTTCACAACCCTTTTTCATGAAGAAATGTTTCCTAATATCTCCTCTAAACCTCCCCTGGCACAGCTTGAGGCCATTTCCTTTCCATTTCCTCTCCATCTCTCACACTTTCAGGACAATGGAGCCATCCTGGGGAGTCACCCAGTGTTGGCACTGCAGTTTCTTTGAGGAACTGGGCTGAAACTCAAATCATGTATCATTGGAAAGCAGGGATGAAATGAATTGGATGATTTTCTGTTATCTTTTTGATGCCTCATGGGTTCAGCCTTGCTGTCTGAATACCCTTTTGGAGTCTTTAAAGACAAAAAAAAAATAACCCTAAACCTTTCTCCCTGTTTTTGGAAGTGGCAACTGAGTGTCCAAAATACTGATTTTTAGCTGTTTAGTCTCTTACTGCACGTTGAGTTCACTAAGAGACTTTACACTTTAGTGTTCTTTTTTTTTTAAGCTAGTCCTGCTCAAATTGATTCTTGTATGGATTTATTATTTTAATTAATTGAATGTGTGGGTTGAGTCTAAATGGCTTCTGTTAGATACAAGATGCTCTGCTTGGTTTTTTTTTGCTGAAGTGGATTTTATTTTGTCTTTAATGAAAGAATGTAGTGAGAGGGAAGGAAAATAAGAGAAGAATGGTTGGAATATCACTGAATGGTTTATTAGTCACTGTTTACATGCCTGAGCTGTGTAAATTACCCCCTGATTTCCTTCCACAGGGCTGGTGAGTAACGTGGTTTTCACAAGTCATGCCACGGAGCAGAGGCACCCACTCCTCGTGCAGCTGCAGAGCCTGATCCGAGCAGCAAATCCTGGAGTTTCCTTCATCCTGGCAGAAAATGGAATTGTAACGAGGTAACGTTCATCAGGATTTATCGCTTTTGGCACATGGGCCACGAGCACTCAGAAACTTCTGCTCTCTTGTTTTTACTCGGGTGATTTGTAGGAAGGAAATGCAGATTTTGTCTTAATTGCTTCTCGTGCAAAAGGGATTTTCCCTTTACATTTATGGACATATAAATACAGGGACTAGGAAATGTGTTTTGTTTGCAGAGTGTGATTTATGTTACTTTTACTTCCATACTAAAGGAGAAGTGCTCTTAATTTTACTGTCACTAGCACATTATGTTTTATGTAAGGAGATAGTGGCCATTTTATTTAACTTAAAAAATTAAAAATCTTCATTTTTATCTCTTTACAGGAACGAGGATATTGAATTGATTCTCTCAGAAAGCAGTTTTTCAAATCCTCAGATGATGAGAGCTCGATATTTAATGTACCCTGGCTGGCAAGTATCTAGACCGAGAAGTATTAAAACTATTTTTCTAATTAACTTGAAGATTAAAATGTTTCACTAACTCCATTTATATTTTTTTTTCCCAAGACTACTCATTTGGAACAGGCAGCAGCTTTGTAAATCATTTTTAAGAGAGCTGATGATTATTCTTAGTGGATACACGATCGCTGCCCTTTTGTGGGGGGAGAAGGCTCCTTTCTGGCCACCACTTAAATAAATGGCAAGATCACTGTTGCTTTCCAGAAGAATAGGCAAAGAACCCTGTGGGAATAAGCTGGGAAGGATTGGGATGGGTGAGGTCGATAATGACTGGAGTAATTTCATCCTGACAGCTATTCAGCATTACTGGAATGAACTTGCTCTGTCAGTCTGGCCATTAGCAGCACAATTATTCATCAAACCCAGGAACCTCACTGACAGCCTTGGCACAGGCTGAGGCACCAACCCACGTGGCACCAAACTTTCCACTGAACACCGAGGGAGATTTCTCCTGGCTCAGGGCTCTTCACACATCTTGTTGCAGTTATCTGTGCTGCACCTTTTTGGCAGCAATCTGAAGCTGTCAGCCATCATAACTTTTGGCTGACTGGTCTCTGTGCTGGAAACATTATTTATTTTATCATACCTTGCAGTCTTCTATGGCTGTGTATCTTTTGATTCATAAATCTGGTTCTGAATTGGATGCAAGCGGCCAAGTGAAGCTACTGGAGTGAACCAGCACAAGGTTTGGGATGTCAGAGCTGCTTGGGGATTGCATGGAGCTGAAGAGAGAGAGCAGGAAAAGGAAATATTTCAAACTTTTGGACAGCTGTTCATCTGTTTGATGATGGCATGCAAGAATTGTATCTGGGTAGTGTGGAAGAAAAAGAAAGAGCAGCAGGAAGAGCATCAAAAGCATCCAGGGAGATCTTATTGCAACCTTCCAGTACCTACAGAGGGCTCATAAAAAAGGAGTAGAATGAATTTTTACATGGGTAGATGGTGACTGGACAATGGAGGAGGGTTTTAAGCTAAAAGAAGAGAGATTTAGATTAGATGTTAGAGAAAATTCTTCCCTGTGAGGGTGGTGAGCCCCTGGCACAGGGTGTCCAGAGAAGCTGTGGCTGCTCCATCCCTGGAAGTGTCCAAGGCTGGGTTGGACAGGGCTTGGAGCACCCTGGGCTAGTGGAAGGTGTCCCTGCCCACTCCAGGGAGGTGGAACGGGATGATTTTTAAGGTCCCTTCCAACCCAAACCATTCCATGACTCTGTGAAAAGGAATCCTGAGTGCTTTGACCAACCTAATGCTGTTTGTAGCACATTTTCATGGAGCTCAGTGTTTTCCTTCTTCTGAGCAAGGCTCCGCTGTGGCGAAAGACCAGATGATATTTGTTGGATGAGAAGCACAAGCTCCTGTGATTTCTGCCTGTTGAAGGTGTTTGTTTTTGTCTCCAGGTACGAGGGCAAATACGGGGCTGGGCCTGTGTTCCCTCCCATGGTTCAGATCTGTGTGTGGTTCAGTCGCCCTCTGGAGAAAGCACGATTCGTCACCAAGTGCAAAGGTACCAATGAACTTTGCCTGACTTGATTGAAATCCAAGTTTGGGGATGCTGAGGGATAGAGGGGAAGGAAGGCACTGACGTAACACAGTTACTTAATCACTGCTGAAGTGAACTTTTAATTGAAAACTCAGCTTTCCTTCCTAAAAGTACAGTAAATTCTGTTCCTTCGTGTCTGCTCTGGAGAATTGCCCCATGCTTTTGTTCAGATGCAAATCTAATTGGATTTTTGGTTTCTAGGACTGAGACACTTCCTATGTTTGCTTTTTATTTTATGTTTTATTGTATTTGGTAGTGTTGAAAGGCAGTTTATAAATGACCATCAGCTTCTACTTTTTATGCCAAATAATTCTTCGTAGCTCCTAGAAAACAGGCTCAGCTCTAGAGCAGATACATTATCAAGCCTCTCCTCTTTTCTTTAGCCAAACAGTGTTAAAGAGGAGGATTTTCCTTTCCACATATACTATAGGAGTTCTTTATGCCAAACACATCTTATTTCCCAAACCCCAGAGCAAAGAATGAGAAAATAAAGAAATGTTACATAGTGGGACTCCAAGGACACAGCAGCTTTTCCCTTGGAAGCACTGGGATGTGGATTAGAGATCACTTGCACAGGTTTTACCAGAAGCTCCAGCAAGGAGAAGAAAAATAAGTTGAGATAATCCCTTTGTCTTCTGTTTCAAACAGCAATTAAATCGTTGCTCAAGCCAAGTCCTTTTTCTGGAAACATTTATCACATCATGGGCAAAGTGAAGTTTTCAGGTAAGGGCAAATTGCTCCTGAGGTGTTGTGATCACACTGCACGTTATGGGTATTTAAAAATATATTTCTGTGCTGGGTTCTGTCTGCACCAGTGTTGATGTTAGGTGAGATTAGGAATTATCAGGCCCTTCCTTCTGTCTTCTCCTTGGTAGATGCTGATAAAGTCATTGAAGTCTGTCACAACACATCAGCAAATTCCCTGAGCCTGGTGCCTGTTCCAGAGGGGCCAACTCCTCCTGATTCCAGAAGTGATCCCAGAGACTGCAGCAGTCAACAGGAATTCTTCCTTGTGTTCATTGGCTGCTCCCTGAAGGAAGAGGATATCAAAGATTGGCTCAGAGAAACTGCAAAACAGGTTTGTGGGCAGGTTTCCTTTTGTTCAGTGCTTGGCGTTGCTTCACAACCAAAGGAAAAATCCGAGTGTCTCCGTGAAGCATTTGAGTTTCTTCGTCTCTTTCTTTCTTCCTGCCAAGGTATTGACATTCTAGGGTGCAAAATATATTTCAGAGAGGGGACTAAGAGTTTACAAATGTGTGTTGTAATCTCTGTATTGTTTTAGTGCTTGCTACAGCTTATTCATGGATTGATCTGCTCTTGAATGCTTGAGCAAATGGATTATGTCCAGGATAAACACAGGATGATTTAGCTGAGCTGTGATTGCCAAGGGCTCAAGTGTGCTATGAAATAAATCTTCTTGAAGTACCTGAACGCTGGCAAAGCTGAAAATTTGTTTTGATTCACTAAATTAAACCTCCTTGGAAGTAATCCACTTAAAATGGAGGGTAGAGTCCTGTTGATTTTGTCATCCTTAATTAGTCAAGTGTATTTCTGCGTGGCTGATGTATCCATGCAATAGGAGCTGGAGTTGGGAACAGGGAATGTGCCTGTTGTAGGAAGCTCAGAAGGCACAATTTGCACACAGGGACTGCCACAGCTGAGTGATAGAATCACAGATCCATAGAATCCTGGGATGTTTTGGATTGGAAGTGACCTTAAATCCCATCCAGTCCCACCCCCTGCCATGGCAGGGACACCTTCCACTAGCCCAGATTGTTCCAAACCCTGTCCAACCTGGCCTTGGACACTTCAGGGATCCAGGGGCAGCCACAGCTCCTCTGGGCACCCTGTGCCAGTGGAACTTTTTGGAACATTTGTAAGTTAAAAATACTCCAGGTTACTTCTTTATGGCTTAGGATTTGCACAGTATCTCCAAAAATTTGTGTAGGAAGGGAAAAGAGTTTCCTGCAGACTGTGGCTGGAGCAGTTTCTAAGATTCTAAGTTTTAAGATTTCTGAGATGCTCAGGTTCTCATCTCCTGTTCCCCTGTATTAATTCAGGGAATTATTCCATTTTCTGTGCTGATTATCTCGTGCTCTGTACTTATCACAGGGGTAATATATGGAGACAAATGCTTCTCCATGTAAAAAAGCTCTCTATGGAATACTACTTAAATTTTATGAAAACTTGGAACTTGAAATGCTTATCTCAAGTGTGAAGTGTTTCCTCTTTGAGCAATTCAAGACTATAAACACTTTCTGTACAGTCATGGCTAATTGAGGGTTTCAGACAGCTCTGAGAGTTACCACATGCTGCAGGAAAGAAAGGGATTACAGAATTTCTCAGACTTAGAACTAAGTTGTTTTTCTGTTCCTGTGCCAGCTTTCTTACAGTAAAGCTGTATTTAAATGGTCTTGTTTAAAATACTAAGGGAATTTTTAACTTCCAAGTGTTTTCTGTAAGAACAGTGAATTTTTTACTTTTGTTTTCAGAACATGGTTGTGAGCGCCTTCGTAGAATTGAATAATTTTAGAAATTAATTTTTGAAATACATGCTTCTATTTGGTGGTTTGGGTTGGGTTTTTTAAAATTTAAATTTATTTTTTAACTAACAAAGCTGTGCTATCACATTGTCACTCTGTAGTCACCTAACTGGAGTCTCATTCTCCATACAGAAACCTCAGAGGAAAGCCCTGAAAACCAGAGGAATGTTAACCCTTCAGGAAATAAAAAACATTCACGTGAGTAAAAGCAGTAACTTCAAACCCCTTTTTTTGGCTGATTTCCCTTAAATATCCATCTGGATGACAGAGCACCTGCCACAAGAAGTGTGCTGAGCACTAAATTATTACAGCACTTACTGTCTTTGGAGGTACTTGGAGCACAACTGGAGCTGTCCAGGAGGGATTTGAGATATAAATCTGATCTCAGAGCTCCAAGTTCGCTCTAGAAAGTAGGAGAAGGTGTAAAATTGGACATCTTTGGTTGCTGTAATGACCCTTCAATTTTCTTTTTATTGATTTAAGTTTGTAAGGACTGTCCCTACAGGTGTTTAATTTAAATTCTTTCTTGCTGCAGGTGAAACGCCATTTGGATCCACTTCCAGCTGGTTATTTCTACAATGGGACTCAATTTGTGAATTTTTTTGGTGACAAAATGGATTATCATCCACGTATCCTTTAAAATGGGGGGTTTTAGGGAAGGTTTTAGGTAGGCACCAAACTGTGCAGCTCTGAAATGTGAAGTGCCAAAGGAGATATGGTAAAGAACCAGTTCCTTGCCAGCTAAAGCTTAGTGTTAAAACCCTTTCTGAGAGATAAGATCTTAGAAGCAGAACAGAACCAACAAAACAAACCCCAAACTGCCGACGAGCTCACAAAAGGAATCATTTATGGACTGCAGCTTGTCAAAAGAAGTATTTTTCAAACCAAATAGTGCTGTAATAGCACTGAATGCCTGGGCACGACTGATAAAACTTCCAAATGAGTGTCATTTTATGTGTGCACACACTCAAGTGAAAACAATCATATTTTTGTCCTTAGTATTGCCCTGGCATTTCTTGCCAAGGTTCCGGCGTGTTCCTGTTGTCCTTGGTCACCACCTGGGGACAGGGGTTAGTGCTGGATTAACAGCCGGACTTGATGCTCTCACAGGGCTTTTCCAGCCTTAATCATTCTGTGTTTCTCTCATTTTCGTAACTTTCTGTTGCTTTTCTCTTTCTTTAGTCACCAGCTTCCAAATTGGTTTTGTATTCCCAGTTTACTTTTCACTGTAACTTGACCAAACGTGCCAAAAACCCAGGTGGGTTCTGTGATGCTGCTTTGGAATAAGGAAAGTTATTTTCTGTGCCCTGGGGGGCAGCTTTAAAATTTTAAACCAGAAAATTTCTCTCTGCAGGGTACAAGACCCAACAGCAAACTTGGACTTCAATATTCACTGGAAAATTATTGATGCCCCATCCCTGGAAGTGTCCAAGGCCGGGTTGGATGGGGCTTGGAGCAACCTGGGATGGTGGAAGATGTCCCTGCCCATGGCAGGGGTGGAATGAGATGGATTTTAAGGACCTTCCAACCCAATCCATTTCAGGATTCTTCTCTCCACTTCCCCCTTGGTGTTTGGCAGTGAAAGCTGAAGGCCCTGCTTGACCCTTTCTGGGGGATTTGAATTTTGGGCAGAATTTTAAGACTTCTCCTTCAGCAGAACAGCTGTAAACGTGTTCACAGAGTCACAGGATGGTTCGGGTTGGAAGGGACCTTAAAGCTGATTTTGTTCCAACATCTTCCAGGGATGGAGAGTCCAAAACCTCTTTGGACAGCCTGTGCCAGGGTCTCACCACCCTCACAGGGAAAAATTCCTTTCTAAGATCTGATTTACCCCTGCTGTGGTTTTGGTGTTCTTACATCCTTCCTCCTGGCTGGGAAATATCCCTTTATTCCCTGGGAGCACTGAGTTGTGGTAGCTCTGCCTGCAGGCTCCCAGAGGGTGATACATTGAATTTCTCCTTTCACTGAGTGTCCCAGAACTGGCACTTTCTTCAAACCAGGATGTTCTCCTCAATCCCATTTGCACAAATACTCTTCCTTAATTTTTCCCGACCAGTAATGGACCAATTCATGAATGATTACTTGGAAGAAGCCAACAGGGAAATCGAAAAGTACAACAGGGAGCTGGAGGAGCAGGAGTACCACGATCTCTTTGAGCAGAAGATTTAAGCACGTTGGTCCTGGCTGGTTCTGTCCTTGTGTCAGGAACCAAAAAAATGCTGTTTTGTCCTTCTGGGTCACGAGAAATTGAGTGAAATGTCTGTTTTCAGCACTCCTTCCCAAACGAAGGGATCATTCCCCTAAGGTAACTGCTTAGCTCTTTGTACTGTCAGGTTTGCTTCCACTTCACCTTAATTCCAGACTGTACAAAGCATCACCTGGAATCTCTGGCTTGTGGTGGAAATGTGGGGAAAAAGAAGAAGAAGAAGGAGAAAAGAAGCAAAACTGGATTTATTTCCTAAAAGGTCGGAATGTAATTGTGGAATTGGGCTGTGGTGCAGATATCAAACAATCCCTGGGCGTCCCTTGGAAATGGTTGCTGAGCAGTGGGGGGATTTCAGGATGTGGGATTGGGGTGTTCCCAAAGCGAGAAATGGGGGAACTTTGACTTGGAAGAGTCCCCAATCCCACAGCTGTTGGGGTGTTCCCAAAGTGAGAAATTGGGGAACGTTACCTTGGAAGAATCCCTAATCCCAGAGCTGTCAGGATATTCCCAAAGTGAGAAATGGGGGAATATTTAAAAAAATTAGAAGAATCCCTAATCCCAGAGCTGCTGGTGTGTTCCCAAAGCGAGAAAGGGGGGAACAATGGGAAAAACTCAGAACTGAGTCCCTAATCAACAGCTGTTGGGATGTTCCCAAAGCGAGAAATGGGGGAACAGTGGGAAAAATCTCTGAAGAATCCCTAATCCCACAGCTGTCAGGATATTCCCAAAGCAAGAAGTAAGGGAATAATGAAAAAATGTAGAAGAATCCCCAATCCCACAGCTGTTGGGGTGTTCCTAAAGCGAGAAATGGGGGAACAATGGGGAAAATCTGAAAGAGTCCCTAATCCCACTGATTTTAGGTTATCCTCAAAGTGAGAAAAGGGGGAACATTTACTCAGAGACCTTAATCCCAGAGCTCTCATTACAGCTGTTAGGGTGTTCCCAAAGTGAGAAATGGGGGAACAGTGGGAAAAACTCAGAATTGAGTCCCTAATCCCACAGCTGCTAGGGCATTCCTGAAGTGAAAAATGTGGAAGCAGTGGGAAAAACTCAGAATTGAGCCCCTAATCCCACAGCTCTTGGTGTGTTCCCAAAACGAGAAATGGGGGAACAGTGGGAAAACCTCAGAATTGAGTCCCTAATCCCAGCGCTCTTGGTGTGTTCCCAAAGCAAGAAATGGGGGAGTGATTCAAAAACTTAAAATCACTGAGTCTACAGCTGTTCCCAAAGCGAGAAATGGGGGAACAGTGGGAAAACCTCAGAATTGAGTCCCTAATCCCAGCGCTCTTGGTGTGTTCCCAAAGCAAGAAATGGGGGAGTGATTCAAAAACTTAAAATCACTGAGTCTACAGCTGTTCCCAAAGCGAGAAATGGGCGAACAGTGGGAAAAACTCAGAACTGAGTCCCTGATCCCACAGCTGTCAGGATGTTCCCAAAACGAGAAATGGGGGAACAATGGGAAAAACTCGGATGAGCACCTAATCCTACAGCTGCTAGGGTATTCCCAAAGTGAAAAATGTGGAAGCAGTGGGAAAAACTCAGAATTGAGTCCCTAATCCCAGAGCTGTTGCTGTGTTCCCAAAATGAGAAATGGGGGAACAGAGTCCCTAATCCCACAGCTGCTAGGATGTTCCCAAAGTGAAAATTGTGGAAACAGTGGGAAAAACTCAGAAGAGTCCCTAATCCCACAGTTTTTGGTGTGTTCCCAAAATGAGAAATGGGGGAACAATGGGAAGAACTCAGAATTGAGTCCCTAATCCCAGAGCTCTTGGTGTGTTCCCAAAACAAGAAATGGGGCAACACTTTCTCAGAGTCCCTAATCCCAGAGCTGCTAGGACGTTCCCAAAATGAAAATTGTGGAAACAGTGGGAAAAACTCAGAAGAGTCCCTAATTCCAGAGCTGTCAGGATGTTCCCAAAACGAGGGATGAGGGAACACTCCCACCCCCACCTTTGCCAGGGGGCACAGCCCATCTCAAAACCTCGGCCCAGTTTGAGTCTGCACTCGAAATTCTGACTTGAAAGAAAAGATACTTATACATTTCAGGGTGAAATCAGTGGAGAAATCTTAATTTCTTCCCAGTGCTCTCATTGGGATTCTGGAAAATTTTTCCTGCCTGGCTGCAGTGTGCACCTTGCTATTGCTTAGATTATCCCTGGAGGATTCCTATTGCAGTCCTAAAATCCAAGCAAGGCAAGGGAAGGGGGAACTTCTCCAGCTGAAGAATCCCTTTTCATGAAGATGAGTGATTTCCAAAGGTAAAAAATAGCACAAGATGTTACTTGAAAGAGGCAGGAACTTGTTTGTGGAGCTTCCAGAAGAGTTTGCACGCCGGAACATTTCACTGTGCTGACGAGAAATCAGCTTTTAAGTACTTGCAACAGAATTTTTATAGCTCCTAAATGATAGAACAGGAATGCTGGCAGCCTGTCCTGACTTAATTCAGTGTAATTTTAAAGGAGGCTTTATAAATCACTGACTGAAGGATTATAAAGTACCTTAGCAGCTACTTACAGGTAATTATTGGAGTTTATTTGAATAAGCAGATTATTGTAGCATGCATGTGTTCAGAATTGAGGGGAGAACAGCCCAGCAGGAATTCTTTTATTTTCATATTCCTTTGCCTTAGGGACAGCTCAATCTTTTAATGCAACTGCAGCTTTTCTTTCTGACCAGATGTTTGTGATACAGCAAAGAAATGGAATGAAAAATCTCTTGCAGGACACTTAAAATACTTCAGACGTGTCTGCACAGCCTCATCCCCTGGCAGGAAAAAGAGATTTAACCTCTGCCATCAAACCTGAGGCTCAATTAGAGTTTATGCTTTACTTAAGAGATGTATTTTTTACCTTTGGAATATGAAATGAGTGAAATTTCAGCCACCTGAAGCACATTTTAGGTGGTTTTGGTCTTCATTGCTGGGTGCTTGTGCTGGGGGTGTTCCTCAGCACAGAGCTGGAATTCCAGGTGCTGCAGGCTGGGATAGAAATACTGATAAGGTTTCATTCCTTGCTTTCCTCCTAGATTTAAAAAGCTGTCTGAATTGAAAACTTTTGATACTTTATTTTATTTTAATTTTTTTTTGCACACCACGAGACTTTATATAAAAAAACACTACTTGTATCCTGTTAGAGGCCAGTAAAAGCCAGCAATTAGTTTGTGTTTTTAGGCTTTCCTGGGTTATTCCCTGGATCACAAGTGTGGAGCATCCTGATAAAGCTCGTGAGTTTTATCTATGCATGGCTAAATCTTAGTCTTAATATCCTGTAGTGCCTGTAGAGCAAAGGTAGCTAGCAGTGGATTTTGGGGGGCTGGCAGGGGTTTACAACTAATTCCAGTTGGTTGCATGAAATCATTTCACAGCCCAGAATTTTTAGGAGTGCTCAAATTCTGGTGGTAGCGCTGCAATAAAAAGGGGCATTAGGAAATTGAGATCTCAATTCGAATTGCTTTGCCAGTTAACTCAGTGTAAACCCAACTTCTCCAGTCCCAGTTCTCTCCTCTGCAAAGCCATATTTTTAGAGTAGTGGGATGTGATGTGGGAAGAAATTCCAGTGGTTGGGACAGCAGGCACGTGGTGGAGGCTTTGTCTCAACTCGTGAGTTGATAAAAGAGTAGATTTAAGTGCAATTGATTGAAAATAGATGAAGATGCTGTAGCTGATTTTTGCTCTGCTGAACTCTTTTTAAGAACTCCGATTTGTGCAGCTCTCAGATCAATATGGATGGGGCTGATACAGCTGGAATTCCCAGCCCTGTGAACAAAAAAAAAAGGAAATTATTGGTGTGTGACTGTGCAAATTGAGCTGTTCCTTAAAAACTGGAGCAGAAGAGCTCGGAACAAAGGCCTAGAACCCTCCTCTCCTGTGCTGCATGTGCTCTATGGTCATAGCTGTGTATTACAAAGACCTTTCACCAGACTGGTACTGGCTCAATTCATGTATTTTGGTATTGAAAGAAATTGATTACCTCAATTTTTATTGTTTATTTTTGAACTGTGACTTTGAACAACCAGGATGAAAAAAGAAAACGAAAAATACCGAAATAGTGAAACTGTGACAATGGTATCCTTTAAATGTAGTAGTGCCTTGCAGATGACACCATTTATTCCCCAAAATAAATGGATGTCGGGGGTTGCACCCCCCCTTTCTTTTTTAAAGGAAAAAAAAAAAAACAAAAACGGTTTTGGTGAAAGGACTTAAAACTTTAACCTAGTGACAAATATTAGCACAAATGGTTAAACTGTTTAAAAGAAAACTCTTTGAGGACTGAAATATGTAAATGCCTGATGCTGCTGATGTTGAAGAGCAGTTGCTGATTTTTTGGGAGTCGATTCTAACGATCAGCAGCGCTTTTTGATGATTTTTTTTTTTTTTTTTAAGAAGAACGTAACTTTTGTACTCTGGTCAGAGCTGTTTGTACTGTATGGAATCCCCATCCCAGGGGATTTGCTGTCCTCACTCCTTGGAAGTCGAGATGAGGATGGAGCTACTCCGAAGGATCGAGGTTTGAACATTTTATTGCTACTGTATAATTAAAAAAAAACCAACAACAACAACAAAAAAAGCACCATTTCTAACCCACTGATGTTTGGATACAGCAAAAGTGCCATTACACTGTTCCTTTTCTCTTTTTTACTGTACTTGGAAAATTTGTGTCCAGGCATTCCTGAGCTTGGGAAGTGCTGAAGAGTCCTCAAGGGGTTTCCACGCTTTGCTGACCTTCGTTAGCAGCTTGTGGTGGTGTTTTTTTTTTTCTTCTCACCGAGAATGAGTGTGATCAGAAGTTACTGAAGTTATAGGGATTCAAATGTGACAAACTTAGCAGGGGAACCTTTGCAACTCGAGCTGCTCTGCAATCTGGGAGTATTTTCTATTTAAGCTGTGCAATTTGGGATTAATCCAGTTTTTACACTTTGCAATTAACACACCGGATTGCAGGGAGGGGTTTGGTTGCACGTAAGGGTTCCCCAATAAGTTGGGTTTGGGGTTTTTTTTTTTAATTACTGTTATTTTTTAATTGAAACTTGTCTGAATTTGCACAGATTTAAGCTCTGGAATACTTTGGTATTCTTGAAAAGGGAAAAAAAAAATTGTGACTAGTATAGTGAATTGTAAACTGTGAGTTGTTAGAATCACAAGGTTCATCTAATCTTAGGTTGTTAAAAATGTACCTCAGAAAGCTCGTGAGAAATCGCTTCGTTTTTACACAACAGCCAGATCCTGGTGTAACACTTCTCACTTTACAATGTGCCAAAATTCACTTTTATACTAGTTCTCAATGCTTTAATATTTGCAACTTTAAGTTAAAAACGTGTTCTTTACAAACACTACTGTAACTTCAGTTCAGCTGAATGGTGTGATTGAAGCTTTTTGCCTCTCGTATTTATTACACAACTTGATTCAGTAAATATAAAATTACCTTTCCATTTATTTTTGTATTGTTTTACATGTTTATACCTGCAGTTTGTGTGACTTTTACACCTGTAACTCGAGATGTGATGGAAAGAACCAATAAACAGTATCCATCCACTTCCTGGCTTTGCCTCCTTTAATAAACTCACAGGTTCCTAAACTGGAATTTTTAAACTCTGAGTGGTTTGCATTTAAAATCCTTAAACTGGCAGAAAGGTGAGTCGTTTATATTCAAATTAAAATACAAAAATTTAAGGTTTTGTGGGGTTTTTTAGCTGCTTTTTTCAGTTTAGACCTTCTTGCTCGGGCTTTTAATTGGGTAAAATTCAAACCAGAAGAAGATTCATCTGCTTTGTGCTGCTCTGTTTTTCAGCAGCTGTGTGTGAGCACAAATTGATTTGCAGATTTACAAATACAGAGGCTAAACCTTCCTCCTTGTGCTCCCAGAAATGAGGATGCAGCTTCAAGATCCATGGATCTAAAATCCAGCTGCCTTGGAGAGGGCAATCCCACCTTACCCTTCTTCCCCTGAGGAGCTGAGCATCAATCAGATTTTTGCTGGTTCAACTGAGCCTGCAGCTGATTTTCTGTCTCCTTTTTACATCACTTTTGCATTCGTTGGGGGGAGGTTTTGTGCTTGATTTGGTTTTTATGAACGGTTTATATAAAACCAGCCTCATAAATCCAGGCTGCTTTGGATATTCCAGGTATGAACAGAAACCAGCAGCTTCTGGGCCACGGACTTTGGGCTGAAATCCAGGAATTTGCCCTTGCTGTGCAGCTGGGTTTGGAAAGCAGCTCCCACCTGTAAATGAGGAATTTCTGTGGCAGCACTGGGGTGGCAGCAGGGCCAGGGCAGTGCCCGTCCCCTGTGCTGGCACTGCTGGGGCACCTCCAGCCCTGGGGGTGGTTTTGGGGTCTCCAAGTACAGGAGAGACATTGAGGGGCTGGAGCGTGTCCAGGGAAGGGAACAGAGCTGGGGAAGGGTCTGGAGCACCAGGAGATGCTGAGGGAGCTGGGAAAGGGGCTCAGCCTGGAGAAAAGGAGGCTCAGGGGGGACCTTGTGGCTCTGCACAACTCCCTGACAGGAGGGGCAGCCGGGGGGGGGATTTGGGATCTAATCCCAGGGAACAGGGACAGGAGGAGAGGGAACAGCCTCAGGCTGGGCCAGGGGAGGTTTAGATTGGATATTGGGAAAATTTCTTCATGGAAAGGGTTATTACGCATTGCACAAAACCTCTCCAAGTCCAACCATTCCCCAGCACTGACCCATGTCCCCAAGTGCCACATCCACATGGCTTTTAAATCCCCCCAGGATTGGGGACTCCATCCCTGCCCTGGGCAGCTGTGCCAGAGCTGGACAACCCTTTCCATGAAGAAATAAAAAGTTTAAAATGCTTTGGAAGGGTTTAGATGATGGGGAACTGTCTGAGTTTCATTTCCTAAGAGAGATGAGGTAGATTTTCCCAAACATATCCCAGGTCAGGGTTTTTAGTCCTGTTTCTTGCTCTCAATTACCTCATTTTGGTGAGTCTGGTTGTATCTGGAGAGGTTTCCAGCTCTCCTTAGCTTTTCACAAGCTCCTCTTCCTTCCATGTGAAGTCATCTGGAATTTCTTTGCCTACGTGTCCACCAACAAACGCTGCCTCCTTAGCTTCATAAATTACCAGCCTAATTAAAGTAATGAATTCCCAACAGGAATTGCATGGAAATGGAGCACTTGTTAATTGAATAGCCCTGGCTTCAGCTCCCATTGAAAACGTTCCACAAGGTGCTCGTGTGATCCCTCCTATTGAATTGGCTTAAAATAAACCTTCAGGGCAGTTTGATGTCTTGGTAGGAAAGAAAACACCCAATGGGCAAGGCCTAGAGGATTTCAATAGCATTATTGCTCCAGGACGGACAAAAAAAACCAAAAAAAAAAAAAAAAAAAGCATGGAAAGTAAAATGTGGGTGACCCATTCAGGGCTAGGAAATCAGCAGGCACACAATGCATTGTATAGATCACTGCAAAACCGCCCCACACGGGTGAAACAGGAAATTTCTAATGGTTCAAATTGAGCCTTCGCTCAACCCCACCAAAAATCTTCCATTTTTCTGTCTTATCAAAGTTAGTTCAATATTTGCTTTATATACATCCTGTTCCGGACTTTGATTCCTCTATACAGCACCTTCCTGCCTTCTAATATCTGATTTATTGCAGAAGCCTTTTTCTTCCAAAGGTTTGCCTTCGCCTGCTTTAACTCTTTATCTTGTCAGCCTCAGAGCTGGGTCTGGCCACGGCCTTTCCTTGGGCCACTGCTTGCTTTGGGAAGCCCTGGAGGAAGGATAACAGAGGAGCTGGAAAAGAGGAGTTGTAAGGATGGGTCACAGGATTTTCGGGAGAGAGATGTGGAATGTCCAACGTGCTTGAGTGCATCAAACCAGAAGTTAGGACCTTAAAGCTCATCCAGTCCCACCCCTGCCATGGGGAGGGACATCTTCCACTCTTCCAGGTTGTTCCAAGCTGGCCTTGGACACTTCCAGGGATCCAGGGGCAGCCACAGCTTCTCTGGGCACCCTGTGCCAGGGCCTCACCACCCTCACAGGGAACAATTCCTTCCCAATTTCCCATCTAAATCTCTACTTTGCCAGTGGGAAGCCATTCCCCCTTGCCGTGTCCCTCCATCCTTGTCCAAAGACCTCTCCAGCTCTCCTGGAGCCCCTTTAGGCACTGGAAGGGGTTCTGAGGTCTCCCCAGAGCCTTCTCTTCTCTGGGATCCAGAGGCTTCCCGCACCTGGATTGGGATCACTGTCCTCCCCGTGCTCTGGGGTTGTTTGCAGCCCTTGCCCATCCCAGGGAAATGAAGAGGAATTTCTGTGCTCGAGGTCAGGAGGGATGGCAGCAGCACTCAGGGAAGGTCCCAGAGGCACGTTGGATGCTGAAGACTCCTGAAAGATCCGTTTCCTGTGCAGCAAGAGGGAATTTTCCGTAGTTCCCTGAGGAATCTCTTGACGTAAGTGCTGAAGCTCATCCTGTACCAGCGGACACATCCCTTCTCCCTTTGCTGGCACAAAGAAGAGCACAAAGAATTGCAAATTGTGGTGCCTCTTAAATACCTTGAGCTGTCAGAGCTGACCTGTCCCATTCACTGTATTCCCTCCTGAACGGACCATCGGGATCATAGAACAGGGGGAACGGCTTCCCACTGCCAGAGGGAAGGGTTAGGGGGGATACTGGGAAGGAATTCCTCCCTGTGAGGGTGGTGAGGCCCTGGCACAGGGTGCCCAGAGAAGCTGTGGCTGCCCCTGGATCCCTGGAAGTGTCCAAGGCCAGGTTGGACAGGGCTTGGAGCAGCCTGGGCTAGTGAAAGGTGGCCCTGCCCATGGCAGGGGGTGGAATGAGATGATCTTTTATGTCCTTTCCAACCCAACCCAAAGCATTCCATGATTCCCTGCATTCCCTGCGACTTTTTTTCTTCTGAAGATGGGGTTAAAAATCTTGAATTATGCCATTTCCCGCCTAAGCTCTAAAAGGCCCTGCTGTCCCCTGCCCCAGGGCCTGCTCCCTGCCAGTGGGATGTGGTCAGGACAGAGCAGGGCTGATAAGAGATTTCTCTTCTCAAAGCCAAGGCCTTGGTGTGTGCTGCAGATTAAAATCACCACTGCAGAGCAAATGAAACACAAATGTTCTGGGCTTGGCTGGGTTTGGGAAGCATGTCCCTTCCGCTGGCTGCTGTTTGTTTGCTTAGGTGAGGTGGGTGCAAGTTCTAACAATAAACTTTCCTGGGAACGTGATGGCTCTTGGAGAGGTCAGAGAAAAAGGACAAACCAGCACCAGGCATGGGATGGGATCCTACAGGGAATGTGGGAGGAGGGAGTGGGCACAGGAAGAGTTGGGACGTGCTCTTTGCTGTGTGTGTCTCATCCACCTTGCGGGGAGAGATGGACGTGGTGTCCTTTCAGCCCCTTCTGCCAAGGTAAGTCATTAAAGGGATTAAATCAGCGTGTAGTGAGAGGAGAAGGGTGGTTATGGATGTCCCTGGATCCTTGGAAGTGTCCAAGGCCAGGATGGACGGGGCTTTGAGCAGCCTGGGATAGTGGAAGGTGTCCCTGCTCCAGGGGTGGAACTGGATGATCTTTAAGGTCCCCTCCAACTCAACCCATTCCATGATTCCATGATTATAATTTAAGGAAGGAAACTTGCAGTCTGAGCCTGGTTAAAACAGGGAGAAAAAAATCCCAAAGTCAGGTCAGAGCAGGATGCTCCAAGCCCTGTCCAACCTGGCCTTGGGCACTTCCAGGGATCCAGGGGCAGCCACAGCTTCTCCAGGCACCCTGTGCCAGGGCCTCCCCACCTTTAGAGCAAAGAGTTTCTTGCTAACACCAGTTCTAGAAGCCAGCCCCACTCCCTGGTGCTGTGGGACACGAGGAGGGACAGCTCAGCATCATCCAGGATCCGCTAAACTCCATCCTGCACTCGCTGCTCCCTCTGGGATGCAGGAGAATTCAGTTCCTGGGAAGCTCCTGCTGCCTCTGGCTCCCAGACAGTGCTGAGCTCACCCATCTGCTCTGTCTTGGCAGCAGCAGCGAGGAGGAACAACAATCATTTTCAATCCAAGCCTAATGTGTGCACAAAGAGCCCCGAGGATTCCTCTGGCACAGCCCGCGGCGGGGGAAGACGGCTGCTGGAGCGGGCCAGGGAGGCATTTCCCCCCTGTCCTGGGTCAACCTTTTGTTGGAAGTGAAGGTTTCTGACTGTCTGCAGCCAGCCTGCCGTGGCTGAGTGTCTCTTGCTCTCCACGGAGGTGTTCTCATCCCTTTTGTGCCTTTGGGAGTCCTGCCCATCCGACATTTCCAGCACAATTTGTGCACTGGAGCAGAGAGCCTTCAAAGGCTGAGCCATGAAGACATTGGTTTGGGATTCATGGACCTCTCCCAGCAGTTTCCCCATTGCTGTCCAGGCCAGCAACCCACATTCCCATCCTACTGACAGGACAGCGAGGAGCAAATTGATGTTTTCTTTGTGAGCTGGACATTAGAGAGGTTTTGTTATAATTTAAATCCCTGTTTTTCTGCTCTGGGTGTGCAGTTGTCTGTGCAACCTCATCCAGACCAATGTTTTCCTTCCTGTTCCCCAAAAAGTGTGGGCACAGGGTGCCCAGAGAAGCTGTGGCTGCCTCTGGATCCCTGGAAGTGTCCAAGGCCAGGTTGGATGGGGCTTGGAGCAGCCTGGGATAGTGGGAGGTGTCCCTGCCCATGGATGAGATGATCCTTGAGGTCCCTCCCAGCCCAACTCATTCTGGGATTCCATAATTCCAAGGCAAAAGGTGAAGAATGCTCTTAGCTTTTCCTGAGGAATCCATTCCTTAACGGGTTGGAAACATCCTCAAGGCTGTCAGTCAGCCCTTGATGAGTTCACTGACACCTGCACAAGGCTAAAGTTTCAGGAAAACTTGTCTCAACCAGTCCAGGGCATCACACCAGATAAATTATTGTGACTTGATTGAATTGCCTTTTTTTTTCTCTTTTTTTCCCCTTTCTTTTGTCTCTAAGTCAGAGGCTTTCAGTTATTTACGTATCGTATGAAGCCAGATTTCCTCTCATTGCCAGTGGAAGAAAAAGGAGCTGGTGAACCCTGTCCAGAAAGAAAAGCTGCAGGGGTTTGGGGGAAATGGTGGTTTCTGGTTCAAAGCCCAGCCCTGCTGCTGAGTTGTTTGTGCCTTTGCTTCACCAGCAGCTTTTTGCTGCTGTATCACACCTGATTTGCATGGAATGAACCCTCTGGATTCCTCCTTCCGTGGAGACTCATCCTCCTTTCCATGGAGGTGTCCCTTAATCCACAGAGGGGGCTTTGAACTTTCCTGTTGTGTTAAAAACCCACTCTCAGCCTCAGTGCTGTTGGAGAGCTGCCTCTTGTAGGAGGAAAGTGGGAAAAAAAGCAAAATAATGGGAAAAAGATGCAGTGTGAATCCCCTCTCAGGCTTGGGAGGAAAAGCTCAGCTAAAGAAGATTCTGAACACCAAAATCCTCCTATGGATGTAAGGAAGGGGACAGCCTTGATTCATCTGGATAAATCCAGGTCAAAGTGCTTAAAAGACCCTCACTCTGAAGTTCCTGTGGGGCTGCAGACCCCTGCACAGAGCCCTTGCCCTGAATCAGCAGAGCAAGGAGCAGAAGTTCCTGTTTTTCCTCCCAAGTGAAGATAAAAAGAGGCTAGGAGAAAGAAAAGCAAGAGCAGAGCTGTTTCCCTGCTCCTGTGTTGCCTCTGATGGTGGTTATTTTGGGATCTGAGCCGTGTTTTGTTCCTTTTTTTGAGATACCTGAAATGTTCAGTTCAGAATGTCTCAGGGGAAAGGCTTAGGGGAAAAAAAAAGGAACAGATTCAGCACATTTCTCGTAAAGTTACTGAAGTAAAATCTGAATTTAAGTATTAATAAATAACATGACCTGGAAACGGACCCCCAGCCTGGCTGTCCCATCTTGTGATGCCACCTCGACCACAGGCGACCAAGTTCTCCAAGGAAAGGGGAAGTTTTGGAGACAAAACCCCCTAAAACAACTGAAAAAACAATTAAAATCCATTCTGTTGTGTTTATAAAGCACAGGTGAACAAAATGTCTGAATACAGGATCTGGATGTTCCCTCAGGTTCTCTCTCTGAGCCCTTGGAAAGGAGAAACCAGACACATCCTCGGAGTTTGAGGCTAGAAAGGGTAAAATGAGGAAGTTTGGTGATCACTGGGTCCCTTGTTGCTGCTCAAGATCTGCAGCCTCTTCCCAGGAGGTTCAGGGGTGCTCGATCCTCACTCGGCTCATGGTTATTCCCAGAAACAGGAGGACAACATCCTCTCCTCCCCCTGGATAATCAGGAATGCCATCAATCCCTCATTGCATGCGAGGGCTGGGTCAGTTCTTACCCATTCCTTGCAGCAGGAACTGCCCTGAGATAAAAAATCCTCCATCAAGCACCTCAGTATTTCCCAGCAGGGCTGGCTTGAGCTACCAGGGCTCCTTGGGGCTCTCTTGGGAGCAACCTCTATTTCAGCCCAGGAATTCTTGCTGTGTTGCAAAAGGATTGCAGAAGAAACGCTCCTTCAGGAGGCAGTAAGGAAAAGAGAGCAGTAAATTCGGTGTGTGCCAGGGTGGGGATGCAGGATGCTGGAAACTGGAAGGGTAAGGAGAGGTGAAGCTCTGGTTGTGGAGAGAAGGATTTGGAGAGAGCTTCTAGTGCCTAAAGGGGACTTACAGGAAGACTGGAGAGGGACTTTGGGTAAAGGATGGAATTACAGGACAAGGGGGAACGGCCTTAGCTGAGGGAGGACAGGGTTAGATGGGATATTGGGAAGGAATTCCTGCCTGTGAGGGTGGGGAGGCCCTGGCACAGGGTGCCCAGAGAAGCTGTGGCTGCCCCTGGATCCCTGGAAGTGTCCAAGGCCAGGTTGGATGGGGCTTGGAGCACCCTGGGCTAGTGGAAGGTGTCCCTGCACGTGGCAGGGGGGTGGAAGATGGTCTTTAAGTCCCTTCCAACCCAACCCGTTCCATGATTCTGTGATTTCTTGACTGCTCTGTTTGTGGGGTGGGACCTGTTTTCCTTGGGCTTAGGGTTTAGCACAACAGAGCCCTGTTCCATCCCATCAGCGCAGCACCAAAAGAGGGAGGGGGAACTTGGCTTTCTCTGGGAACAAAACTCACAGGAGCAGAACCCCAGTAACCTTGGTTACCAATTTCATTTGTGGTGAGCAAAAAGGCTGGTAGCAGAAATCCTTTCCTCACGGATGCACCGAGCACTCCGTGTACCCACGGATGGGGAACAGCACAGCCAGGGCAAGGAGGGGCTTTGGTGAGGCAAGAAAAGTCTTGCCAGTGCAGTGTCACGGGGTTCTCCTCACTCCAGTGCTCTTGGCGAGTCCCTCCTGAAGAATTCCACTCTTTGATACAACGAGAAGTTGTTCCTTCTCCCCTTTGTTCTTGCCCAGCTTAAGTCCCGTGGAGATTTGTTTTTGTAGCTCCTGGAGATGAAACAACCTCTGACTGAAAATGCTAACGAGGTGTCCATGGTTGGATGGCTTTGTAAGAAGGGGGTTGGGGCTTAAATCCTTAATAATGTTGGATTTGGGAGGTATTTTTGCCCAATGTTCAGGACAACGCCTGGGTTCTGGTCTAGAAATGCTCTTTGTGGCTTTCCCCCCATCCTTTGGCTCTGGAAGGTCTCTCCTGCCCCGTGCAGAAATTCCTGCTCATCATTTCCTCCCTTTCCCCCCCACAGCCAGAGCTGTGACTTGTGCTGTGTCCTCGTGCTCCTCCTCAGGGAATTTCCAGATTCCTCGTTCCCCGTGTTATCAATTTTGTGTCTCCAGCCTGGAGAGGAGGATGGCACCTCCAGATGTCTGTTTATCTCCAGTCCCTCCTGTGCTCCAGGCCCTCTGGAGACACATCCCTCAGCCAAGCTTTCTCTGAAAAATATTTTTAACCCTTCCTCCCTCCCACTCGTCTTCCCAGGCAGATCCCTCGGGAACTTGCTGAACAAGATTGTTCTCACTTACACGGTCTCTTGTGACTGCACAAAAGAGCTTAGCTCTGCTTTCAGAAATAAACTTCTTACACGTGTTTTTCTTGTCTATACCCAGTTTTTTCCCCGCATTTTCGCACGAAATCCCAGTTGTCAGGCCAACAAGGGGAAGTTTGAAGCCTACTTGAATTTTAGCTTGAAGTAGATGATTTTTTAAAATTTTTTTTTCATCTTTCTGTATTTTGAAGTCCTTTGGGCAATGTAAGGACTGTTTTTCCTGGCGCGTTCTCTGACCTGATTGACCAAAGTTTTTGTGCTGTTCTCACACTAATTTTGGAACTTTTTTGATGGCGTGCAGGCTTTTATTTGTTCTGGTCTTTTAAAGATGTGGGTCCTACCCCAGTGCAGATATTGTTGCTGTTGTACCCTACCCTCGATGATTGGACTTGATGACCTTGGAGGTCTTTTCCAACCTTAAGGATTCTGTGATTCCACGACCCCCAAGCTGTGGGAGCAGCACAGGGGAGTCTCCCATCCAAGATGGACCACAGAATGGGGTGAAACCTCCTTGTATTGCGTTTGTGTGGCCACGTTTTGGTAGCCAGGGGCTACAGGACTGGTTTTTGTGAAGCTGCTGGAATAAATTCAATTAATTTCCCCCCGTTGAGTCTGTTTTACCCACGGCAGTAACTGGCGAGTGATTCCTGTTCAGTTTTTGGCCACGCACAGCTCACTGCCTGCCTGGAGGCCTCCTCCTGACTTTTTGAACCGAGTTTGCTCAGAGCAAGGTGTGTTTTACAGCTGCAGATATGCGCTGTAATCTCTCTCTCCCCGATTTAATCCTGCTGGGCAGAGGGGGCAAGAGGAGCCACGACGCCTGGGTTTGTTCTCGTTGTTGCTTCACGAGTGACGCTCAGCCCAGGGCTGTTATTTTTGGAGGGTTTGGTGCTCGTGTTTATTGCGGAGGCTCCTCGAGCTCTGGGGATTTGAGGTGCGTAAATCTAAATAAGGATGACATTTAAAATAGCTTACATGCTCTCCCCGAGTGTGCAGAGAGGAAATATGAGTAGGCTGACTTCAGATCCTTCAAGTAAAAAATCCCCCGTGGGAGTGTCATTAAAGTTCTCAGCACCTCCAGGTAATTATATTCTGACATAAGTTGTTTGGACCACAATTCAAGGTAACTCTAATCTGGACCTCATTATGACGGATAAAGAGGAATTAATCACTGAGCTGGAAGTGGGATTGCTCCCTGGAGGCGTGTGATTGTGACCTGCCTGCCGAAATTTGGGCAAAGATGGGACAGTTTTAGCTGAAATTGTGTGTGTAAACACAGATACAGAGAGTGGCTCAATGGGGTTGGGCGGCACAGCTGACAAAAATGGGAAAAGTGACTGGGAAGGAAAAGACACGGAGAAGGAGATGGAAGTGGGAACTGAGAGTCATGGAACTGGGTTGGAAAAGACCCCAAAGCACATCCAGTTCCACCCCCTGCCATGGCAGGGACACCTTCCACCATCCCAGGGTGCTCCAAGCCCTGTCCAACCTGGCCTTGGACACTTCCAAGGATCCAGGGGCAGCCACAGCTTCTCTGGGCAACCTGCGCCTGTCATTTTTGTTCTCCCAGACAAATTCTTCCACACAACACAAGAGAAATTACAGTTTTTGGGAGCCTGCTGGGTCTGCAGGTACAATTTCCTTTCCAGAGCTGCCTGTGGACAAGGCACACCTGGGAAGCACCGAGGAGCTCTGGACAGAGGAGCAGCAGCAGCAATTCACTTCTCCTTGGAAAGGAAAGCTCATGCACAGGTACTCAGCTGGTGGGGGAATCTGGAGGACAACAGCTACTTCCAGCAGTTTTTCAGGCTCTGATTTTTAGGGCTGGGCTCTGAGTTGTCTGCTCAGCCTCATGGGGAGCAGAGGTTTTTTTGTCTATAGTTATTCCCAGCCCTGGCACAGCTGCCCAGGGCAGCGGTGGAGTCCTCATCCCTGGAAGGATTTAAAAGCCTTGTGGATGTGTCACCTGGGTCCATGGGTCAGTGGTGGCCTTGGCAGTGCTGGGGGAATGGATGGACTCAGTGATCTGGGAGGTCTTTTCCAGCCTAAACAATTCTGTGAGTCTGATTCTGAAAGACACACAAGGGTTTGGAGTCCCACTGTTCTTCTCTTTCCCTTCCTCCTCCAAGTGGATGGCCCGATTTGGAATATTGAGAACAGGGTTGAGAACAGAAATACCTGAGGATCTTTTCTTCTTCAGTTGTTCTCCAGCAGGCAGGAGTTCAGCTGATCTTGACTGGTACAAGCTCTTCCCCTGGCTGAAAGTGGTCCTTGTACTTTGCTCTTCAGGGGAATCTTCCAACACACCAGCGTGGCCCCAGCAGGTTCCATGTCCAATGTGGATCCTGACATTTTACCTGCAGTATTTATTTCCTGGCCCAGACAAGGTACAAACCTACTTGAACTTTTGCTGCAACTCTGAAATTGCCAGACCTGAAGAAAGCAAACGACATTCTTCCACTACCTTTGGTGCAGCATCCAAAAAAGTAACCCTGTGTTTTTTTCTTCATTATTGCAACCAGAATCCCCCTTTGAAGCATCAATCCAGGTATGGAGCAGTATTTCCTCTGTGCACCTTTTAACCCACTGAAGTAGGAACATGGGGTTGTATTTCAGGAACTTGGGGGTTGTGGTGCTTTGCCAACCTGTGTCAGAGTTTGAGGGCAGAGCTGCTTGTGCTTTCTGTCCAGTGATGAGATGTTTTGCTTCCTTGCCTGTTCCCTCTCTTGGTTTCAATCCTTTTTGTATCAATCCTCAATATTTACACACCATCCTTGATAATGAAGGCCTTGGAAGGTATTTTAAAGATACAGATGTTAAAATATTGCATCTCTTTACTTTCTTTCCCCTTTCCTCTGCCCAAGCAAGGAGGCTTTACTTGCTTTACTACATATTTACATTTTAAAAATCTTGCTGCCATCTGAAGCTGTTGGCTCCGGTTTGGGCTTCCTTGGGTGGTGTTTTTTAAAACTTGTTTTTTGTTGCTGTTATCCTCTCGAGAGAAAGAAACTGCGCGGGTTTCCAAGTTCCTTGAATAAATGTCAAATAAAACATTCCAAACAATTATTCAAGCTGGTAATGAGCAGTGAGACATCCTTCCTGTAGAGAAGCTGAACAATGGTTTCCTCTGACAGAAGCACAATATTAGGAGCCTTCCATATGTTGGTGCTGATTTAAACGGCGGCAGCATCTCCGAGAGGGATCGGAGGCCCCAGTGAGTATCTGGATATCCTGTGGGAAGAAAAGCTCTGCGGGTAACACCCTGACTCCCCCCCGACAAAATTCTGGGAGTTTTGTCCATGTCTCCTCAACACCCTCCAGTTTTGAGAGCGTTTGCTTCCTTCCCTGGGATTTATAATCCTTCCCAGCCCATCCAGGCTCACCCTGAGTGCTCCAGGGAGGCAGGTGAGCAATCCCTCACCTCCAGCTCCAGGATGGCCTCCAGGGAGGAGCAGCGCTGGCTCCCAGTTTGACCAGTTTGATGTGTGTCCCTGCAGCCCTGGTGAACACATCCCCTTCCCATTTTTGCTCCAGCAACACCCCCTCTCCTCCACGGGCTGTATTCCCTGGGAAAGGGATCCCACCTGGGATCGGAGAAGCAGCGGGTAACAGTCACAGATATGGACAAACTCCTTGTTTTCCTTGCTCCTCCCAGTTTTTAGATGCCCAAATGTGGGAGCACAATGCTCACTCTGACTTTACTCCTCAGGTGGTGACCAGGATGGGCCTCTCCAGGTGAACCTGGCACTGATGGCTTTGTCCTTGCTTGAGCTGGCAGCCACCTCGACGCTGGGGACGTGTGGAAGGTGATGGTGGGGGCAGAGTGGCCGGGGTTGGAAAGGTTGTGGCTCCTGGAGATGATCCCACTCCCGCAGTCCAGGCTCAGCTCCCAAGGGAAGAGCCCGTTCTGGTTGACGGGTCCCAAACAACGAATGAGGAAATTGGCCGTGTTCCTGGATGTGGTGCCTCCTAAATCCCTCACAAACACAGAGAGCCGGGAGTAACCCTGGAGAGGGCAGAGCAGCATCTAAATCTTTATTAACCAGTTCAGACATGGCCATCAAAGGTCAGGATGCCTGGAAAGTCGGGAGCAAAGCTCCCTTTTGGGGCCGCTCTCCTTGATGCCAAAATCTTTCACCTTTTGGTGAAGACCTCAGAAATTAAAAGGGTTTTTGGGCAATTTTTCTCTGTTGTGTGACCCCAGGCACTGGATCTGGTAGAAGCACACCCAGATGTTGTTCAGGGAGTCAGTGTGATCTAACAGGCCTTTGGTTGGGGGAGTCACCTCTATGGTCACTCGTTCTTGGACATCTTCATCATCCCCTGAACATCCTCTGCTTGGTGCCCTGGAATTTGGAGAGCTGGAGGTGAACCCCAATGGGTGGATCCTCCCAGTGTCACTGACACCTCCCCAGGGGCTGTAGAAGGGTGAACAAAACTCCTTTCACACCCCTTCATCAGCAGTGGGACATGTTCACTTCTGCAGTGAGGAACCAAATCATCTTCATGGGAGACAGACCTTATTCTCCTCCTCTTTTCACCTCAGTCTGCTGAAGGAACATCAGCACGACCCTTCTTCACCTCTTATCATTTTTCTCCCTTTGTTGAAAGAGGAATAATGATATCAGTAGATCTGGAGATGAAGGGGACAGGTACAAATGATTATTCTTTGGGCCCTGAGCCACCCAGAACTAGGCTAAAGATGTCCCATGGCTTCCTGAGCTGGAGTCATTCCCCTGTGGTGTCAAACAAACACAGAAATGGTGAGGATCAAAATGTCCCAGCCTTGTTTGTAGGACATCCCAAAGCAGTGCCATGTTTTAGGAATTAATTTAATTTTCTCGTTATTATCATTAGTAGTATCATTAAAATAATTGCTTTCTAAATTCTGGCCTCCCCAAACCACAGAAACCCACAAGCTTCTGGCTCGGAGTATGTGCTGTCCAGGGAGGAGGGGAGAGCAGGAGGTCCAAAGGAGAGGTGCTGGTGGTGCAGCAGTGCTGGGGCTCTTTCCCCAAGATTTTTGCTCCTTGGGTGGGCATAATCAACCTCCTTGGGATCACCACACACCACCCCATGGTCACTAGCAGCAGCTCAACCTGCTCCTCCAGGCTCTAAAACCAACCTGGACCCACCTTCCCAGCAGAAATGAAGCCCCTCTGGGGAGGTGACCGTGGAGGGGAAGCGTCGTGGTGGCCCAACCCTCCATGTGCCATGTCCTGCTCCTCACAAACCCACTCTGGAGTACAAGGGAGCACTTCCTGGTGCAGAGAGCCTTCCCAAGGGATTCCCATCTGCTCCTGGGCAGAAAGGATGTCTGGCTGATTTTGCAACGGGGACAGGGAAAGGTTTTGCAAGCCCTGGAGAATTTGGGGCTGTCTGACCTCAGCACCGCGTGAGCTCCATCATCCCATGTGAAGCCGCAGATAAGGGGTAGCCTGGCTAGAAAACCTGTGTTTAATGATATTTTCTACTTTTTTTCTCTAGGTAGAGATGAAAACACGGGGAAAATGGCCACAGAGAGCAAGACTCGGAGTCCTTTTGGCTTTGCAGAGCCTGACACTGGCACACAGATGAGCTGCGTGCCTCAACCCAGCGCCCTCGAGGGCTGTGCAAATGAAGCCTGTCTTGCATTCCCCAGGCTCCCCGAGTGCCCAGGGATGGATTGTCTCACATCCAGCGTGTGGCTGCTCTGCATCCTCCCATCCTCACCACGATTTTGCTGGAGAGAGGGGAGAAGAGAGCCCGGGCACAGCGGGAGCCCTCGGCCTGTCTCGGCACCCGCGCTCTGCACAATGTCCATTTGTGCTGGGTGCTAACACGAAATGACAAAAGACTCCAGATTCATGCTGAACAAAATTGTCCCCTTGCTAATTATTAGATTATGAAATGTGTTTCATAATGTAATGAATAATGGGGGGGACGCTGGCTTCTTTTTTTTTTTTCCCTGTTTGAATCTGGATTTTTTCATTGTTTGCCCCGGAGTTTTTGTTGGTAGGTTGAAACAGAGATGCGAAAAGAATGGGAAAGGCTGGGTTTTATTTGTGCCCTGCCTGTTAAAGCTGTGACTTGGCTCACACGGTAAGTGCAAACAATTCTCTCCTGGCAAGTGTTCAGTGGAGACATTACTGATGACAGACTTTATTAAGTGCAGGTTTGCTTGTTATTAAATTCGCTCTGTGCTTGTTTCCGAAGCTGCTGGCCTGGCCGGCTGCATCCTATTAGGATCTTTAGGAGGAAAGAAAGGAACAGAACATTGTATGCAGCAGAGCCAGCGATGAGGTGATAGGGAAGCCAGCACTGGGGAAGGAGACCCAAGGAGATAATTAATTGCTACGTTTAAAACAAACATTTGTTTGGTTTATTGAGTTAATCCAAGCCATGCCTTGGAGATTCCTGGTTTCCAGGTGAAGCTGGGCATGTGTTCCCATGTCAGCATGCTCAGGGCTGCGGGAGGTCAATGTATGTTGCATTAATTGTTTGGGGGGGGGGAAAAAACCACCATTAAAGTAGAGGCATGTTTCTAATTTCTCAGAGCCTTGTTTAAACTCTTCCCTTTTCCCATCCCAGCAATTGTAGGGACAGCACGTCACCAATGACAGCCTTTCTATACAAAATAAATGTCTTATAAAGCCTTAAGTCCATGACTGAATGCCTTCTTTGCTGCAGTTCCCAACCCTAATGGCCCAGGCCATGCTAAAAATCAAAAGGTTTGAGTGTCCAGGGGGTGGGTGCCAGGTATTTCCTGAAAATCAGGTCCCTTTGCAAGGTATCCCAGCTCCACATCCCATCAGAGGGTGATTTGTGGGAGGAATCTTGGCCGACAGTTTGGAAGGACTTGAAGCAAATGGGAGCTACTCAAATTTAATAGAGCAGGAATTGATCCACAGAAGTCAAAGAGGAAAAATTGGCCGATTTTGCACCGAAGATCTCAAGTGGTTTTGGACTGAGATTTTTCAAGTGTACCCTGTGAGGCGATATCTTGCTCCCATCAGCCTAGATCAATATAACCATAATTTTGGATCAACAACTGGTTTGGTGTAGACATCTGGGGGTTTTTTCTGACTCTGAGTTTGCAATTTGTTGTTTAAAGCACTCTTCTGACCTGGGACTTGCAGTGGTTAAACAGCTCAGGTTAGGTCTAGGAATTATGGTTCTTTCCCTTCACAAGCTGAGGAATTCACAAAGAAAAACAGAAAAAAGTTGGGGTTTTTTTTCTTGGTTCTAATGGAACAATCTCCTTTCACCTCAGTTTTGGGGGCAAAAAGGAAACTGTGCCTGTCACCCAGTGGATTTTGTAGCTGAGGGACAAGAACTCCTCCAGCCAAAGGGGTTTGAAGGAATGATGAGGCTGGGATGTGCCAGGCAGGTTTGCTCCCCTGGCATCTCTCGTAGCCAGCAAGGACCCAAAGCCCTGAGCTGCCTCTGGGCTCCATCTCTGTGTCCTTTGACTATCAAAACCACGGGAGGGAGGGGACAGAATAACAAAATACTTGTTTTCCCTCATTCTTCCCTTTGGGCTTTTGAGCCACCACTAATGATGGTGGGTGAGAGTCTGTGTTTTGCAATTTATCACTTTGGCACCCGGATGAAGGGACTGGCTGCCCTCCTGATCTCCTCTTTTCCCTCTGAGATCACAGATATTGTTTTGCTTGGGGTTTTTTTTGCCTGGGATCCTCCTTGGAAACCTGGACCTGGAAGGAGTTTCTCCAGGTCTCCTGCTTTTGCCACAGAGGTGACCTTGGGTGTCCCCTCCCCGGGCTGCTCTGAGGTTCTGCAGTGGAGAAGCACCACGAGAGCTTTACACAAAAGGCAGCATTGACTTCTCAGCTATTCCCAATTTAATTTGATTTGCACAGGCCACTCTCTGCTCAAAAGCTCTGTCACAGCTCATCTCGGCATCCTGGAAATACTGGAGCAGTTTGATTTCTGGGTAAGTAATAACCTCCCTCAGTCAAAAGCTTTCCAGGGTGCTTTGTCTGCTGCCCATTTATTTTCTATAAGGCAGATGACTCCCCTCAACCCGAGATTGCTTTATCTCCCACTTTGCTCCCTTGCTGAAATAAATTGCAGGAAAAATCCATATACTCCCAGGACCATCCAGGGGAATGGATGTACAAAGGGTGCTCGGGTAAAATAAATATTGTGTCGATTCTATCTGAAGAATCACTATAAAACTGCCGTCACAGAAAACCAACTCCATTCCCCTCCCTTCATTTAAAAAAACTGGAGCATGAATGTTTCAGGCCACGTTTTATCTGGGAGTCTCCCTGCCCAGCTTGGGAACACAATGAGGATTGTGTCCCAGGTATGTCGGAGCTATTTTGCTACTGTTGGTGAATTTAGATGGGAAAAGTCAGGCACAAAGGGGCTTAAGTGATTTGTCTCAATTAACTATAATTTATGAACCCTAATTCCCAGTTTACTAATCAGAGTGTCATACAATGGCCCTGATTTCAGAAATTGTTTAAATATGTGCCTCCGCTCTGCTCGATGTTAAACATGTGCATAAAAACAGGCAGATGGGCCATTTTGGAAGGAGAAATGTTTTCCTCAACCCAAACTTCTTTCCTGAATCAAATGAGATTTTACATCGCTAAAATTTAGCCCCTGTGTTGCGTTTGCGTGTTTTGAGGAGGGGAGAGTTTGGAGAAAGGAGGGAGAGCTGAAGTTGGAAGGACTCTGGTGTTTTAAAAACTCTCTGCTCAAAGTCTTCCCGTGACACGAGGGGCTGGAGGAGCTGCCAGTGAGGGCCCTCAGGGACACTGGGTCTCAGTGAAGTGCTCAGGGTCAGGAAGGAAGAAAAAATCATCATTCCTGCAAAGTGAGAGGAGAGGACACCATGGAAGGAGCAGGAAAACCCTCAGCATTCCAAGCAGTCATGATGGGATGGATGGAAAGGGAAGGCAGCTTCCTCCACACCATCAGAGCTTCACCAGCTTCAGCAAAGGAGAGCTGAGCTTGCATTTGGCATTTTGTTGTCTCCTGCTCTTATTTTTCTCTGTTTTTCTTGGAGACATGCCCAGAGACTGCAGTTCCCAGCTCTCTGCAGCAGCCTGTTGGGATGACCTGCAGAGGAGATAATTTTATGGAGTGATTCCCCTGAACCAGGCCTGTTACTTGAGGACATATTCCAATATTTCATCCGATCCCGGTTTAAAGCTCTTCCAAGAATTTATGTGTGATTTAATAATCAAAAGGCATCTCGGTTCCAATTTGTGCCTGCCCTGACTTTCCAAACATCACCCCTGCTGGGGTGTTTGTCAGGTGGATCAGCCTAAAGATCCATGGTGAGCCTGGAGAAAAGGAGGCTCGGGGGGGACCTTCTGGCTCTGCACCTGTGGGTTCATGCTCTGCTCCCAGGGAACAGGGACAGGATGAGAGGAAACGGCCTCAAGCTGTGCCAGGGGTGGTTCAGGTTGGACATCAGGAAGAATTTCTTCATGGAAAGGGTGCTCAGGCATTGGATCTGCCCAGGGAGGTGATGGAGTCCCCATCCCTGGAGCTGTCCGAGGAACAACTGGATGTAGCTCTGGGTTGGGTGAAAAGGTGGAGATCGGTCACGGGTTGGACTCGGTGATCCTGGAGGACTTTTCCAACCCCAGTGGTTCTGGGATTCATCCTGTGCAGTCCTGTTGACCTGAAGTTTCGAGGACACTGTTGGATCCACGAAAAGCTGTTCTCTCTGCCTCTCGCTCTAGGTGATGTTTCATTCTCCTTCTCTTTTCCCCATGCTCAGCTAAAAGCAACCCACACTCACTGGTGTTTTAAACTGTTCTCAGCAAGATAATTACCTATTAGAAATTCCACAATTATTTCATTATGTATTATTACAGGGAAAAAAAAATTAAAAATGCAATCCCATAATGCAGTTAATGGAAATTATTAAGTTCTACAAATAACTTTCATGAGAGTCATTATTTGCTGAGCATGGGCTGAGGAATCCCAGGCAATTACAGACGGAGCCACATCAGAGCAAAGTTGCTGTGAAAATAAGGATTTGTCACTTTGTAAGAGACACTCACCACAGATTAAAAACAAGCTGCAGGGGGAAGGTCATCATCTGGAAAGTTCCTGCCCCAGGAATGGTGATGTTTCTATGGAGATGGTCCATGTTTCCATGAGATCCCTGAGTCTCCACCATAGCTGAGGATGAGCAGAATAACTCCATGGATCTTCAGCAAGGAGTTCTTGGGGGTGTCCCTGAAAACAGGGTCTCAAGGTGAGTCCAGGCTTTTAGGAGTGTGTTGGAAGGGTTGGGATGGCCATTCTGGGATATATCCAAAGTCAGGATGAGCCTTGTCCATCCCTTGTCCCTTGCCCGTCCCTTGTCCTTGCAGGGGTCTCACCTGGGCATGGCCAACCTGCCCCTGCACCCCCAGCCAGAGCCCAGGAGTCACCGCTGTCCTTCCATCTCCACGGCATTCCAGATGTGGCTGCGCTCCTGCTGCTGGCACCACCCGCCTCCACGGGAGCCTGGGCTCCAGCCAAACCCCAGCAGCTCCATCAGAGTCAGCAGGGGAGATAAATGCAGACCAAACCCTGCCCTGTTCTTGCTTTCTTGGAGAGCAACCCAACCTTCATGGTGAGTACAGCTCCTTCTTCTTGGAGCCACCACCCCGCTCGTGCTGCTGGGCAAGTTCTGCTTTTATCCAGCTCCCTTCTGTCCCCACAGCGATTCCCAGCCCTCATCCCTCATATCCCTGGTTCTGGTTAATCTGTCAAAGCCAGATGTGGTCCTCCATCCAAGAGGAGGGGAAGGAGGAGGGAGGCAGCTGCTTTGCCCAAGGACATGGCATCATGGAATAGTTTGGGTTGGAAGGGACCTTAAAGATCATCCAGTTCCACCCCCTGCCATGGGCAGGGACACCTTCCCCTAGCCCAGGTGGCTCCAAGCCCCGTCCAACCTGGCCTTGGACACTTCCAGGGATCCAGGGGCAGCCACAGCTTCTCTGGGCACCCTGTGCCAGGGCCTCACCACCCTCGCAGGGAACAACTTCTTCCCAATATCTAACCCCAAACCTGCCCTCTGCCATTTGAAATGGTTGTGGTTGTGTGGCAAATCCCGGGTCAGACGTGTGCTCCCTCCTCAGACCTTCAAGGGGTGGGAGAAGAAAGCCCAGGGTGAGTTTTGCCTGCACATCTCCTGGCAAAAATGGACATAACCAGAACACAGAGGTTTGCAGGACCTGTTCTGGCGTGTGGCTCTTCTGAGAGAGACCCGAGAATCCGTCCACATCATATTCTAAAAAAAGAGAAAACACCATGCAATTTCGGGCCGACATAAAGGCCTATTATTCCCAAAACAATCCCATTCCTCCTGCCCAACCCTATTTCTGTGCCTACCCACCCTGGAAGCCATGACAGCTCTTCCATCCATCATAACTCAAGGAGCACGGAGCTGCCAAGGCCCTGGGGCTGCTGAGTTCCCATGTAAACAGGCACTGCCCCATTCAGGGGAGCACAGGACACTCGCATTGTCTGCCACACATGGATGTCATAGGGTGAAGGACACGAAGCCACGCATTGTGCTGGCATTCCCGTGTCCCCAGATGACTGCTGCCAGCCCTGCTGCATACCCATTATCAGGGAAACAACCCCCAGTGCACTGAGGGGGCAGAAAGGGGGCTTTACTGGTGTCTCTGGAGGTCTGGGCTCACCTGAGTGCTGGTGTCATTTCCCGTGGTGGGAATCAATCCCTGCTCCAGGCATTTTCCTGAATTCAGGAGGGAGATGTTTCAATCCACATCTGCAGCAGGAATACTGTGGAGTCTGTTCTGCTCTCTTTGCTTGGACTTGATCCTAAAGGTTTTTTCCAACCTTAATGATTCCATGCAGGACATGAGGAGCCTGAATCCAGGAGGTGACTTACGATAAAAGGGACTTTTCCGTGTCTACAAAACCATGGGGCCAGACTTAGAACCCTATTGCCCACACCACCTCCAGTTCTCTCTGGGATTTGGGATCAGTGGGATGATGGTGGCCTGGATGGACAACCTGGAATGCCCAGATTTCACCTGAAGTGGGGAGGATGGGTGAGTCAAAGGGAACTGGGTGGGTGGGTGCCTGCTCCATGTGTTGGGTTTGCTGGAAAAACAATGAACACCACAAAAACCCCAGAGCTGCATTTTTTCTCCCCCGCCACTTCAAATGTAAAATGCAAAAATACAGTTTGTGGCAGAATGGGATGTTTCCCCCATTTTTCTAGGCCTGGTTTTATAAAAGCCTGAGGGCTGGGGTTGTAGGCTGGAGGAAATGAAGGTGGCATTTCCCATTCCTTTGGATCAACTGGTTTGGGATGGGCAGTGGCATGGCTCTGGTGCCCTCTCTGTCACTTCATCGTGTCCTCTGACCCAGAATATCTTGTCCTAGAGATGGATCTCTCCAGTGGTGCTGCTTTGCAGCACTCAAGCAGTGCCAGCATGTTTCCAGCCCTCCCCCAATTATCATCTCCCTGTATTTATGCAGAACAGAACCAGGCTGGTGGCTCAGATGCTTTTTTTGAGGCTGTGGACCCCCACTCAAACCCATGAACCAAACTGAGTAAAAAGGGGTTTTTTTTCTGCTCTACCACTAAAATTTCACTTTTGAAATCCCCACCTGACCCCAAAGAAAGCCTTCCTGCCCCTTCCTCCCATTCAAACATTCCCATTTCTGGGCTCTTCCCTCCTTTGTGATAGCACAAGCATTTTTAGCAGCAGGCTTTTCTTTCCCCGGGTTAAATTTAGTCCAGCTCATTCCTCTAATGTCCTGCCCCTGCTATTTCATTCCTCAAAGACTTTCCTGTCTCAACCATCTGTAAGACAGTTTCACACAGATGGAAATTCCTTTCTTTTTCGCTTGTGGGAAATGTTGGTGTTGTAATGGCTGAAGATTTTCCTTGGGATGTGGGTTTTTAAAGGATAATGCAGCCAGGAGAGCACCCATGTCTAAATGATGGAGCTCCTGCTGCTCATCCACGTTTCTGTCTTGAGGCTCTTCTGAGTCTGCAGCTACGAGGCAAACAAATAATAATAGTTATTCCCAAGGGAAAAAAAAATATTACTCAGCCATCCAGTATCTACCTGCTTCCCTGTCTGAACATCTCAAATTCATCCCAGGTCTGGGAGATTCTTTGTTTCAGGCAGAGATGGGAAGAAGTAGGTCCTAGGTAAGAGATGCAACGTTCCCAAGTAATCCAGGTTCTGATTATCATGGAATCATAGAAGGCTTTAGGTTGGAAGGGACCTTAAAGGTCATCCAGATCCACCCCCTTGCCATGGGCAGGGACATCTTCCACTCTAAGGTGGACTTTGAAGATCCTGAAGAAATGGGTCACAGCATTCTGTGTTGCAGTAGCTGCTGATCCAGCGTTTGGAGTTGAAGGATGGAGCCATTTCCTCCAAATCCACCCAGGAAATGATCCTGCCAAGACTTTTCACATGGTCAGGGTGGATGGATGGGTGTAAGCAGTCTGGAAACGACTCCTAAATGGCCAAGAAACAGGTTCAGCTTTGCACCTGCGCTGCCTGGGGCTTTCCTCTCAAGCACCCTCTCCCTGGGGACTGGCAGCAGGGACAAGGCACAATCCTGGGCCCCACAGCACCCCTGGCCAGCAGCAGAGGTGCAATACCCAGCTCGTGGGTGGTCAATAAACCCCTCTACTGCTGCTCTTGGCTCCAATAATTCCTGGCTCAGAGGACGAGACGAAGTGCACCAAGTTTCAGTGCAGCTGGAGCTTTGAATAAACAGGGAAACAACTTGTTCCCATGACTCCCCACTGCCCTGGAGGTATTTTTGGTTGTTTATTACCCTCTTATTCCTATCTTCCAACTCCCTCCTCCTCTCTCTTCTCTTTTTAATAGACTAGGTAGACTCTGAAATCCTCAAGCATCCTTTTTCCCGAGGGAGGTTGGCCTCGGGCGAGGTACAAATGACAGGTTTCAACAATTAGGGAGAGCACAATTATCCCTTGTGCCTCTCGGCTGTCGCTAATGAGCTGACACGGGAGCTGAGAACGCTGCAGTGGCTCAGCTTTGGCTGCTCAGGAGATTGTGCTGACCCTGGGGCACAGATGACACGGACAGCGAACAGGGAGGAATTACAGGATTCAGCTCCCTCCCTCCGGGCTCCCGAGCATCCGGAAAGTAGGAGCATCATATAAGGACAGAGAGCCTGAAAGGAGGACACAATGAATGCTTCCTCCTCGAGGAAAAGCCAGATTTGGGCTGCAAAAGATATTAAGAGGTTGGTGGACACAGCCAGGCTGTGTGGCTGTTGCTGGATCCATAGGTTATTAATGCAAAAAGGACATTGGATAAACACAGCTTGTGCTGCCTCAGGGCATCCTGTGCTCTGAATCCCTTCCTTTCCTCTCCTTCTTGCACCTTATCTAGAAGGCTTTCCAGGATCCCTCCAGCCTACAGCAATCCTGTCTGGGACCCTGAAAAATTCCTGTCCCATGATGAAACCAGATCTCCATCGGAAGTGGGGGGCTCAGCCTGGAGAAAAGGAGGCTCAGGGGGGACCTTGTGGCTCTGCACAACTCCCTGACAGGAGGGGGCAGCTGGGGGGGGGTCAGGCTCTGCTCCCAGGGAACAGGGACAGGAGGAGAGGGAATGGCCTCAGGCTGTGCCAGGGAAGGTTTAGATTGGATATTAGGGAAAATTTCTTCATGGAACCATTGGTCATGTGTTGGAGTCACCATCCCTGGAGGGATTTAAAAGCCATGTGGATGTGGCATTTGGGGACATGGGTCAGTGGTGGCCTTGGCAGTGCTGGGGGAATGCTTGGACTTGATGGTCTTTGGGGGTTTTTCCAACTTTAATGATTCAGTGATTGTATCTGCTGATGGCACCATCTCTGTCCCTGCTGAGTGACACCAGGACCTCCCTTTTGGCCCACGTGTAGCACAGAGGTGTCTACATCGCTCAGAAACTTTGATCAGAGAAGAAATTCCTCCTGGTCTTCCTCTGGGAATTTTTAGCCTGTTTCTCTTCCTTCAAGCTGCCAAGCCCTTCCTCATCAGGGAGGGCTGGAGAGCAACTTCCCACAATGACAGGCAACTTCTGCCCAGGGAGGTGGTGGAGTTCCCATCCCTGGAGGTGCCCAAGGAATGACTGCACGTGGCACTCAGTGCTCTGGGCTGAGTGACAAAGTGGGGATTCGTCACAGGTTGGACTTGATGATCTTGGAGGCCTTTTCCAACCTCAGTGATTCCAGGATTCTGTGATTCTATGGAAATCCTTCCCTCAGGAGGAAGCCCACTTCCCCTCAGTATATTTTTGTTTTGCTCCGATCCACTTCTGCCACTCAGGCAGTAAAAAAACCCATCATTTTTGGCATTATTTCTTCACCCTTGAAATGTGGGTGTGCTGGGTGAGAAGCTTGCAGGAGAAAACACCTGAAAAAGTGGAAGGGAAGGTTCAATCCAGGATCAGTGAGGTTTAGGGGTTAAACTGTGGGTAGAGCCAACCCTTGCACCCCCCAACCTCCGCACGGCGCTCGCCAGTTTTATCTCGGTTTCGCTTCTATTTGCTGTTGTTGTTTTTAATCATGAAATGACTATTTGTGCAATGCAAATAGCAGAGCCTGCTGTGAGCCACTTAGCAGAGCCCAGAAATGTCACTCCACGCATTCATCCAGCCTCTCCCATGCTGGGTTTTCAACAGCTGTGCCGGGGCGCCGGCCGCGCTCTTCCAGGAAAGCGCGATGTCACTCATCCCTCTCGCCACCACCCTGCCTGTCCCCTCCTTGCTGGGGATTGAGGCTTCCAGAGGCAGGACAGCCTCATCCAGGAGGGATAAGAGGTTGTGGCTGCTCCAGGCTCACCCAATTTTTTTTCTTATTAGCGCACACTCAAACATTTGAACGTTGAGAGGGTTCCAGCAGCTCCAAAGGGTTAATCCACGCTGGATGCTCAGATTCACTTCCTGACATGGTGGTGTCTGGTCAAAGGTTGGACTTGATGCTCTTGGAGGTCTTTTCCAAGCTTTGTGATTCCATGATTCTACACCCAGAGGGTGCCCCAGTGGCAGGATCACTCCGGAGTGCATGGGATGGTTTTTTTGCAGGACAATCACACCAAAGCACAATCCATGGGGGTTTTGTGCATTTTCTATTGATTCCCAGACCCCATCTGAGCCCAAAGAGTCGGATTGTTCATGTCCAGCTGTTGCCACATTCAAGTTGTCCTTGCCCCTGGAAGCTGAGGTGGCTCTTGGGCTGTTGTCCCATCCCTCTGTCACAGCCTGAGAGGGATTTCAGCTGCCACTTTCCCTGTGAGCAACAAGAGGCCACTTCTGACTCCTTCACGGTCATCACCTGACATAAACCCAGCCATGGCGACCCAAAAAGCCAAATCCCAGCAGATGCCAGAGCCCCAACTTTTCTCCACTTGCTTCAGCAGGTCTGGCTTCTGCAAGGTGTTACTCCATGTTTGAGGAATTGGGGAGTTTTAAGCCCATTTTTTTTTTTTCCACAGCTGTGCTTTCTTAGCACAAGATTCTGTCCTGCCTTCCCACGTGGCATTTGGGGTAAATAGTTTGGGACCAGAGTGGAAGATGCCCTCACAGCACTCAGTCCATCTCAGAAATACTGGAAAAGCTGTGTTCTCTCTGCTGACTGAAAATCCTCAGGTTTTTTGCCTGATCTTATTCTTAAATCTGAGCACTTTTCCTTGGGTTTGAACTAGTATTTTAATTTGGTTCCACGTTGCTTCTGCATCTGGGGCTCCAAAAGGAATTTAGGCAAAAGCACCACTTTGATACCAGCCTAAACACTTTCCCCTGATGCCTCCAACACGACGCTTCACACACAGCCTCTGACTGAGAAATCCCTAAATCACTTCTTGCCAACAGTCAGAGCAGAGGATAACAGGGAATGCGGCTTCCTTGCTTTCCCCACAAATTTAATCTGTGGCTGGAGAGGACAGGTGCCATCCCAGGGACACTTGTGCTATCAGCAGGCTCTTGACTCACATTCCCAGACAGGCATTCCAGTCTGCTCAGAGCAGATAAATGCAATTTTAAAGCACCCTGAGCAGTGTTAATTCTGGCAGCTCTGTGCAGTGGCAGTGTCGGGAGCACAGGAATGGCTTTGCCTTTGTGGGCTGTCATGGCAGCAGTTCAGAGGTAAAATGGATCAAGTGGAAAACCTCCACAGGATGAGGAGGAAGAGGCCATCTGACATCCCTGCAGCATCCCTGCTGTGGCAACTGGCCTGGAAGGAGGTGGAGAGGGAAAGAAAGAAGGCTTGGGAAGGGCTGAGCTGGCAAAAAAACCCTGTTGGGGTGCAGAGGGTTTGGGGCAAGGAAGGTGGAGGGATCAGGAGTCAGGGGATGGGAAGGAGATGATCTTTAAGGTCCCTTTCAAACCGTTCTGTGATTCTGTGATAAAGAGGGCACCAAAGTAGAGCCAGCCTGGATCCCACTCCACACGGGGATGTGGCATTTCTCCTGCTGTGGCACGGGGAATGAAGTGGATGGAGCCAAGGGAATGACTGCAGAGGGGTGACCAACGCCTGGGAGATGATCCCCAGTGGGTCTGTGAGGTGGCAGGAGCCCCTGGGGAGATCCAGAGTGGCAGACACGGAGCTGAGGCAGAGCCAGCAGAGCCTTTGGGAAAGGGGGATGTTGCTACTCACCCTGTTGCTACTCACCCTGCTCCTACTCATCCTGTTCCTGCTCATCCTGTTGCTACTCATCCTGTTCCTACTCACCCTGCTCCCACTCACCCTGCTCCCAACACAGCCGTGGTTCCCTGGCTGTAGCAGAAGGCAGGAGACTCCTGCCAGCCCCTGTCCCTTTCATACAGGTGCCAAACCAAGACTGTCTTCCTTTTCTTTGTGCCTTGCCTATGTCAGGAGGGCTAAAAAAGCTGTGAAGCATCGAGGAATGTGCCAACAGCGCTGAGTCCAAGCGGAGCTTCCACAGCCCTGGCACTTCTGCTGAGCACAGGGTTGTATTCGCAGGGGGACTGGGGGGAGATAAGAGGTTTTCCCTTATCAGTGGCCAGGTTTTGGCAGGGCAGCGTGGCTGGCTCACATCCATGCCCCCTGCCTGGGGAGGGCAGCTGCCCTAGCAGCCAGTTTGGGTATTTTTGCAGGGTTCCTCCTGCCTTGGTTTCATTTCTGGGCGTCTTTCACTGTGTTCTTACAGTGATTTGAGCTACATCATCTTGGTTTTGCCCTGGTAGAGATCTGGGGAGAGCCATGAGCTGGTGTGATTGTCCTTTCTCCCTCTTGTTAGCACTGCTTGGAAAAATCTCGATGCCTTGTGAGATGCTCATGGAGCAACTCACCTTTGCAATCACCTCCCTGAAATTATTACATCCCTGGTTTTCCCACTCTTGTGCAAAATTCCCAGTGCCAGCTGGGAATTTGGAATCCTTGCATCTGCAGGATTGGAAGGGAGACCCTTTATTCTGGTTTTTGATAGCTCAGGCTGCTTTGAAAGCCCTGTACTCTGGGAATTCCCCACTACACATCAGGATTAGCAACATGGTCTCATAGAGATGACCAAAAATTTGCACCATGAATGTTGGAATATTGTTCCTTTTTATTATCCATGTTCCACTAAGTGGCATCATATCCCTTGTTTCTGTTCCCTCATCTTAACTCTGTCTCCAAATATTGAGAATTTTCTTTATCAAGCAGACAGGAAATAATAAGGGAGGAAAAACGTTTGCCAACTGAAGGGAAATGTATTTTTGGAAGAATTTTTTTCCAGTTTCTGGCTGAAAAAAGGAGAAAAATTTGCTTTGGAAAAAACAGAAACATTTCATTTAAACTCCCCCCAAGGCTCGCTGCCTTTGCCTGGGATTTGGAACTCACAGGCTCCTGATCCTTCAGGCTCTCCCCAACCTCTCCCAGTGCAGGGTTGGCTCTGTTCTGGATTTAGCAGCCACTGTGTCACTGAGGTCCCTGCACTGAGACCTTCTTAATTTGCAGAATATGGTTCCAAAATGAAATTTTCACAGTGAGTGGGTTCTGGCAGCGGGAGGCTGGCAAAGGGAGAGCCCAGGCCTTCGGGGAGAGGGACTGAGATTCCACAGCTCCGAGATGTTTCCAGTTATGTGTGGCCAATGATGGGTCTGGTTTGAAATTGGTGACCCTGTGCTGGTCTCTGGCCAGTCCAGAGAGCCAAGGAAACACTGCAGGAGGTTCTGTCAGGCATCACCCCCTGGCTGATGTGGTCTTGGAGCCAAGGGCAAGAGGAAAGGAAAAGAGGAAACAGACTCACGTTGCTCCACGTGGGGTTCAAATTGGGTATCAGGGAAAATTTCTTCATGGAAAGGGTTGTCCAGCCCTGGCACAGCTGCCCAGGGCAGTGCTGGAGTCCTCATCTTTGGAGGGATACCTGCCCAGGGCAGTGCTGGCACCTGGGGACATGGGTCAGTGGTGGCCTTGGCAGTGCTGGGGGAATGCTTGGACTGGATGATTTTGGAGGCTTCTTCCAGCCTAAAGAACTCTGTGATTCCATGATTTGGCTTATCCATGCTCACCAAGGAACCAACTGAGGACGAATTTTGATACACGGGAAGTTGTCTCTGTCCTTGCTGAGCAGCTCTTTTACCAGGTGACTAAAAGAGGAGAGATTTAGAGTAGAAATTAGATAGAAATCCTTCCTTGTGAAGGTAGTGAGGCCCTGGAACAGGGTGCCCAGAGAAGCTGTGGCTGCCCCTGGATCCCTGGAAGTGTCCAAGGCCAGGTTGGATGGGGCTTGGAGCAGCCTGGGCTAGTGGAAGGGGTCTCTGCCCACAGCAGGGGGTTGGAATGGGATGATCTTTAAGGGCCCTTCCAACCCAAACCATTCCATGATTCCATGGTGTCTGAAGGGTGAATTAAATTAAAGCTTTTGCAATAGAAATAGAAGGAATAACCCAAAACAGACTGACCAAGAGATTCACCAAAAAGTGATGAGCCAACACGAGCTGCCCAGGCTGGGCAAGCTCCTATTGACCATCCAACAGAGGCAAAGGGGCTTTGGAACGTGCAAAGAGGGTTTAAAACAGAGGGAGAAGTTGCTGTGGTTGTATTTGAGGGCTTTCCTCAGCATGAAGCCAGGCAGGGAAGTAGCACAGAATTCCTTGCTTGGAGATCCAGCAGCTCGTAGAGGTTGAACCAGCAGCCTGGAGATGGAGGTGGCACCAGAGGTGAGACAGAAGGGGGCACAGAGGCTTTAGACAATAAAGACCAGTCCTTTTTTCCCTCCTCTCACAGGAGAAACAGTGCAGAGGGTCAGGATAGAGACAGAGCTCACCTGACCACTGTGAGGAGCTAAAAATCCCCTTGCAGAGAGGTGTTTTGCAAGTGCAGTGAAGGCAAATTTGCATCAGAGGAGCTCAGATGAGAGGCTGTGGCAGCGACCCTGTGCAGAACAAGGGCCTTGATGAGCTGCTGTGCTGTGTGGGAGGGCAGGGAGGGCAGTGCCTTGAAATTCCAGGGGTGAGGATGAAGGCTCCAGGGATGGAAGAAAACCTGCCCACACCAGCAGAGGCTGCTGTGGGTTTGATCCTCGTTATCCACAGGAAAGGGAATTTCTACACTCAGGTAGAGCTGTGGGTGGGTGTTTGAAGATCAGGCCAAGATAAACAGAGCTGTGCTGAGCCCACTTTGGTGCCAGGACATGGAATAGGATAAAAATGCCCCGTTGGGTTGGACATCCCCATCCCTGAGCCATGGCTTTGCTCATCCTGCAGAGCAAGGAGGAATTTCAGATGGACAAACTCTGCAGAGCCATGAAAACCTTGGGATTCCAGGGCTCTCCAAGAGGAACCAGCTGTGGGCTCCCAACCAAGGCTGCCATGGATCGTGGTCCTGCAGCCTCCACATGCACAGTAATTTTCATTGTAATCTTTTCTTTTACTTTTGCAACCTTCCAGACTCAGGGAATCTCTTGGCTTAAAAGCTGGGAGCTGGTTTTTGGGTGGTTTTTTTATATAAAGAGCTCAGCAGGAATCCAGAATTTAAGAGACAAGAGAGAACTGCTCACCCCTCAGATATTGGCGGCAAGCCACTTTTCCAGTGTATTTCCCCGGAAAGAGGGCACGAAGAAATGGAAATAAATCAAAACTGGTGTTTTTAAACCCTCCAGATAAGCACCTTCACCTAAAGTAGGTGTGGGATGGCTTTTCAAGCCAGCAGCCTTCCTCACCTGGCAGATCCAAGCAGGGAAATCCAGAGCTGGAAAACCAGCACTGGGCTGTGCTTGAATGACTGATTTCTGTGAAAATGTTCTCTGAAAACGTGCACTTTTTGTGAGTCAGGGTCACCTTGTTGTGCTGTTTGTACCACACCTGCTGGGGTGGGGTCAGGATCTGAGGGATGCTGCTCATGTCTGTGTTTCCAGCAATCCCAGCTGGGGAAGGATTTGTGTCCTGGGGCTGTATTTGAAAACAGGAAATGTAAAAACAACAAGGACAACAACAAAAAAACAGAGACGAGTAAGTGATGCTTCACCACGTGTTAATTTGGAAATCTGTGTAATGCTGCATTTTAAAGGGTTTTTTTTATGGTGTTCATGAAAATAAGAAAGTAGGAGACAAGAAAAAAGAAATTGAAAACTGGGATTTCTGCTTTCCCACCTGAGAAAGGTCATATAGGATCATAGACTCATGGAGTGGGTTGGGTTGGAAGGGACCTTAAAGAGCTCTAATTCCACCCCCTGCCATGGGCAGGGACAGCTTCCACTAGCCCAGGGTGCTCCAAGCCCTGTCCAACCTGGCCTTGGACACTTCCAGGGATCCAGGGGCAGCCACAGCTTCTCTGTGGCTTCTCTGTGCCAGCGCCTCACCACCCTCATAGGCAGGAATTCCTTCCCAATATCCCATCTAACCCTGCCCTCTGGCAGTGGAAAGCCATTCCCTGTGTCCTGTCCCTCCATGCCTTGTCCCAAGTCCCTCTCCAGCTCTCCTGGAGCCCCTTTAGGCCCTGGAAGGCCACAATAAAGTCATCCCAGAGACAAACCACAGAGGTTTGGCCACTCCCAACCAAACGTGGGCTCTGGTGGATCCAGCTCACCCCTCTTCACCAGGAGCTGCCGTGGTGCCAAGGAACTTAAAGAACAACAGAGGAAATAACACATCAGACACCTCTGTCACCAGGTTGCCTCATCCTATGCATCACTGTCTTTGCTGACCTTTTTCAAGAGCTTTCTCTTAACGAACAGTTATTTTTCGCCGACCGAGGAGGGACACAGTGCTTCTGACACTTCCCCTCAGTCATCGTTTCCTTTGTTTGTCTTTGCTTTGTTTTGTCATTTCTTTCAGGTGAATTCTTGAACCAGAAATGAATCAACTTGTTCTTTTTTTTTTTTTTTCCCTTGCTTTGATCAAAAGCACGAAATGTCCCGCAGAGACTGGGCACGTTCTGCGTTTCTGAACTCAAGCGTTGGCACCACACGATGACGATGACGTGTTTGACGAACTCCTAATGGCACTGCAAAGAGCTGTCCCCTGCTTCTGGCTCCAGTGTGACACTGGAGGCTTTGAAGCCTGGACAAGTATTTAATTGACATCACTGAGCTGGCCCGGTGTCACCGTGCCGGAGCTGTCAGAACAAAGTGAAGGAACAATGGAAGTGACCTTTTTGTTTAGAGGGTGTTGGAGCAGTGGGAAGAACAGCCAAGAGTTAGAGAAAATGGGATTCCTGGGGCTTTTCCATGATTTTCTATCCTGTGGCATGAGGTATAGAAGGGACTCCAAAGATCACCTTTTGGGCAGGGACACCTCCCACTGTCCCAGGTTGCTCCAAGCCTTGTCCAAGCTGGCTTTGGACACTTCCAGGGATGTGGCAGCCACAGCTTCTCAAAGCAATCTGTTCCAGGGCCTCCCCACCCTCCCAGGGAAGAATTCTTTCCTCATTTCTAATCTAAACATCTAATATCTGATTTAATTTAAAGCCATTAACGTCTTCATACGCTGTATCCCAAAAGGAATGAGATGTTCTGGATATCCAGTAAGGCTCTTAGCGCTGGGAAAATTTCCAAATGCAATTTTCGGGGGGGAAAGTGGGAAAAAATTGTTGACCAAACCTTCAGTTCCTCAAGGTCTCTTTGCCAAAGGCAGAGAGCCCACGGGATCCACGTGGATCCCACATCAGGTTTACAGACACGGAGTCGGGCTGTGACCACCACCAGCAGAAGAGGCCACACGGTGCAACCAGGAGTGTGATGACAAAGGCACCTCCCAGCTGGCACTGGCCATGTCACCACATCGTGTCTGCTGGTTTTACACTGGTTCCTGTCTCCTTTCCATCCTCCCTGGCTCAGAGCAGCCAGGACAGGCTGTCAGCACAGAAATGTGCTGCTGTTTATTTTTACACATCCCTGCTTTGCAAGGATGGAGCGTGTGGGAAGAACAAATGATCTGTCCTTGCAGATTGGAAGGGAGGGGAGAAATAGACAGGATTTCAAGGCAAGATTGGGCTTGAAAACCTAGCAAGCCTGGATTTTAAACCATGATTGGGCTCAGAGGTGACTTTACGAGGAAAATGGGTGGTTTTCATCCCTGGCACAACCAGGAGAAGAGAAAGGCAGGCAGGAGAAAGCTCTGGGAGAAGTAGCCAGGCCTTCTGCAAGGGGGTCAAGAGGAAGGATCCACCTTCCACAGGAGCTTGGCCATCAGCACAGCAGGCACTGGCTGTACTTGGACTGTAACCATGGAATCATCATGGAATGCTTTGGGTTGGAAGGGATTTTAAAGCTGCTGTGGGCAGAGACACCTTCCACTAGCCCAGGGTGCTCCAAGCCCCATCCAACCTGGCCTTGGACACTTCCAGGGATCCAGGGGCAGCCACAGCTTCTGTGGGCACCCTGTGCCAGGGCCTCCCCACCCTCACAGGGAAGGATTCCTTCCCAATATCACATCTAACCCTTCCCTCTGGCAGTGGGAATTCATTCCCTTTTGTCCCGTCACTCCAGGCCCTTGTCCAAAGAAGAATTTCTTCCTAACACCTAACGTTGGGTCATGTAGGATCTGTGGGCACCCATGGATGCTGTTTTCCAAGGGTTTTGCCCCCTTTAGAAGGACTGTGTGAGTACTGGATGCTTCAAAAGTCTGATTCCAACTGGCATCAGCTGTGGATCCAATGTTCTCACCCCAGGACTATTTCATTGCATTGATTATCCTTGCTGGTGTAAGCAGCAGCTCTGTAATCATAACTCTTATTCTTCATGGATCTCCACAGACCCATTAAACCCCATTGTAATCTGTAGGATCCCTGGAGGATGAGAAAATTAATAGCAGTGCCTGTGCATCACAATTACCACCAGGCAAAACTCCGACATTCCTTTTAACTGGAAAGTTCAATTCTCTGGAAAACAGTGATTCAGAATTACCAAATCTTAGGAAAACAGCAATACTGAAATGAAACAACAGAAAACCTTTCCTCAGCTATTTCAAAAGCTGCACATTGAGCTGCTCTGAGGGAGACCAGACTCTTTTTTTCTTTTAATTTACTCTTAGTGTTGTATTAAAAAAACCCCACCACAACCAGCTGCTACTCTAATTAACATCGAGCGAAACAGCTTCTTTAACCATCTAATTCAAAATGTCAAACAACTCCCAGCAGCGAGACACACCTCAAACAAGCAGATAAGATGTTTCATTAGAGAAGGAGCTGCTTGCAATATTGTGGAAAACTGATAGCAGGCGAAAAGAAAAGCAGAAAATTGAGGAGCTGGAGTGGGAGGCAGGCAGGAGAAATCCTAGGTGAAGTTGGCACCCAGCTGTTGTCCCAGGCAGATCATTAAATGCAATTTTTTTCTCTTTTTATTTCTTTTTCCCCTGGGAAATTGATTGATTTCCAAGAGAAATTTTCAGTCTCGCCAAAACTTCACTTTCCTGAGAAGCTGCAGTTCTGATAAACCTGCAGCACCCACGGAACCTCTGCTGTGAGGTTCATGCACACCCCCATGAAACCAGACAATCCATTTTCTGCCTATTTTACAGCCAAAGAAACAGCCCAGGTTTCTTTGAGTCCCTTCTTCAGGGGGTTGGAGCTACAGGTTGGTCTTTAAGGTCCCTTCCAAGCCAGACCATTCCATGATTCTGTGATTAATCCATGTTTAATCACTGGCTTGTAGGAACTGCAGCTCCTCCTATGGAGCAGGAGCTTTGTAAATATTCAGAGGACACCTCCCTACTCTAAAAAAATCTCAGTTTAAATTGATATAATCATTGTCAGGGATGAAAACGAGCAATGAATGTAGGAAAACGAAAGAAATAGAAGGAAATTCCTGATGGTGAGGGTGGTGAGGCACAGGGTGCCCAGAGAAGCTGTGGCTGCCGCTGGATTCCTGGAAGTGTCCAAGGCCAGGCTGGAGGGAGCTTGGAGCACCCTGGGATAGTGGAAGCTGTCCCTGCCCATGGCAGGGGGTGGAACAGGATGGGTTTTCGATTCCCTTCCCACCCAAACCATTCTGGGGTTCTATAAATGTGTAAATGTAGAAATGTTGTCTGTGGACAAGCAAATGAGTGGAGACTCCAAGATATTCCTGAATTAGGCACATCACTGCATCTCCAAGCCTCCCACACAGTCCTTAAGGTGAGAACCAGGACCTCAAACTTGTGGAATATAACTTGTGAAATATGGAATCACAGATTTGTTTAGGTTGGAAAAACCCTCCAAGATCATCGAGTCCAAGCATTCCCCCAGCACTGCCAAGGCCACCACTGACCCATGTCCCCAAATGCCACATCCACACGGATTTTAAACCCTTCCAGGGATGTTTTGCTAAGCTGGACCTGAACTTCTGCTCAGTTTCTGACCTTTGGTGTCCAGTGTTGGCTCCAGCCACCAGATGTGGCCATGGGTTGAGTCGGGAGAGGGAGTGGGGACCTTTGGATGGGGTCAGGAGCTCTCCCACAGCCTGACCATTTTTCTGCTATTTTCTTTTTTACTCAAGGCTTTCTGACAGAGAATTTTAGAGGGATACCCGCTCTACTCCAGCCTGTGATCGTTTGTAGCTGCTTGTGCAGGGCGTGTGGGCAGCAAGGGTCAGAGAGGGGTTGGCACCACAGATGGGGTGAAAAAAAGGTAGGAGGAAGCTTCACAGACGTGTTTGACTTGGCTGGAAGTTGTGGGAGAAGCTGGGAAGGCAGCTGGAGAGCTCTCCCTGTGGGAGGTGAAGAGTTTTCCTCCCTCCCTCCCTCCCTCAGGTGGGTGTTTTTAGAGCTCCCCCAGCTCTGACACAGATTATCCTGAGCTGGACTGGATCCACCAGGATCATCCAGTCCTTGTGTGGCCCTATATAGACACCCCTGGGAGGGACCCAGGATCGTTGATCCAGCTCCTGGCCCTGCACAGACACCCCTGGGAGGGACCCAGGATCATTGATCCAGCTCCTGGCCCTGCACAGACACCCCTGGGAGGGACCCAGGATCATTGATCCAGCTCCTGGCCCTGCACAGACACCCCAACAATCCCACCCTGGGCATCCCTGAGAGCGTTGTCCAAACCCTCCTGGAGCTCTGGCAGCCTCGGGGCTGTGCCCATTCCCTGGGGAGCCTGGGCAGTGCCCAGCACCCTCTGGGGGAAGAACCTTTCCCTGATCTCCAACCCAAACCTCCTCTGACCCAGCTCCAGCCATTCCCTGGGTTCTGTCCCTGTCACAGGGAGCAGGGATTGGAGTTGGCTGTAGGATGCTCATCCCACGGTGCTGTGGGATCGTTGTCACCCTGGGCGGGCTCTGTGCCCCTCTGCTGAGTCAGCAGTGGTCACAAGTCATCCTGAAGCCACTGCAGTCCATCTCCATCCTTGTCTCTGCTCCCTGCTGTCCCACGGGACCGTCAGGGACACGGGGACAGCAGAGAGCACACGGCACATAAAGAGAGGGCAGCTGTGCTGCTGCTCCAAGTGAAACCGAGTCTCCTCATATTGTTTGAGTAACAAACAGAGGAAATATCTGTAATCTCTCTTCCCTGCCACTCCTAGGGAGCTATCTCATGGCCTTTCCTGTGGAGTCCTCCGCTCTGGTTCTGCCTGTGGGAACTGCTTCCCAAACGGATTATTCAAGCTTGGAGCAGCTCTTCTCAAGGTTTTTTTTTTTTTTTTTTTGACAGAGTTCCCCTTTTGCTCATCAGTCTTTCCTGGCAGGAGGAAAAGTGGAGTGATCCCTGATTTCTGTCTGTGCTGTGAGTTGGGATGCTCTGGCAGCTCCTCTCCTGTCAAAGCTCAGCCTCTGCAGGGCCACCACTTCTTGATGCTCTGATTATTGCTGACCCTTCCGAGCCACGAGGTCCCCCCTGATCCCCCTTTTCCCCAGGCTGAGCTCCTTTCCCAGCTCCCTCAGCTGCTCCTGGTGCTCCAGCCCCTTCCCCAGCTCTGTTCCTAGAAGCCTCTCAGGTCATGCCATGGTCACTGAGCTTTGGAGGGCAGCTGAGGATCCTCACTCCTCTCAATGGAAGCTCCTAATTAAATCCCTGCCAATTAAATCCCTGCCAATTAAATCCCTGCCTATATTCTCCCCTTGAGCAGAGATTCCCATCCTGCTGTGTCTGTGCTCCCTCCTACTCCCTCATGAACAAGCCCTTGCCCCAGCTGGCACAGAACTGCTTCTCTGTATGGTTTTGGGGGAAAAAAAGTTCTTTTCTGAATCTTGGATATTTAGGATGAGCCACGGCCATCCTTGCTGGCAGCCTGGATGCCTTGCAGCCTTTCCCACACACCTGCATCCCCAGCACCCTGGAAGAGAGGCAGGACTTGTTTCAGCTCCCCCAAATCTCCCAGTTTGCCTGAAAACTTCAATTTTTCCTTTCCTGCTCACCCTTGCACCACTCCAGCATCTCCTTCCTCCAAGCATGACAGTCTGGGTTCAGCCTCTTAGCAAAATAAATCTTACCAGAACCACCCAGGATGCTCCAGTTGTGGTCTCACAGTGGTATCAAAGTTTCCTGACCAGCCCTGGAGCATCCCACATCCCAGGATGACACTTTTTGCCTCAGTTTCTTAAAGATAAATATCCCCCATTTTAGCATTTTCTCCTCTTCCACCATTCCCAAACTGTAATTTCCCCCTTTTAATCCAAGTTTTTGTTTGATTCCCTCAGCACATGCTCTCATACCTTATTAAATTCCACCCTTTTTAGCTCTCAGGCATTTTGTCTTTTATGAAAATTTCCAGTTCTTCCCTCTGCAGAGTCTTTATCTCTCTACCCACAGCAATCATCAGCTTCCTGCTCTTCCCTCAGTCCCACCTATTAGTGAAAATACATATTTTTTAAAAAAGGTGCCCAACATCTCACATTTCAACTCCATCAGGAACTTAATTCCCATCCATTTCTTCCCCTCCTGTCAAAACCTGGTGTTGTCCACTCCCTGGGGCTCCCTCATCTTCACAGATTCCAAACAAATCCTCTTTTGTTGGGACATAACTGGGTAAATAAGGTGCCAGGCACAATGCCAGCAAATAGATCAGCGAAACTCTCAGACAGGAGACCTCTCCTAATTCACTTTTCTAGGAAAACTCCAGTCTGTGGCAGCAAATCAGGGAAGGAGGCACAGGAGAAAAGGCACTGAGGCAGCTCCTGCTGTCAGAGGCGATTGTCTTCAGCTGCAAGTGATTTCCTACCACGACAACCAGGGTTCATCCCACCTGGATTTTGACGTCCCAGGTACAAAATCCACTTTGAATCCCTCGTGCTCAGGAGGAGGAGCAGGTCCAGGTCTGTCCCTGCTGTGCCTCTCGCTGATTTTACGGCTGTGATGCCACAGGTTTGTCTGTTCCCTGCAGTGCAAACATCAAAGCTGCAGCTGCTGGAAGAACTGCTCCTGGCTGAGCTCTGGATGGTTCCTTGGCATGGGAACGTTTTAAACATGGCTTAATGATGGGGAAAAAACTCAATCCCCAAACTGTTTTGGCAGGACATGAGATGGGAGATGGGCAGCACAGGGAGTGAGGTGGGGATGGATCCCATAGGAGCCTCTCTGCTCTGGGAGAGCTGGGAATGTTCCCCTGGAGAAGGGAAGTCTCCAGGCAGAGCTCAGAGCCCCTTGCAGGGCCTAAAGGGGCTCCAGGAGAGCTGGAGATGGATTTGGGACAAGGGATGGAGGGACAGGAGCCAGGGAATGGCTTCCCACTGCCAGAGAGCAGGGATGGATGGGATATTGGGAAGAAATTCTAAATAGAATCATGGAATGGTTTGGATTGGAAAGGACCCCTAAGATCATCTCATTCCATCCCACGCAGGGACACCTTCCACTGTCCCAGGTTGCTCCAAGCCCCATCCAACCTGGCCTTGGACGCTTCCAGGGATCCAGAGGCAGCCACAGCTTCTCTAGGCACCCTGTGCCAGGGCCTCACCACCCTCACAGGGAGGAATTCCTTCCCAATATCTCACCTAAATCCCTCCTCTTTTATTTATATCCTAATGTTACAAAGCCAAAAGTTGCTCCTCTCTTTCTAGACTGTCTCTAGACTTAGACTAAGATCCCCACTAAAAGACAAATTTTCCCATGAGGCATCCCAGAAAGAGAAGAAAATATTAAATGTGTGTGTGTCAGGTACAAGTAAAATGTTCAGTGAGGAACGAACCCATTTATAGGGTCAGAAACCTCTTGTTAGAGGTGAGATGAGAGTTAGGAAAGACTTGCTGAATTTTTCAGAGCTCTGAATTTTCTTTAATTGGTATTTTCTTCACGCTGACCTGCTTGTGACAGTCCCCAGGACAGAAGAACTTTGCTGCATCTCTGGGGGTTTTTTTTTGTAATATAAAATCCTTCAGGCACAAGCTGAGGTTTATTTTGTCACCCCAGGTGGAAACGATGGAGACACAACCACGAATTTCTATTTTCTATTTCCTTGGATACTTTCCTTCCGGAGCTGGGCATTAATGAAGCCCACTCCCAGGCAGAATTGTCTCACCAGCCTCATTTGTGTGCTGCGAGATAAGGGAATGAATTTGGCTGGCTGTTGGTTCATTAACAGGCCACTGATGAATTCGTGCCACTCTCTGCAGGGTGTTCTCACCCTCCTGGGCACCTGCTGAACACTGGGGGTGGAGGACAGAGAGTTCTGTGACATCTGTGATGCAGAACAAGGGGCCCCTGGGGCTGGTGCCCCCCTCCAAGGGCAGGCACTGTTGCTACTCCCAGAGATCCCCTAAATTAAATAATCCTCTAAATTAAAATAAGAAAATCCAGGGCAGGGTGCTCCCATGGCCTCCATGTTGTTCCCACCCCCAGATTTTAATTATTCAGGCTGAACACTTGCATGAAAATCCCACTTTTTTATTAATTTTTTTTTTTCTTCTGTGAACAAATGATAAAAAATTCCAGCAAGTGCAGCTTGAGTTTCTCCCTTTGCTGTGAGGTTCTGCAACCCTGTCTGCCACAGGGGCTTGAATACTTCAGGATGGAGAAATAAATGGATGAGTTTTCCCTGATCCTCATCCCTTGCACAATCCTTTCACCCTCCTGGGGGGCCAAAGCCAGCTCAGCCCAGGGGTCAGGGTGGGTTTCACTGAAAATGGGCAGCATCTCCCAGGGTTTGGCAGTGCAAGGCCGCTGTCAGCAGGAGATGCAGGGCAGATGTGGCTTTGGGGAAAATCCCCTTCTGCTGCGTGTTTTGGGGACTGAAAACCCTTTTCTGGGCAGGGGTGCATCTCCTGAGGGATGAGTGAAGAGAAAAACACATGGCAGGGGAAGGCAATGTGAGAACATTCTCTGGATCATCTGAGAATCATCTGAGCTCAGGTACGAAAATAAGCAAATAATCATTTGTGGGTTTTTAACCAACTTGAATTCTTCAAATTCTTCCACTCAACAAACATCTTTCTGTCTTGTTCTCCCTCCTTTACCTCTAGTCGAGAAGAAAAGAATCAGAAAAAAATAAATAACAATCATGAGACATTTTGGACTTTGGCAATATTTAGTTATTCAGAGAGGCTGGGAAGTCCCCACCCCTGGAAGTGTCCAAGGCTGGGTTGGACGGGGCTTGGAGCAACCTGGGATAGTGGAAGTTGTCCCTGCCCATGGCAGGGGGTGGGAATGGGATGGGCTTTAAGGTCATTCCAACCCAAACCATTCCATAATTCTGTGACTTCCATGACATCTGTAGAGAGGTCCAACTATTCCTGAAAATTTCCAGCGGCAGCATGAGAAGGTGCCTGAGAAGGTTTTACAAAGGGAATGGGATGAATTTCTTCTGTTTTGGTGTTCTACAGAGCCTCCCATGATGTCGTGCAGAAGATTGGCCTCAGGGATCTCAGAAAAGCCCCTGAAATACAAACTCATGGCCTAAACGTGTTTATTTCCACACCATCAATCCAAAAGAACCCCAGGTAAGCCATATTTGGGTGGTGGGGAATGCTGCCTGGGAAGCAGTGACCGGAAGGATTTGGGGACTGGCCTGTTGAGTCCTGGTTCCCAGCTTGATGCTGTGACCAAAAAAGCTGCCAGGGCTCTCTGTGTGCAATGTGGGGCACCTCAGGTGGGGAGGAGGGATCAGGTTGGTGACCTCAGGTAACTCAACCTCACTTCAAGAAGGGGAGGTCTGAAAATACCGTTTCTGGATACCTCATCGTTTTCTTAAAACAAGGTTCCTCCTGATTCATCACAGAAATGGCCTTCAAGGCCATTTTTTTTCACCCAATGCAGATGCAGCCCAGATCTCCCTGGAGCTGTGAGTTGTGTTGTATGAACCGGGAGTTAAAAATTCCATGGAAATGAAGGGTCTATACTTTCATTGTTGATGTAACATTCACGTTGTGCTGCTAAACAGGACTTTAAAGGTGCCACAAGGGGACTGAGACAACCAAACCCTTGGGATTTCAGCACAGGGTGAGTGTGTGCCTTATTCTCACGGGAAATAGGTGGCTCCTCTTTAATCTGTTTTGCCCTCTAAGCCAGAGGAAAGAAAACATCTCATCTCATGGTGAAGGGAAACATTTGTGCAGGTCTCCCTCTTCTTAGATAATAATCTTCAGCCATTCATGGTTTGTTGTTTACTTTTCTTTCTTCTTTAATTGAAGTCCCGCTGTAAAGGATTAAAAGCAAACTATTTTGTAAAAGGGCTGCACACGGTCCTGAATAAATCTGTGTGAGCTTTTCCCCACTGCTCAGAGCTCTGGGATTTGCTGATCTGTGCCTTCCTGTACTCTTTGGCTTTAATTAAAATTTGGTCTTTGCTCCTTTGCCTGCATTTGCATCCCTCCACTTCCCTGTGCTCTCTGCCAGGTTTGGACATGCACCAGCTCTGATGGAGAACCTGCAGAAGGAGCAGGACATGGACAGCAGTGTCCCTTGAGGTGCACCATGCTGGTGGCCTCCCATCAGCTGAACATCTCCCTGTCAGCAGCCTTTGCCTCTTTGCTCCCATTCCACAGCTGTCAGCACCTCTTGAAGCACAGGGCCAAGAGGAAATCGGGAAACGAAGCGGAAAGACCGGCAGGGAGGGAGAGGTGAGGGGCAGGGAGGATGTTTCCACACTTGGGTGGAAAGATCTGGGGGTTAAAGATGGAGAATAAGCCAACAAAAGCGGGGTTATCATGATTCAGAGCTGGTCAGCAACTCCCTGGAGTCCAGGGTCATCCCCAGCTGTGGCACGTGGAGGTGAATCCTGGTTGTGGAATCCCCTCTTCCTTGTCACTCTCATGGACAGACTGGTGAGTCTTGGGATGCCCATCAGTCCTGTTCAGCCAAGGGCGAGGATAAATAAGGCTGCAGTGCCGGGATTTCAGTCAGGAGGCACCTGGAAGTGCTTGGAAGGCTTTCATTTGTCTCCAAAGCTGCTGCACTGTGGAAGGGCTCATCCTGCTCCGACATGGGACAGAGCCTCCCCGACGGACATCAGGTGCTTTTTCTCGGTTCAGATTCACTCTGTATCTAATAAAAGCTTGCAGTGAGTTTTTAACTGCTCTGGAGAAGCCAACCCTGGCACCAGAGAGAGCAGAAAATGGCAATTTCTGCCGATGGCACAGAAGGGAAGAGGGGCCTTTACCAGACGAGGATGTGCAAGGACAGCCGTGGAGCAGAGCAATTTGGCAGCGATTCCCCCCTGGTTCTGATTATTGGGGTATCAATAACAGGGCTAATGGCCCTCTGGTTCCAGATACAATGTGCAAGGCTGTTTACAGCCTCTGCTGAGAGCCTCTTACTTTTACTCTCGTTGGCAAATCATTGTTTACGTCTCGTGTTTCGAAATGCAGCTGGGTTCCAGCCTTTCCTCACCCACCGGCGGAGCCGAGCGGATCCGTGCCCCATGTGCTGCTCTTTAGCAACACAAACAGCACAGCCAGATTCCACTTAGCGGGGTTTGCTCACTCCCCAAACACGCAGGGCTTGGCTCCGAGTGCTCCGGCTCCTTCCCGCTGGCTCCCTGAGCGCCGCGGGAGAGGCATGGGAGGGATAAAGGATGGATGAGCACCTCTGGGATATCCTGGAACAAAGGTGGGATTGATTCTCGTGTCAAGGTCAGGGATGTACTGTGGTTCGTCTTCTTGGCGTGGCCAGATCCCTTTTCTTCCCACCTTTTTTAGGGCTGAGTTGAAAGCTGGGCTTGATGAGCTTGGAGATCTTTTCCAACTGAAACATTCTACAGAATCATGGAATGATTGAGGTTGGAAAAGACCTCCAAGATCATCAGGTCCAACCCTTGATTGATCAACTTGACCGTGTCAACTTTGTCAACCACCCCAGAGTACTGAGTGCCATGTCCAGTTGTTCCTTGCACACCTCCAGGGATGGGGACTCCACCACCTCCCTGGGCAACTCCAATGCCTGACCACCCTTTCCATGAGGAAATTCCTCCCGATGTCCAACCAGAGCCTCCCCTGGCACAGCTTGAGGCCATCTCCTCTTGTCCTGTGCAAACACTCTCATCCCTCTTTGTGGGTTTGTTATCAGCAGTGGGAAGAAGGGACACAGCATCCAAAAAGCCAAAAAATTGTAGCAGAAGCAGTCGAGTGATGGGTAAATGCTGAATTTCAACCAAGTGGGCAATAAGATATTGTTCAGTGAGAAGGTTTGAGAAAGAGTGGCTGAAGCTGTATTTTGAACAGAAGGAAAGAGAAGGAAAAGAAGAAATTTAGAAGAAGGAAGGGCAGAGCACTAAGTCAGCCCAAGGTTTGTCAGTTCATCCTGTAGAGGTGGGAAATTCGAGGTCACAGAATCACAGGATGGTTTTGGTTAAGGAAGAGTCCTTAAAGATCATCTCATTCCAACCTCCTGCCATGGGCAGGGATACCTTCCACTATCCTAGGTGGTCAAATAGACAAAAAAAAATCAGGAGAACTGGACATGTTGGCCACTCTGGCACCACCTTAAACCCTTAAATCTAAAGAAGAGAAAGATCAGCCCCATCTTTCCAGTAACCCCCTCAATGCTCAGGGGAAACCTTATTCACCAAATTTGCTCAAAGGGATTTCCACTCCTGTCCTAGACCATCTCAGGAGCTGCTTTCATGCATGTCAGTGCTACTCCACAGGAAAGGTTAAAAATCTCCCTTTTTCGGAGCAGACAGCACTTTATAACATATTTATGCTGCATTTTTCCATGTTTGAGCCAAACAAAACACATAATGGAAGGATTGCTGCCACACTGGGATCCCACAGAGCTGTGTCTGGGGTGCTGGGGCTGCCCAGTGCTCTGTTCCTCCTTGCTGGGACAAGAGCAGGGCTCAGAATACCTGAGAAAAGTCACTAAATTTTGTTTCCCACTCTGGTCCCAGGTCCAGGTCGCTGATGGAGCAGTGAGCAGTGGCTGACTCGTGTTTCCTACAGAGCTCCTGACCCCCTCTGGTTCCGTGTTACATAAAGGAGACACCCCCGTGCCAGATGTGCTGCATCACATCCCCCTTCAGCAGAATCCGTGGCCTCTCCAAACCATGCCATGTTTATGTAGACTCCCGAGCACCAATTTTGCAATCTTTCCCATTCTCTCCAGCCAACACACATCCAATTAAACTGTCCAGTTACCATGGTTTCCTCCTCACCAACCTGGGGAGTTTAGATGTGAAGTTTGTGGAAAAGAAGAAGTGTTTTCTCATTAGGAAATGTGCTCGTTGGGTTGATGGGCTTAAAATTTTGTGTTCAGCCCGTTTTGTGTTTGGGGGGTTGATGTTGTTATTGTGGGGGGGTTCTTTGGGTACCAAAATCCATGGAAAGGGAAGAGCTTGTGAATGGTTTACCATGACAAATGCATTGTTTTCAGAGTCAATTTAAGCAGCCAGAGAGGAGGACTGGAGCTGGGGAGTGTTTGCTTGAGTATCTGAACGTGCTGTTGGAAATAGTTTGCTGTTGGTAAAAGCTGGGTTTAATTGTAGTCTCTTAAAATCCCTGAATGTCATATAAAGAAGAAAAAAAAAAAGCTTTACAACAAACATGCCTTTCAGGGCAGAGTTGGAAATCAATGTAGAGCCTAGAAACAGACTGGGGTTGCCTGGTCTAGATTAGTAAACTCTGACTGTTGTCATGCAGCACATTCACCATCTTGCTTTTCAGGATCCTTCCACAGCAGAGGAAGCTGGACTCAAACCCCAGTCTCCATGCAATACTTTCGGGATCAAACAAGGAGAAAAAAAAGATTAAGACTCACTGAATGGCCTGCAGGAAGTTGGAATTCACCATAAATAACGACCATCAAGTAAGTGATAGTGGTGGCTGACCCGGTCCAGCCAGGTGGTTGGCAAGGTCCTGGAGGAATTTCATCCAGAGTCATCATCTTTGGCTTCCTCTGTTTTCCTCCTCCTCTCCATGGTCAAGGAAGATGAACTGAAACCGAAAGAGGAGGGACAGAGAGGAAGTAATAGGATGATATTAGAGGACACCTATTCTACAAAAAACCGCCCCCAATCCTCACAAAAAACCCCAAACCCAAGAGTCTTTGCTGGCCAACAGAAATCCAGATTCCACTAAACAGGCATAATGCCATAAAAAAAAAAGGGTGGAAAATGGGTTAAAAAACTGTCAGATGATCATCCAAATGGTTTCATCTCCTCAGTTTGTATTGGCCTGGTCTGTGCCGTGTTCTGCAAGTCTGGAAATGCTGCAGGGGACAGCAAGAGTCAGGGGCTGTCACCTGTAGGGAATACGGAAAAAAATGTCCTATATTTTGCAGTAAGGGGCAGACTGTGGTCACAGGCTGCTCCATGTGTCTCCAGGGCCAGAGGGGAGGCCTTGGCCCTGTTTAATTTGCTACTCAGCACTTGGCCCTGCCTAATGTGCTGTTTTTATAGAGCCTGGTTGAACTGAGAGGGCGTGTTTGGTGTGAATAACAGGGAAGGAGGAGAGCTGTGGAAGATAACAGACTGTCTGCACCAACACTTGTGGTGTGAACTGGGGAGGAATAAATTCTGGGTGAGGTTTAGAAGGTGGCTGTTTAACACCCCAGCTGCAAAGTGGTGAAGAGGCTGCTGATCTGAGGGGTGGGTGGGCAGCTGGAGACAAGAACTGGGTGCTGAGCAGGGACCTGTTCCTTAGTGGAGACATCCTCTGATGGGAACACGGTGCTGTGGTGCTCAGGGGACTTATGGGATGTTATGGGAATGCACATGGGGCCCAGGTGATGTCTTGCAATGGCACTGCTGGGGAACTGCAGCCATCCCCTTGTTTTATCCCTGTGCAGAGGGGAAGTTGACCTTCATGACTTCCCAGCTAAGGGGAAAATTAAAATTACAGCCAGAAGTCTGCACCTTGGCACATAAACCCAGGAAAAAGAGGGGTGTTCCAGAGATCAAGCCACAGAATCGTGGAATGATTTGGGTTTAAAGGGAACTTGAAGACCATCTACTTCCAACCCCCTGCCATGGGCAGGGACACCTTCCACTATCCCAGGGTGCTCCAAGCCCTGTCCAACCTGGTCTTGGACATTTCCAGGGACGCAGGGCCAGCCACAGCTTCTCTGGGCACCCTGTGCCGGGGCCTCAGCACCCTCACAGCACATCAGAGGCTGCCTTCCTCCAGTCAGTGGAAGAGGATTGGAACTCTCCCATTTCCATCAGCTCCCTGGTAAGCGTGGCCCAGGCAGTCTGAGCTCATGAGATCATCTGCTTCCCCGAGGTCAGCATGGAACAGCATTTCACCACTGGTGCAAACCTCAAAGCAAAGCCAAGCCGCTGAAGCCATAATTATGTCTTTATTGTGCAGGGCCGGGCCGTGTGCGGGCTGGCAAGGAGCCTTTCATTCTGCAGGGCCCGGGGCATTCATCCTGCATTACACATTGTGGGCTGGGGCTGGGGGTGCTGCTGGAACCCGGCGAGGGCAGCTCCATTCACAGCACTCCCTTGGCCGTGCTCTCAGGGCCATGGGGATGGAGAGCCCAAAAAAGAAGGATTTTGTTGCCTGTCTCCCAAGCAAGTCCCTCCTGGCCACCACCACAGGGAGTGATGTAAAAGGGCTTTGTGTGGCTTGTCAGCAGGAAGGCTCCAGCTGGGACTGGGAATGGCATGGACGAGGTGGGTGCACAGTAGGGATGAGAGAGGAGGGGAGGAGTGGAGCAAAGGTGGGTGGAGAAGGGTGGGGATGCGCTATGACTTGTGATAAAGAGATTTTTGGAAGTGCAGTGGTCTGCTGAGGAAGGTGGAAGAGTGGGAGGAAGGAGGTTGGATTGGCAGGATAAAGGCCACATGGGGGGATTGATGGCAGTTGCAGAGAGATCGTGGAATCCCAGAATCCCAGAATCATTAAGGTTGGAAAATCCCTTCAAGGTCACTGAGTCCAACCTGTGCCCGATCCCCACCTTGTCACCCAGCCCAGAGCACTGAGTGCCACGTCCAGATGTTCCTTGGACACCTCCAGGGATGGGAGCTCCAGCACCTCCCTGGGCACGGGAACCTCCCATTCCAATGCCTGACAACACTTTCCATGAAGAAATTCTTCCTGAATTGGATATGGGGTGCGAGTCAGGGCCCTTTGGGCAGATGATTGTGGTGCTTGAGGTTGGCAAAGAAGCCAAGGGCTCAGGAGTGTGGTGGGAGACGTCATTGATGTGCCAGGGGTGACCAAGAGGGACAAATGTGGTGGAGATGGCAGGAGAGAGAGATGGGACGAGCTCTTGAGGACTGGTGAAAGGCAGAGTAGAAGGAAGTCTAATTATTAAATGACAAGGAATGAGTGAGAGAGCTGCATCAAGATCTGGAGGGGGTGAGAGGAGAAGGGTTTAAGAGAGGCCATTGAGGTGTCAAAGTGACAGATTGCAGGAGTGGGACCACCTTGCAGTCTGGGATCTGTGATTGCCCCTGACTGAACTGAAAGGGAAAATCCAGGATTTGATGAAGCTGATGTGATTTGACAACTTCTGCCTGTCTTATTTCTGGTCAGGAGGCTGCAAGATGGTTGTGGTGGTTGGACCACGAGGTGCTGGGCTGGACCAGCAAGGGAGGGATGAGAAACAGGCACAGTTTGAACTGTTGGGCTGTGGACACATCTCCCTAGGCCTTGGAAATCCGAGGGAAATGCTGAACTAGGCTAAGAATAGCCTGTCAGCCCAATCCTCAGACACCGATGGCCATGGGAAGAGGAACACCACACAAACCACAGCAGAAATTCGGAGTGAACGAGGTCTCTGCTAATAATCAGACATTATCATGCCATTGCTGCAAAATGTGTTTCTTTCCCACAGAACAGCCTGTCCTGGCCTCCTTCCTTGGGAGGAGAAACTGATCCGACTCTGGGGCAGCAGCAATCCATGGAATTCCCCAGGCTCCTCAGTCCACCTTGGCCGTGCTTTGACTTCGTGTCACGAGCCAGGGCCTTGTCCAGGTGAGTTCCTAAGGGAGATGTGGGTGTGCTGGAATGGGATGAGATGCAGTGCACTGCAGTTCATCCTCCAGAGAGGTTTATTAGGGGAAAGACTTAGGATGTGCTCCGAAGGACACTTGGGACATGTCTGTACCATAGACACAGCCAGAATGAGCAGGAAAAAAGTCATGGTGGGAAGATGCTGGAGATACCAAGACTGCTTAGGATGAAGAAGTAATGGGAAGCTTTTGGGGTCCAAAACAATGGTAAATTATATTTAGGCACTACAAGAGCAGTTTACCCACCGGGCTGGGACCCAGAGGCTCTTCCAAACTTGAATAAATTGGTTCACCTCGTGTCACCTCAGCAGAAAGGGGATGTTGCAGGCTCCTTCAGCAAGACTGTCAGCATTTCTGTGTGTCCTGCTGTGCACCACAAGTGGTGACAGCAGCCGTGGAAAGCAGCAAATCCCTGGGTGCAGCTGAAGGGTGTCACAGCTAAATCAAATGAAAGCATGTTTAGGCATCAGAGTTGTACCTGAGTTGAGGAGCATTCATGGAAAAATCATGGGGATAAAAACCCCCACTGTGTAATACTCAAAATGACCCGTTTTGAAGCAAAAGCCAGGGAGAGATTCCCTGCAGAAGTGACCCATGCTGCTCTGCAGAAGATACCCAGATCCTCCTGCCTCTCTTAGAGGAGGATAATGGATGCTACGGCCTGATTCCTCCAGGCCATCCCATGTCATCCAATCAGCAGAAAAACACCTTTCCCCTCCCCAGCTCTGCCTGTCCTGGTGTGACAGGGAGGCTTCTCTGGTGAGGGAAATGCTTTGTGCAACACAAATGCATTTTGTCACATCAGGGGCAGAGCATTTCCGAGTGTCTTGGCTCTTCCACGTTCAGGAAAAAGAGGAATTAGCAACCTGAGTTGCCATGGTAAATAATACAGCAGCACCCCTGCTTAATGCCACTCTGCAAATAGTTTAATATTGAATGACTGTAATTTTGCTTTAGCGTCTGGAAAATAGATTCTGAGACCAACTGAACAGTAGCTGATGAAAGTAATTTTGCAGTGGTCTCTTCACACAGCCAGGCAGGCAGAGGCCAGAAAAATAAGAAACCTTATAGTCTGAGTTTTTTAAAGGATCTCGAAACAGCAATTGGATGGTAGATGTGCTATCAGTGCACTTGGTGGGGATGTGGGTTTGGTGGTGCTGAATGGCAGGAATGCCTTCAGTGTACATCCCTGTTATTTATTGAGTAGTGACAGTGGCTTTAGAGCAGCACATGGCAGAGGAGAGGCCCCAGTTCTCCAGCACAGGGTTTTAAATAGCTCTTAGGAGCAATGCAGCTTCAGGGGGAGTGCTGAATGTGGTGGGGAGCTTTGGAAAAACAAACCAATCCAGGACCCTCTTCCCTTCCCTGATGCTTTCTCCCCGATTTCTCCTCCATTCCTGTCTCTCAGCAGCTGTGGTGACTGGAGAGCATAAATTATCCTCTCTATGGCAGGGCAGAACACAACTTCACACCCCCACAACTTGATCCTTGCCTGGTGAGCTGTCAGGCCGTGCTTGTCCAGGCTTCTTCCCAAGGGAGATTCTCCATGATTCAATTGCAATGGAGAAGAGGAAGAGCTCAGCAGACTTTGCTGAACAAAGAGTCAGCAGGGCTGGACTCTGCCACTGCTGTCCTGTTTCTCCTTGGTCAGGGGATGCCTCTCCGTGTTGTCTCTTTTGGGTGAGGAACTCATCCCAAATCCAGAGATGCTGTTCCTCACTGGGTTTGCCACCTCCCACCAAGGGGTTGGAATAGGCTGAGGTGACCTTGCAGCTGCCCCTCAGAGGTTCTCCCAAACTTCTCAGAGCAGCAGTTTTTTATCCTGGAGTCACAGAGGAGCTGGGCTGAAGCCTGATCCTGTCACCCTCTATGCTGTGGGTGTTGCCAGCATCAGTCAGATCCTCAGGGTCTATCCTGGAGTACGAGGGGGACCATAAATGCCCTGAAAGGGATGTCCTTAGTCTTTATCCAAGATACTGATCTTGGTACTTGGTCTTCATCCAAGATGTTGATCAGCCAAAGGGCTGCCTGAAGTGCTGGATTCTGGATGATACATATTCACTGAGGAAAGAGATATACACTGAATAAGACCTCAGAGTTTTTAATTTGGGGGACTGAAGAGGTACCAATCCCAAAGCCCAGTGCATTTGGAATATATTTAGTATCTTGTCCCATTGCTGGCATCAGCAGCATGCAACAGGACAAAGGATTAGCAGGTGCTGGATTTTTGTCTCCTGGAGGTCTGAGCAGTGTGGAAGGCTGTGGTGAGCAATGGGTGGAAGTATATTCAATTTCATTTTTCCTTCTTTTAAAAAAAAAAACCCCAACAAAACAGAAGCAACTGAATGTTTCATTAAAAAAGTAATAGAAAAGTTGTGCACAAATATCTCAAAAACAGAGAGAAAAAATTAAAAAAAGAGAAGAGAATATCTCCTCCAGAAACAAGCTGTATCCTCTCCTGGATCCGGGTGCTGAGGAAAGATGACAGATCCCTTGCCCTGACAAAACACCGATGGTAGGTCTCAGAACAGCGTGTTGAGACACCAGTTCCTCCAGGAGGTTTCTCATTCATTCACAGGCCCGGGATACATGGTGTGCTTCAACCACTGGGCAGGCTTGTGCTGTCAAGTTTTCATTCCTCCCTGTGGTTTTGGCGGCGGAGGAAGCTGGAAATCGGGATTACTCGATATTCCTCTGCCCAGCTCCACATCATCCTGCTCTTTTCCCACACAAATATCTCCTTTTAACAGAGCACCACCACCAATAGGAGACATCAGCCTTTCTTCAGGGCTTCAGAGCTGCTTGGAGACAAACCAGAGGTGAGCAAGACAAACCTTGGTGGTGGCTGGAGCACTTGGACCTTGTCTCTAAAATGTGGGTGATGGTTTGGACAGCAATAAGAGAATGAACTTTTATTTTTCAGGGCATTTTGCTGAATTTTTCTCTATCACAGCCTGGTCCTATGGAGATGCAGCACTGGTCTTGCTTGGCACATCGTGGGGTTGGTCTTTCAGTGAGTCAAGCCTCTGTCTCCAGAGATGGCTGGGATGGATTCTCCATGTTCTAGGATGGTTTTCTGTGATGTGAGTGCCCACCAGAGCTGGTCTGTGGTACCCTTCCCTCTGGGGAGATGCTCCAAGCAGGGTGTTGCTGTAGAGCTGAGCATTTGGGACAGGAAAGGCAAGGAATAGGGAGAAAAGAAAAAATTCCCACTCATTCATTGGACTTGATGACCTTAAAGGTCTTTTTCAACTTAAACTGTTCCATGATTGTATGATCCCTTCTCAAGGGCATCTCCCACCTGCATCCTGCTGAGGTGGAGGCTGCTGCAAGCTCAGCACAGGCCCCGGGAGTGCTGGTTTCCACCCTTTTCCTCCCAACACTGGGCAGCCGTGACCCCATACCCTTGGCAAATCCCAGATTTGCAGAGGAGAGGGATTTCACCCAGATTTGGGGATGGAGAGCTATTGTTTCACCCTTCCTTGTGTCTCCTCTCTGAGTGTCTGTCATCAGTGACAATATGTTTGATTGGCCTTCAGGATGTTCGTGTCCTACAGAGAGGGGCTTCTCTTTCACCCTTTCCTTAAAGGTGATTTATAAAAAAAAGATGAGGACAGACATTTTAGCAGTGCCTGCTGTGACAGGACAAGGAGTTGTTCCCCAGAGAAGCTGTGGCTGCCCCTGGATCCCTGGAAGTGTCCCAAGGTCAGGCTGGATGGGGCTTGGAGCAACCTGGGATAGAGGAAGGTGTCCATGCCCATGGCAGGGGTGGATTCCATGACTTTTAATATCCCTTCCAACCCAAACCATTCCATGATTCCTCCTCTCTGAGAGCAGCAGAAACTGCTCTCTGACTTGTGGGCTGCACACAAAACATCTCCGAGAAGATTTCTCAAGTTGCCAAGACCTTCTCTCATTCTCCTGGAGCCTTTGTCCCTCTTATCCTGATTGCTTCAAAGCCATCCCTGCAAGGCCAGATCTGTCAACAAGATAAGGCTGTCAGGGCTGCTGATAAGAGCCCAGCACCCCCAGTTCCAGGGGACATTTGCTGTGGGGATGATTTTTAAGGCAGGTTTTCATTATGTGCAAAGCGTGTATCCAAGCCGTCCTGCAGGGTGGCGTGGTGCCTGTATTTACAGTGCTGGCAGCTTTCAATAGCAATCTATTTTTAATGAATCCAAGCTGGAATGTGGTGCCTAAACCCTTGATTTAAGGCAGATTTCTAAAGGGAAGATTTACGCAAATTTGCTTGATTGGAAATTAATTACTGCAACAGTCAAGTTCAGCTCAAATAATCTCGCAGAGACGGCCGCAGGAGTCAGATAATTCGTGTCGGAGAGAAGACATCAATTTACATTCCTTACATTTCCATCTGGAAGGTTTCCTAATTCTAGAGTGAGCAGGAGGCATCACAGACAAAGCAAAGGGTGAAGAGGTCTGGGGGCAAACTGGGTCTGCTTGGGGGGGACTTGGTGATCTTGGAGCTCTTTTCCAGCTTAAAAATTCTGCAGTTCTGGGTTTCAAAAAAAATTCCCCAAAACCCTCCCGGGAGAGCCATTGTGCCACTGAGTTATGGCACAAAACTGGGTTTCAAAAAGGGTGAAATATTCCAGATGCTGTTGGTTCTCCAGCTCTGCTGGATGCTCCTGAGAAGGGGATCCTTGGGAGTCCAGGTGTGAGAGGAAAAACATTTGTTGGTCTTGGTGAGTGAAAGGCTTTGATTTGCAAGCGGGATTTTTTTTTACTTATTAATGTTATTGTGCTGTGAGGAGCCCTTATCAGATTTGGGAAGGCTCTGTTGGGTTCTGGTCCTGCTTGCATTTCACAGATCCTCTCTCATTTCCTGAGCCAACAGCTCAATTTGGGGAATGGGAGAGGAGCTGAGCCAGCTCTGGGGCTCAACAGGTGATGGGGATATGAAGTGTTCGAAGTCACCCCGCACTGCAGCAGTGTCCTTGGCCACACAAGTTGATTATTTCCTGTTTAATTGCACCCCAGTCCTTAAAGTATCATAGGAAAACAGAAGTTTGGTGTGCTCGTAGAGATGGGAGTCCCTCGCCCTCCCAGTCAGGGCTTGCAAACTTGGTATTTCATTTATTTATGGCTGGACTGAGACATGGGGCTCTCTCTTCTCCCCCCTGTGCTTTGCAGGACGAGCTTAATGAATCACAGAATTATAGAATGATTTGGGTTGGAAGGGACCTTAAAGATCATCCAGTTCCAACCCCCTGCCATGGGCAGGGACACCTTTCACCATCCCAGGGTGCTCCAAGTCCTGTCCACCCTGGCCTTGGACACTTCCAGGGATCCAGGGGCAGCCACAGCTTCTCTGGGCACCCTGTGCCAGCGCCTCCCCACCCTCACAGGGAACCATTCCTTCCCAATATCCCATCCAACCCTGCCCTCTGGCAGGGGGAAGCCATTTCCTGTGTCCTGTCCCTCCATCCCTTGTTCTCAGTCCCTCTCCAGCTCTCTTGGATCCCCTTTAGGAATTGGAAGGATCTCCCCGGAGGGAGCCTTCCCTTCTCTATGCTGGACATTCCCATCTCTCCCAGCCTGGCTCCAGAGCAGAAGGGCTGCAGCCTTCAAATCCACTTGGTGACCCTCTGAACTTGCTCCTGTCTCCTCACCAGACCAGGGAGCCCCAGCACTCGACAGATTGCACACCTCTAACATCATCTCTGGGACATGTTTGGTTGCCAGTGAGCATCTTCAGAAAGCCTGTAGGACACATTAGCTCCATTCCTGACCTGGAAAACCTCCGGCTTGGATTTTTCCGAGGATCCAAACCTTCCCCTATTCATTGGGGCATTGCTGTGGCTGATCCCGTGGCAGGAGGGAGCTGCCAGGGAGCAAAGAGCAGGGAGAAGAGGATCAGGCTGGGAAAGCCGGCGGTGCCCTGGCGCGGTGCCTGCCCTCAGCCCGTCCCTCCCGGTCGGGAATGATTAACGAGGCTCGGTTCTCCTCCTTCCCCCGCCGCTCCCGCGGCGCTGGCCGGGCTGTGCTCGGGGTTTCTCTTGTTCTCCCGGCTCGAAGGCAGCTCCCGTGACGCGGAGGGAGCCTCTGGCTCCATCACTTGTGCTGTTTCCTCAGCCTCTGCGCTGCCTCACACGCTCCAAGTCCCTTTTCCTCGCCTTTCTCACACCGTGATGCGCTTCAGGAAGCAGAGCCGGGATAGGAAGGATGCTCTGAATCTCTGCAGTGCTGAAGGCTACGTTTTCCTTTGAAGGTGGCTTGTTTTTCCAGCCTTTTCCAGCTTGCTGTCGATCTGTGTGACATCCCTTTTCCCCCACCAAACACGCTTCAGGAATTTCTCTGATCCTCTCCTTAGCCAGAGGGGAGAGCAGAACATGTCATCCCTTCTCCTCTCAAAACTCAATCAAGAAAATGCTCCCAACGGAGCTGTCGCACCCTGGAACTTGGAATGGCACCTCATGGGTGGTTATTGAGGTTCCCCCTGTTTTTCCCACAATTATCAAGAGCTTCATGGGCATTGTGGCTGCAGATCACGGGCTGGGAGCTGCTGGAACACCTGCCAGCTCCTTGAGGGATTTCTCTGAGGAAGAGATGCTGGGTTTGATCCCAGAAATCCATCTTGCTAAAATGGTTGGCATCCCGCTGAGGTCCAGCTCTAGCCCAGTGCCGTGCAATTAATACATGAAAAAGTAGCTGTTTGCAAATCAGGACATCAAAATAGTCATTTGTCCTGGACTGAAATGTCACCTTGCCCATTCTCTGCCACTGGACAATGAGGAAAATACAGGAATGTTGTGGTGATGCTTTCCTAAATACAGGCTGAGAGAATTGGGGTTGTTCAGCCTGGAGAAGAGGGGGCTCTGGGGAGACCTTCCAGCACTTTCCAGAACCTACAGGAGGCTTACAAGAAGACTGGAGGGGGACTTTGGACAAGTGATGGAGTGGCAGGACAATGGGGAATGGCCTTAAGCTGAATAAGGGCAGGGCTAGATGGGATATTGGGAAGGAATTGTTCCCTGTGAGGGTGGGGAGGCCCTGGCACAGGGTGCCCAGAGAAGCCCCTGGATCCCTGGGAGTGTCCAAGGCCAGGTTGGACGGGGCTTGGAGCCACCTGGGCTAGTGGAAGGTGTCCCTTCCACTGGAATTGAGAGGGATTGAGATATTTAAGGTGCCTTCAACCCAAACAATTCCATGTTTCTATGATACTCTCCCAGCCTCTAACCATTTGTTTAGGATCTTCCCGAACCAGAGTTCTCAGTGTGTTTAACATCCTCAGTCACGTTTTTCTTCCCTGAATTCTCTCATCCCAACTGGAACACACGCAAGGCACAGATATTTCTCTGGAGACCCAAATTCTGCCCCTACCTCACCCCAGCTTACCTCAGTGATGCTTCCAAGTCGCTGGGAAAGATTCCTGCCCTCCAGCTTGGGATGCTGAGGTCTAACTCACCACGGTGCTGAGCAGTCGGAAGGATCCAGACTTTTCTGGAAGAAAAGTGGGATTCAGCCAGTGGCAGCTCTCCTCCAGTTTCTTGGAACTGCCAAGTGGCTTTGAAACACCTTGGGGGGCAAACAGATGGAGAACACCACGGAGCACAGACTGAATTTCTAAAGGAGACCTGGATAGGAATAAATAATGGGGATATTAGCATTGAGGAGTAGACAAGCATTTTGTTTTCCTACCACAGGATGCCATGGGTACAACGAGTAACACAGAACATTAAATTTGCTTCCAGAAAGTGGCTGACAGCATCGCTTTCTGCTAATTAAAGTAATTCTGGGTAGCTTTTTCTTGCTTGAAATTAGGCAGGGTAATTTAATCATATTTAGGTCACTCTCAGTGCACACACTGCATTTAGCAGTGCAGGCTTTTTTTGACTAATGTGGTTGTCTCTGCCTGCACTCATGAATATCTACAGATTTTTTTCTTTGTAGATGAATGTATCCCAGAATGAGAGATGAAAGATGAAATCTTGAGAATTGCTGATGGTTGTTCTCATCAAGGAACAGAGACTCCCCTTTGAGCTTAAGGAAGGGAAGGGTGGCCTATATTTTGTGGGGGGGATCACGAAGAGTTTTGCACAGACACAAAGATGGTGTTTCCTCTTTTGTTGTTCACCATGCTCTAATTAGTCCAGCATTAATGGGAATTAAGTGTCCTATTTAGCTGGAGTAAGTGCCCATGCTAATGTTGTTAGTGCAGTCAGCTGCAGTTGATATTCCTGGCACCTCGGAGGGATTCTCTTCTTGTTGAGGAATCCAGAATTCCATGCAGGCACCACAGGATTTCACGTGGCTTCACCTTTTCACTCAAGGAGCGCTGCTGTCTCTGGGAAGCTGAAAGGGAGCAGAAGAGGACAGGGTTTCAGCAGGTTCGTGACACTTGGATGCCCATCAAAGCTTCACAAAGGAAATGGAAGGAATCATACAGAGCCTGGAGGAGGGACAACAAGGACAAAAAGCAAGCAGACCCCGACCTGGTGTGAAAAAAGTGTTTCCTACACCTCAGAAATTCTTGGCCAGCACCAAACTGAGAGTCCAGGGATAGAAGGATGTCAAAACTGTTGTCCCGAGGTCCATCAAGCACAGTGCCCTGTCCCCAAGAGGAAAAGAGGGGATGATGAGATAAATAGAGAAAAAAAGATGATAAGCACAGTGGTCCATCGCCTGCAGCAATCAGCAGGTTTAGAGCTCCAGGGCCAGACACGACAGCTCAAACATCAAATTTATTGCCAGTGGAAGAGTTATCCTCTGAAAATTTCATCATCACCCCAAAAGCCTGTGGATAAGGTTCCCTGGGAGGGGGGTGAGGCCCTGGCACAGGGTGCCCAGAGAAGCTGTGACCACCTCATCCCTGGAAGTGCCCAAGGCCAGGTTGGATGGGGCTTGGAGCAACCTTGGCAGGGGATTGGAACAAGATGGAACAAGGTCCCTTCCAACCCAAAACCATTCCAGGATTCCATGATAATCATGTCCTCCTCCATATCCAAGACACTGAGTTCCAGCAGATCCCAGTTCATGTGAGAAGAGTGCTCACGTGTGTCTGTCTGCTCGCTGCTGCACCTTTTGGATCTGGGAATTAAATTAAACCAGCACCTTCCCTCGTTGCCATGGACTCACATCTCGGCTGGATGGCTCAGGTGACAACCTGTCATTTAAGGAGGTTTACTGCTGTCCTGATTGTAACACAATCAGGGTGAAAATTCATTAAATTTTGGAAATATCGCTAAAAGTTGCTCCTTTCTGAGCTTTCTGCACCATTCAGCTGCAAGGGCTTATGGGTTTTCCCATTTTCCCATCCCATGCCAGGTCCCCTCAGGGTGCACAATGATTTTCTATGGCTGTGGTACCTCAGGGAATCTTCTGCCCAGCTAAAAACCTTTCAGTGAGAAGTAAAACACTTTTTCCAGGAAATGGGGGAAAAAAAAATAAAAGACTTGTCAATCTCTTTAGTCTGGTTTTGTTCTTTGTATTATTGTGGAAACTCAAAAGTACCAGTGGAGAGGACCCAGACAGATCTGTGCTAATTCATGGGATGGAAGGACAGTCCCTGTCCCAAATTGCCCTACAATTGATGTGCCAGACAAGAGACTCTCAAATGGTTTTCCAGGAAGGTTCCTGACTGCTTCCACTGATAACCAGCCACCTTTGCTGGTGGATGTCACAGGTTTTTCATCCAATTTACAGGGCTGGAAAACACAAAGACCGTGGCAGTGCCTCATATTTATGGCCAAGAGCAGCCTTTCTCTCCTGCTGGCAGATTGATCCCGTGGGTTAAAACCTTCTGGAGCTGCAATCACCACATCCACATCCCTGTGTTGCCAAGGCAACCTCAGCGTTCACTCCGGGAATCTGGACACACACGGCTTTGTCTCCTGGCTCTGAAGCGCTTCCTGGAGCGACCCATCGTCTACTTTTTCCAGGGATAACTCTTTGGAAAAGGCGAATTTCCGCACTCAGATGGGAAGTCCTTAATTTATAGAATGATTTAACTCTCGTTCCAACCTGCTGGAGTTCCCCGAGCTTTAATTCCTCAGGGGCACGGGAAGGGCCAGAGTGTGCCAGAACCAGTGGCCAGCCTTACTCCAGACCCTGCTTTTGACATTAATCATTCCCAGCTGCTTCAAAGAAAGATGGAAGAAACGCTCCACTTGATAAATTATGCAATTTTCCCACAGGAGAAGTTTCATCCTAATGGGCTGTTGGTAGCTTGTTTGTGCTCTGCAGCATGAGAATTGATATCCCTTTTCAGACCAATCTAGCAGAGTTGTAGATGCTCCAAAACAGAGATAAATGCCATTTTCTTTCTATTTTTTCTTTTTTTAAAAATATTTTTTGCAATCTTTCTAACCTCAGAGCTTGCATAATCGCTCTTGGTGATGAGTTCCACAGCTTAATTAAGCATTGTAATCACACAGTTTAAATTGATGAGGTGCTCTGGTTGCCTTTGAACCGAGTTGGATGGGTTTGAGGTTTTTTCTAGACATGATGAAAACAGTGGAGAACGGGATTCCCAGCCTGCTCATCCATCATTTTGTGTCTTCTTCATGTCACCTCTTCTCCCTCTCTGCTCTCTGCATCCCCCAAGGCAGGGAAAAGCCTTTCCCTATGTCCCGATCTCAAATCCTGTTGAAACACGGGAAGAAAAATCCACCTTTCTCCACAGAGGAAGACAAACCCATTTCTTCCAGCTTTTTCCTTTGAAAGAAGGAGGAGAGAGAGAGGGAAACTGTATTCAGGCTTCATCATCCCTTTTTATTTTGACTTCTGGGCTAAACTGAGTCAAAACAAGATGAAGCAAGACGCTGTGAAGTTAAAATAATGATTTGAAAAAAAAATCCCAATAGTTGATGAGATTGAAAAAGGAGACAGATTTCAAACGTCCACCTTAAAATTAATTTTATTTTTATAGAGATTTTAAATGTTTGGAGGAACAAATATCCTGTTGCTCAGGAAGCCCAGACTAAAAACACCAAATATTCCTATCAGGAGATAGGATGAATTATGTTGTGGTTAAGAAAACTTATTGGGGCTCAGGGAATGTGGATTTATTTCCTGTCAGGGTTACAAATACCCTCAGTAGCTCTGAACAAGCAACTGGGAAATAAATCTTAGCAGGGATTTAAACATCCCAGTCCTGAGCGCTTCATTACCCATTTTTGAGGTGTTTACTGCCTGCAGTGGGACTGAATTCCCAGAGAGAAGGGAATGTGGGCCAGGGAAAACATCCATATGGGAGCAGCAGATTTGGAGTCTAGCAGATTTTCTCATTCAACATTCCTCCTTCAACCCTTTCCTGAAAAAACCTCGTTCTTCCAGTCTCCTCAAAACACAAGGCAGGGAACAAGGGAGAGATTCGAGAGGCTGGGAGGGATTTTTTACGGGGGAAGAGGTTGTGATACAAGAAATCTTGGGGGTCTCTTTGCTTTAGATGAATGGTTTTTTAGTTTATTTGGTCTCCGTTGACTTTTTTCTGTGATTCCTGCAGGTAAAATCACGGAATCATCATCCCAGAGGGAGCAGCGAGTGCAGGACGGAGTTCAGCAGATCCTGGATGATGCTGAGCTGTCCCTCCTCGTGTCCCACAGCACCAGGGAGTGGGGCTGGCTTCTAGAACTGGTGTTAGCAAGAAACTCTTTGCTCTAAAGGTGGGGAGGCCCTGGCACAGATTCCCAGAGAAGTTGTGGCTGCCCCTGGATCCCTGGAAGTGTCCAAGCCCAGGTTGGACGGGGCTTGGAGCCACCTGGTCTGACCTGACTTTGAGATTTCTTTCTCCCTGTTTCAACCAGGCTCAAACTGCAAGTTTCCTTCCTTAAATTCTAATCATGGAATCATGGAATGGGTTGAGTTGGAGGGGACCTTAAAGATCATCCAGTTCCACCCCTGGAGCAGGGACACCTTCCACCATCCCAGGTTGCTCCAAGCCCCACCCAACCTGGCCTTGGACACTTCCAGGGATCCAGTCACAGCTTCTCTAGGCAATCACAACTTCCAGCTGAACAAATGAAATCACACTTCCAGCTGTTCTTTCCTCTCTAGCTGCAGGATTTTCCCTGCACTGATGCAGCAGGAATATGGATCCCACCTCTCCTCAGATGCTTTGCAGACCAAAGGGGAGGCTGTGCTCAGTTACAGGACGAAAACAACATCAGCCCTGCAGCTCATGCTGCAGAAATTGCAGGTGGGCTCTAAATACTGCCACAATCGTTTTGTGCTGATGGATTTTTCATACTGGAAAAACATCCTTGGGTACAAAGATGACCCAAAAAGTTGGATAGCAAAGGAAAACTGAGCTACTCTCCCACGGTGATGCAGCTCTTTCCTGCTCCCACGGAGGTTTGTCATGGCCAGGACCAGCTGCCACGTCTGGGAGAGCGTCTCAACCCTTATCGCACCTGCCAAGAGCAAACCAATGTTCAATTTTCAGGCAGCAGATCTCAGCTGGAGGTTGGAGGTTGAGACCTGATTTGATGGTTGAGGCAAAACTTTGGAATCAGAGAATATTTCTTCCAAAAGAGCGCTGTGTCCTGGAGTGTTGGATCCAGCTCTGGGATCTCCAACAGCAGAAGGAGGATGTGGAGCTGCTGGAGAAAATCCAGAGGAGGCCCTGAAGATGGTCCAAGGGCTGGAGCCCCTCTGCTCTGGAGCCAGGCTGGGAGAGCTGGGGGTGTTCACCTGGAGAAGAGAAAGCTCCAGGGAGACCTCAGAGCCCCTTGCAGGGCCTAAAGGGGCTCCAGGAGAGCTGAAGAGGGTCTGGGGACAAGGGATGGAGGGACAGGACACAGGGAATGGCTTCCCACTGCCAGAGGGCAGGGTTGGATGGGATATTGGGAAGGAATTCCTCCCTGTGAGGGTGGTGAGGCCCTGGCACAGGGTGCCCAGAGAAGCTGTGGCTGCCCCTGGATCCTGGAAGTGTCCAAGGCCAGGTTGGACGGGGCTTGGAGCAACCTGGGTGAGTGGAAGGTGTCCCTGCCCATGGCAGGGGGTGGAATGAGATGATCTTTCAGGTCCCTTCCCACCCAGGCCACGCTGCCATTCCAGGATTCCCTGACTCCAGACGTGTAATGCAAAGCAGAGCTGTGGGACAGGGCCCTGCCGTGGGCTGAGCGATGCCTCTTGCCAGCAGATGAGAGCTGGGGCTGTTCCCTCTCACTCAAGGGTCATTTAATTTGAAACTTGCTGCTCTGTCAGGGCCCAGAGCCACCGACCCCCTGGGGATGGTGAGACCCATCTGTTTCCTGAGCTCTGCACGTCCAGGCCGTGCCAAGGAACTCGGCTGGGCCGGGCTCAGGAGGCTGTTTTGAATCTCGCCCTTTTTCTTGTGGGATTGCGTCAGGGCAGAAGCGAATCCAGAGATGCTCTTTGATGCTGCTCTTGGATCCCGCGCTGCCAATGTGCCGAGGGCATGGGCAGCGGGCACAGTGACACCAAAATAAATCAAATATTTCTCAGGAATGGGGTGGGGACTTCAGCAAAACCTCTGCCTTATGCAATTGCCGCCAGCATTACAGCAGATTTAAAGCAGCTGCTGTTAGCTTTCCCTCTTCCCTTTCATAAACTGGTTGTTTGTCTGCTTGCTCGGGGCTGGAGGGGAGGGAAGAGGGGAGGTGTGGGATGTGGGGATCACAGAGATGGTGAAGTGAGGGGATGGTGCCCAAATCTTCCAAAAAAGATCAGAAAATAGATGGGCAGCGTGAAGCTTGGCCAACCTGACACGGACAGGAGTGGTTTTGTCATCCCAGGCAAGGAGGGTGAGCTTGAGATGTGCATGGAGGGCCAGAAACAGGGATTGAGCCAAAAGGGATGATCCTGGAAACATCACCTGGAGAAGAGCAGGGTGTTGCCATCAAGGCATCAACACCCAGCAGCTGAGGTGTAGGGTGAAAGGGTTGAAAAAAAGCCCTTTGCTTCCTCAAGCAAACAGAAAGAGGAATCTGATTATTTAAAAATTTTTTTAAGTAGCAGAAAGTGGAATTGGTGGGATATGGACAGAGCCTGCTTGGGGGGGTTCAGGGGACAGGACTGGCTCTAGGGTGGTGCTGGGGTGGTGACCACAGGTGGCAGAGGGGACTGACCCCAATGAGGGTGGGTTTGGCTTTGCTGGGCCTGGGCTGGGAGGTGAAAGGCTCAGTGAGAATTGAGGTGCAAGAACCATGGGACCCTCACAACAAGACATGGAGGAGCTGGAGCATGTCCAGGGAAGGGAATGGAGCTGGGGAAGGGTCTGGAGCACCAGGAGTGGCTGAGGGAGCTGGGAAAGGGGCTGAGGCTGGAGAAAAGGAGGCTCAGGGGGGACCTTGTGGCTCTGCACAACTCCCTGACAGGAGGGGGCAGCCGGGGGGGGGGCGGGCTCTGCTCCCAGGGAACAGGGACAGGAGGAGAGGGAACGGCCTCAGGCTGGGCCACGGGAGGTTTAGGTTGCATATTTGGGAAAATTTCTTCATGGAAGGGGTTGTCCAGCCCTGGCACAGCTGCCCAGGGCAGTGTTGGAGTCCCTGTGCCTGGAGGGATTCAAAAGCCATATGGATGTGGCACTTGGGGACATGGGTCAGTGGTGGCCTTGGCAGTGCTGGGGGAATGCTTGGACTGGATGATCTCAGTGGGCTTTTCCACCCCAAAAAATTCTGTGATTCCATGAGGCTCCTGCAGCAGGGAGGGAGGATGGGATGCACTTGTGCATGAAGAGGAGAGGGGCAAGAGCTGGGGTGAGGGAAGGAGGGAAGATAACAGAATGGATGCAGGAAAAGGGATGCACAGGAAAATCTACAAGCGAGCACTTGAGCCTCCTCTCTTCCCTGCAAGCACGAAAATTCCCCAATTTCAGACACAGCAAGGCTTTCCTTTTTTCAGCTTCGAGCAGCCTGCTGGAAGCTCTGCAGGATGAGAGAAATCCCCATTCCTGAAGCACAGCAGTGCCTACACACACAGAGCACCTGCCTGTGGGTTTGTCCTGTGGGGAAACTGGGGTGCATTTTCCATCTCACCCCAGAACAACCATCTCTAACACACAGCACTGCAGGAACACCGTGGGCTGCAGCTTCAATTCTCAGCCATTAAGAGGAATGGTTGGATATCTCTGACCCAGGCCCTTTCCCAATCCAGTGTACTCCCTTCAGCCACATCTTGCTGCCTTTATTGAGCCCAAATGCTCACCAGCTTCTTTCTATTCAAATAATACCAAAAACATGCTCATCCAAGGGTCAGCGTGGCTTAATATATAACCAGGATTTCAGCAAGCCCTAGGAGCAATCAAGTCATCGCTCAAGTAGAAACAGTCCAGCCAGATACCCACAAAGAAGCCTTTTCCATCATTCCAGGAAACAGTCCCTCGGCTGTCTCCAGCAATCCTATTGTGAATAGATGTCTTTTGCCACTTTCCCAGAACATCCATAAATGCAGGGGGTTTCAAATCTGGAGAGGACAGCGCTGTTAAACCAAGATTTAAAGTCTCAGTGGAGGCAAAGGAATTCCCTGCCATCCAACCCCTCTCCCTTCAACCAGGGTGGAATGAGCTCCAGCCCTGCCAGTGATCCTCACGGCATGAGACAATGGAGGTCTTTTGAGTTTCTTGTCATTGAATCACAGAATCTTTGGGTTTAGAAAAGACCTGTAGGATCAAGGTGCTGGGCCATTCCCCCAGCACTGCCAAGGCCACCTCTAGCCCATGTCCCCAAGTGCCACATCCACACAGCTTTTAAATCCCTCCAGGGATGGGGACTCAATGACTTCCCTCAACAGCCATTTCCAGGGCTGGACAACCCTTTCCATGAAGAAATTTTCCCAAATATCCAATCTAAACCTCTCCTGGCACAACTTGAGGCCGTTTCCTCTCATCCTGTCCCTTGTTCCCTGGGAGCAGAGCCCGACTCCCCCCTGGCTGCCCCCTCCTGTCAGGGAGTTGTAGACACAAAATTGGTGCAGTTTAAGAGTTGCTTGATGGGTTCTCAGAGTCCAATCCACGATGAAGTTTGGATGATGGCAATGAAAGAGTTCAAAGGCTTTGACCATTTATTTCCTTTCCACTCCTTTCATGCCCAGCTGTCCCTTTGCAGGGAGTAGGTAAGGGATATATCCATGGAAAACATCTCCCAGCACATCATATCTCCATTTTCTGAGGCTGTATTTTATTCTACATCTGTATTTTATCTGTTTTTTTCAGCTCTTTGGGCTGGTAGCTGCACGTGTGTGAGGTCCCTGGGTTTGCATATTGCTCCAAGCAACCACCTCATTTCTGTGTCTCCAACCTCACCATTCCTCTTCCTCTTTGGATTCCAAAAAAGCAACAAACACCTGCAGGGCTGGCATTTTGCCTCGCTCTTTGAGCATCTCCAGTGGGAAGGTGAAAAGGAGGAAGAGCTTGCTCTGCACACCGGGTTTCTCACCAGCCTGGGATTTATTTTCACAGGACAAAAGCTTTGTGGACAGAACTTGTGCCCTTCGAGAGCTGAATCTTCACCCATCCGCCTGAGACCTCTTTTTTCTCACAACCACTGGCCTTGGTTGAGTTTTGTCAACTACAGCAGCGCTCTGGTGTTGGGTCACATCACTTGATGACCTCCGAGGTCTTTTCCACCCTAAATGATTCTTTGACCCGTCTCCTTTCAGGAGAGCCAGGAAAATAAGCACAGGGGGAATCTTCTCACTTTGCCGTTCTCCTCCTGAGCCTGCAAGGCATGCTCACGCTGTGCCAGGGAGTGAAAGTGATGCCTTAGGTTTTAACTTTTATATTTTTAAATCCTGTACTGCTTAGAGTGTAACTCTGAAGTTCCTTGTAGCCTGTAATTCCTGCTCTCTTGTACTAGGTAGACATAACAAAGCCTCTCCAGGCTTTGCCTTCAAGGACAGCCAGGCTGTTCTAGGCCCAAAATGTGTAAACCAAAGATTCTAAGGGGGGCAAGCTGAGGGGAGTTACATCGCTAAAACTGGGGCTTTAATTGGAGAATTAACCCTGATATGCAAATGGTCCAAACCTATAAAAGTGTGAAGAACTCGTGACCTGTTGTCCATCTTGGGGTCCAATATTTGGAAGCAGCCTTTGGCTCCCCCAGGGTGTACCTTGAAGGCCCTTCAAATAAATACCTATCTTTATTCCCTTACTCTTGTCTAGTCTCTGTTTCTAGGTGGTTGGAGGAGGCATCAAAAGCAGCTGGAGACTCCCACAGCTCTCAGCAGTTGTGCTGGTGGCACACACTCCTTGAATCGCTGATGATTCCCTGAGCTTGGACAGGAGCTGCTCTGGCTGCTCCCGTGTGCTTCTCCAAGTACCTCAAAAGTAGCTTGGAAAGACCCAGAGAGAGGTGAGCTGAGCCCTTCCCTCCCCTCCCGCATTTTCCCTTGTGTTTATTTAGTCCAAGACCAACATTTTGCATTTCGTATTGTTCTGTATTTCTGCTGTATTGGTGCTGTGATTGATGTTCTCTGTTGGCTTTTTGCCACGCACTTCTTTTCCCCTTTTTTATTGTTTAGGTTTAGGAACAGGAGCAGGTACATTTCCAATCCCATTATCTGCCTTTCACCTGAACTAAAAGTTTGCCATTCACCAAGGTGAAATAACCACATTATGCTACCAAAACCCTCTTCTTTCTCCTGAAGGAGACTCTCAAGCAAATGAAGAATTCGCTGAAGCACTGTTTTATGAATATTCTGAATCGTAATTCTTATTTCTTTTTATCACAGTTTCACTCCTGCTTTAGTCCTGAAGCTGTCATTGTTGTAAGAATCTGTGGCAAAAAAAAAAGGGGCTGAGAGCCCCGTGTTGCACATCAGTAATAGCAAGAGCAACAATGCAACAAAGGCTAGAAAATCTTATAAAAACCTAAAATAAACTATATATCCAAGTTCATTAGAAAAGGAATTAAAAGAATTTAAAAAATGCCTATAGGTTTTTTTTTTTCCCCCCCCAAGTGTGTAGGGTTGCTTTCTCACCCAGACCAAGTTTTACATCCAGGGATGTAGAGAATATTTTGGCAGAGGCAAGTGACCTCTCCAGAGCTCTTAGTGGGGTGCCATGACTTTGGCCATTGTTTTGTTCTGCTTCTATTCAGCATTTCTTTCCTTTATGTCAGTGAAAGCTTTGGGTGAGGAAAGATGCAAGAGGAGGCTTTAATTCAAGCCAGAGAAGGGAGTAGCAGGCTGAGGGTTGAGCAAGAGGTGAGGCAGCTCTACCTGAGCATTAAAGGGCTCAGAAAAACCCACAAAGATGAAAGAGGATTTGAAACCAGAGCCTGTAGTGCTTTTTTGCCTTGCAATAATACCGTGAGAGTTTTAAGGAGTTCTGATACAAGTGAAGCATTGGACTTTTCACATTTTACTTGAACTCTTTAATTATTAAAAATAAAAAGAGATGGACTCAAACAATGCAGTTCTTTATTCTCAGTGGTTGTTCTTTAAGGACAGTGTCCACATATAGAAAAGATTTTCTGTTTTAAATACTTTCAATATCCTCGAAGTAAATTTCTGGCTTGGTCAAATGTCACTTGAATACGTATAAACTCTTCCTCTGGTCTCTTTGTTTACCTGTAGCACACCTAAGGGTGGAACCGAGCGTGAGTGAGAACCAAATCCATGGCGCAGAGGTGGAAGGCTCAGCTTTTGAGTGACTTTCTCTGTCACAGAGCCCAGCACAGCCCCAGGGGACACCTGGTGCCACTTGCACGTCTTTCTCGTGGTTGAAAAATTTAAGGTAAACTGAGGAAGCCCTGTGGCCACAGAGGGAAAGGATTTGAGGAGAGATTGGCATCCAGGAGGACTGAGGACAATGGGGAGGCACCAAATGACACTGAAAAACACAAGAATTTTTTTCACAACGGTGCTGAGCCATTACCAGACCAAAATTGGGGAAAAAAACCTGTTGATAATGATGAAGACAGAAAAGTTCCCTAAATATTTGTGTCCTGGCATTGGGAACAGCCAGATGATGGAATCCCAGCCTGGGTGGTGAAGTGGGGCTGGGGCAGCAGCAATTAATTCTTGACTCACACAGGTCTAAATGCACCCAAGAGTTTTCAAAGAGCCGCCTGAGGAGGTCTCTGGAACAGAAATGATGTTTTTTTTCACTTGGTTTGGGTGGTTCTGAATGATGAGAGCTGGGCTAAAGTCGTAACTGTGTTTTCCAAAAGGTAAATGGGATATCATAGGAAAGTGTACATCCCTTGTCCTGGCATTAATCCCAGGCTAAAAAATACAGAATCTCACACAGGACGCAATAAATTAAGGGAAAATACTAAATAGAGGAAGGAAATTAAAGGAGGGTAACAAAAGTAAGACAAAGTAGTAATGCTGTCAAGTGAATTTGGTACCTTATAAAAATAAGATTACGAAGTTTTACAGAATTGTAACAGATCTTAAAGATCTTGTCAAAAAGTTACAGAAAGTGGTGCTTTAAGTTAGTCCTGGGTTTAGTTTGAGTAACAATGGTGAGCAAGGCATGCGGAAGACATTAAATAGCCCTCAAAGCAGCTAATTAATGGGATTCAAAGTGTAATTGTAAAGGCAGTAATTAAAGTAGTGACCATGTTCCCACTGGGGTAGGGCAGAAAGCATTTCCATGCTCTTTAACATCTGAATTAATGACCTGAAGACAACAGACATTGGCTGCTGATAAAACCTTCCAGGTGACCCAGAGATCAGGGAAGTCATAAATGATCGAGGAAGGAATTGTGCAATGCAGAAAAATGTTTATTCACTCGCTGACACGCAACGAGGATGAAGCTGAACGTGGCCAAGTATGAGGCAGGACAGCAGCAATCCATGGGCAAGGGCGTTGGGAATTTGGGGGTGTGGTGGGAACCACCAGGATCCAGGCTCCCACCGCTGTTTGGGGACCAAAGGATGGATGTGAGCATGGTATGGAAACATAAAGTAGGGATGGGAGGACCGGGCTTGATCCTGAAGCCAGCACTGGAGGGTGGTTTGGAAGATCAAGGAGACACAGCTTGTGGGAAGTGTAGGCAGCTGGGAAGGGCTGGAAGAGCCCTGGGATGGTTTGTGGAAGGGAGAAATGCCTTACAGACTGGTTTCTTGTGCTCTGAGCTCACAGCTCCAAGCTCAAAGGCAGGACCCCTCTGCGAATTCCCCTGGGAATTTCGGAAGTCGTAGGTGCAGAGGACAGTCAAATCCTACACTGGTGAACGGTGGGGTGTGGAGCTCTGCCTGGCAGTGCCTGCTGGCCCCAGGACCAAGGACACGGACACAGGGCTGCCACACATCCTCCAGACACGAGTTCCTGGAGGTGTTGAAGCTCCTGAGTTTGCTGCTCGCAGACCCAGACCCAGCACGGCCGTGTCAGGGAGCTGAGCCCATTTTTGGAGCTCCTGGTGGCAGCTTTGGGATGGAAAATGGGGCTGCTCTCTTCATGTTGAGTCACAAAACTGCAGAATCACAGAAGAATTTAGGTTGGAAAAGACCTCCAAGGTCACTGAATCCAACCTGTGACCAATCCCCACCTTGTCNCTTTTATAGGTTTGGTTCATTTGCATATCAGGGTTAATTCTCCAATTAAAGCCCCAGTTTTAGCGATGTAACGCCCCTCAGCTTGCCCCCCTTAGAATCTTTAGTTTACACATTTTGGGCCTAAAAACAGCCTGGTTGTCCTTGAAGGCAAAGCCTGGAGAGGCTTTGTTATGTCTACCCAGTATGAGAGAGCAGGAATTACAGGCTCCAAGGAACTTCAGAGTTACACTCTAAGCAGTACAGAATTTGAAAATAGAAAAGTTAAAACCTAAGGCATCAAGAGCACTGAGTGCCACCTCCAGGCCTTCCTTGGACACCTCCAGGCGTGGGGACTCCAAACCTCCCTGGGCAGCCACTTCTAATGCCTGAGCACCCTTTCCATGAGGAAACTCCTCCCGATGTCCCACCTGAAGCTCCCCTGGCACAGCTTGAGGCCGTTTCCTCTAGTCCTGTCACTGTTCCCTGGGAGCAGAGCCTGGCTCCTGCCAGGTCCTGGCAGGGAGTTGTGGAGAGTGAATCCACACTGCACTTTACTGAGTGATGCAGAGAGACCTTTACGTGTCCTTCTGGCTGCCACAGCTCGTGTCCACCGGTGTCTCCCTCACACAGACCCTAAACTTCGTGTCTTTTAATCAGTCCTGCCCTGCTGACCTTCGCAGGTCCCTCTGTTCCTCTGTGATGGAGGAAATCATCAAACAACTTAGAAAAAACTCCTTTTCAAACTCTCCCCTCGGAGCCTGAGGGCAACTTTTGTCATCCTTTCACTTTCTCCCATCTGATGTTTACCTTGGGAGGAATTGTAGCTCCAGCATCTCAGTGGACAATTCCTTTGGGATTGGAAGAGGTCAGGTACCTCTTGACAGAACTCTTTGCTTTGTTTTCCAGAACCTCGTGCCTACAGCCTTGGCCCTGAGCTCTGTTGTCGCCACGAAACCTTGTCAAAATCTTTACAAATAAGATCTGAAAGGCAATAAGAGCCCAACGTGAGCTTTAATGCAAAAAAAGAGGAGCCTTTCCTGCTTTTATCCCGTCCCTGATTTTCTTTTCCTTTTAAAAATAATTTTACTTCGCTTTAAGGATGCCATTTTTCCTGAATCAAAATTAACCTTTTGCCTGATTTGTGAGACACTATCAGGAAATACACAAGCTGCCCACATGTTCTTTGCTACTTCCCTTAAATCAATAAAATGGTAATTGTTAAGGCTGGACAAGAGTATTAAATTAAGAAGACTTGAACTCCCGTACGGAAGAGACCTTTTCATTTCACCCTGTTAGCCCTGTAAGGAGACTCAGAGCTTCTGTTTGTCCAGGGCTCTCCTGCAGAAAGACATTTACCTTTGAACTCCAGAAGTGAAGCAAGAGAGAACTCCACTGCCCTCCGAGGATTTCACTTCCACTGTGAAAAAAAATGAGACTTCATTTCCCATTCTACTTTTATGTGGCTTCAGTTACTGTGGAGAGAACACCAAGGTGCCCCCTATAATCCAGAAAATCCCCCTTGCTCTGTTTTTCTTGCTCAAGTGAGGATGCCCTGTGCTGATGTCTCTGCTGTGCTGGCTCTTGCCAAAACCTCACTGGAGATAAGAGGAAAAATCAGAATCATGGAATGGTTTGGGCTGGAATGAACCTTAAAGACATCTCATTCCAGCCCCTGCCATGGGCAGAGACACTTTCCACTTGCCCAGGCTGCTCCAAGCCCTGGCCTTGGGCACTTCCAGGGATCCAGGGGCAGCCACAGCTTCTCTGGGCACCCTGTGCCAGGGCCTCACCACCCTCACAGGGAGAATTTCTTCCATATTTCTAACGTAAATTTCCCCTCTTTCAGTTTGAACCCATTCCCCTTGTCCTGTCACTCCAGTTCCTGATGAAAAGTCACTCTTTGGATCTCTGGTCCCTTCAGATCCTGGAATGTGCTGTGAGGTCTCCCCACAACCTTCTCCTCTCCAGGCTGAACAGTTCCATCTCTCTCAGCCCATCTCCATAGGAGACGTGCCCCAGTCCCTTTATCAACCCGACCTCTGGTAGCTCTGGTAGGAAACACCCAGGAGAAAATAAGGGATTTCCTTCCCTCCCAGTAACTGGGCTTGAGAAGAGCAGAGGCAATTTAAGTTGAAAAAAAACCTGCTTTACTTTGCTGTCCACTCTAACTGGGGCTCCCCTGTAGGGGATCTCCCTCTTCTGGCATTCAAGAAGAGCCCAGAACAAGCTGTTGTTCAACACCAACCCACAAAAACATCCCCCTGTGCCTCCCCACCCCTTCACGAGCTGCTCCATGGCCTTCAGGAGCTCAGCCCTCTTCTGTGCAGGGCCAAGCCCTGCCCTGGACACAGGACAATCGTTTCTGTCCCACTGTAGCTGTGGGTCACAGTTGTCTGCTGCCATTTCCATCCCACTGCCTCACGCTGTGCCTGGGAAACACAACCCCCTGACCCTGAGGCCACCTCAAACTGGAAAATGGCAAATGCCATCAGGAATAACCCCGGGGCTGAGGAAACCTCCCAGCAGAGGCAGGCTCCACTGCCTGGTAATTAGTGTGATCACCAGGGTGAGCTGAGTGCTGTTCCTGAAGCCCCATTCCCAGTACTCCCAGCTTTGTTTAACTGGGAGCTCCAGAGCTGCTGCTCCAGCTGCAGACCGAGCTCAGGCTCACTCACAGGGAGGTTTCCTGTGTGAAGACACACAGGGTGACAATGCTGCTCTGTGCTGGTGGCATTCCCAAAACTTCCACACTCAGGGCCATCCTGAGCATGGATACAGGCTGGATGGAGAGCAGGTCACCAGGGCTTGGTGCTCCAGTTCAGATGGGGGATTTAAAACACAACCCAAAAGGCAGCACAGCATTTATTGCCACTTTGGTTGCTTGTGTAATGCAAAGAAAAACTTATTTCTTGTGGATTTTTCCCCTAAGAAAATGCTTTCACTCCTCTGCCTCAGTGCACCTGAGTGACCCTTGTATCGCTGAGCAGGGAAATTCCAATCTCTCAAGGGCAGAGCCTCATCCAAAGCTCGCAAAAGTCTGTGAGGGCCAGGAGATGCTAGACCTGGCTGTGCCAAACTGCTGAGCACATCTTGGAATTGTTCCCTGCTTTCTCCTACCCCTGCCAGATCAACACTTGCTTTTATTTGCTTATCTGATTGATAGATAGGATTTCACAAATTGATAGGAAAGATGAGATCATAGAGGGAGTCAATACGAACCAAAAAGCAGTGGGGAGAAATGGAATGTGATTATTGTTCTCAAGGAGATTCTTACACCATCAAACAGAAATGCTGAGGGTTCCTAAACCTCCTGTAACACTTTTTGTGATCACTGCTTTCTGGGACATCACAAACGAGCTCCTGCCACCACCAACACCTGAAGGATTTCCAGCTGCCTCCTCAAATTTTCCTCAAGTAGGGACTGCAGTGGCAGATTCAAATAGGTTTGACAAATTCTTCTTTATTCTGCTATTTTTTTCCTCCCCCTTAGGGATAAGTGGTTTCTTTTAATAACATTTAATCAACCCACTGCAGGATAACATTCACACGACACAGAGAGGGATTCAGGCATGCAGAGCTCGGAGCTGAAGAGTTTGGGACTGGAAGTTCCACTCCAGCAAGGGGCAGGTGTGGTGGGACAGGATGCACGTGACTTTTAAGAAAATTTCCCCCCTATTTTCTTGCAAATCCATCCTGTGAGCACTCCCTGGGATGAGATCTTTTACCTTTCCAGTGCCTCCTACATTACTGATACTTCAAACAGCCCCAGTGAATTTGGGGACAGAGTTAGCACAGGGCTGCTCCCACCAGCACTTACTGACTGTTGCCTTCTTGTCTTCTCTAAAATGAAATTCCATATCATCTGCTGAAATTTGGGCTTAGCCCTCATTGAGAAAAGGAGAAGATCTTAAAATACACAAGCAATGGTATTCAGTCAAAAAGAAACAGCTGAAATGGCTCAGTTTGGACTCAGCTGAAAGGGCTCAGCAGCTGATGGCTGAAGCGACTTCTCCATCGCAGAAAAATAAAAAATTCTTGGCTGTGGAGAAAAATCAAAATTTTTGTAGAATTATTGAATATTCCTGAGTTGGAAGGGACCTGCAAGGATCATAAAGTCCAAATCCTGGCCCTGCACAGGACAAACCCAAACCCCCCACCACGAGAGGGTTACACCCTCCCGTGCATATTGTCAGGAACATTTTTATTGTGACTTCCTCTCTGTAATTCTTTTTTTCCTACTGTAAGCAGCTTTGGAACGATACGCTTAAATCTAATCATGAAATTAGAAAAGGGGTTATCCTCATTAAAAGCTGCTGACAAATCTACATACAACATCCTCTGATTCTTCCAGGGAAGGGTGGTGTGAGGAGATGTCCCCACTGACACATTCAGCCAGCAGCCTTCCATGAAAATGTTTATTTGGGCTCCTAGAACACAAACAAGTTGGTTTTGCTCTTGGGAGAAGGTGTGAGTTCCCATAAGGAGCTGAAAGCTGGGTGTCTTCACTCCCAGCCCTGACCAGGCTGCGAACTGGGACAAATGTTGTCAAAATCTTGGCAAAATGTGCTGAAAGGTGATGAAAGGAAGACTTTGAGAGTCGCAAATGTTTCTCTGTCATTCCCTGCGTCTCCAAACCACACGGAGATTGTTTCCCTGCTCCAAAGTCAGGGCTTGTGTCTCCCATGCTCCTCACCAGTCTCAGCCTCGTTGCTTTTCCTTCCCTCCTGCTGCTTTTTTGCTAAGGATGGATATTCAGCTCCCTAAAAACATCTGCCTTGGCAAATCCACCTGCACAATCCCAGCCTTTCAGCACAAAAGTCATCGTGGTCCCTTGACATTGATAAAGCTGGGTCTCAGTGTTGACCTGGTTGTCCTGTGAAGGGACAGACTGATCTGACGTTGTGGGGACACAGCGAGCTGCTCTTCCAGACATTCTGTGCTTCTTCCCAAATATTTTCACTCAGCTCTCACCCAACTGGGCTCGTACTGGTGGAGCAACCAACCCACTGTGAGTCTGCTGGTTCACCCAGCCGTGAATTCAGGTGGCTCTAACTGGGACCAGAGTGAGGAGAGAGCTCTCAGGCCTGGTTTGATGTGACTCCATGTCCATCTGCTGTTGCTGCAGGCCACCCCAGTGAGCATTTCCGTGGCAAGCTGCCTTGTGAAATAATTCCCAGCAGAGCGAGGACGTTGCCAAACGCCAGCGCTGTGACCGAGCGGCGTCACTGCAGCTGGAGATCTTCTGGTGTTTTATGGGTTCGGAGAGAATGCACAGCACAAAATGCTGCAGAATTTCTAGGAAAATGCCTCTGTTGACAATTCACGAGAAAGAAATGTTTCCTCTGGTGCAGGGCGCTCAGCGTGTCCCGGTTTTCATGGCCCAAAGCAAGTCCAGTTTGAGAGCACCACGCTCCTCTCTCACTCCCAGCCTTGGGCCCATCTTGCCACATCTGGCGAGGTGAAATGTCACCCTCAGGGTGTCCTGAGGGCCACACTGGGACACCCAAGTGGGGCTGGCCAGGTGCTGGCATGGTCCAGGATACGCTGCAGCCACACATCCACATCAAACTGTGTCATGATGGCACCACTTCCTCTAAAGCCACAACAGCAAGGTGGCTGCAGGTGTTCCTGGGATTTGAGCTGGCCTCAAACCCCTCCAGAGTCTAGCTCCCGGCTCAAAAGCCAAATTTCCGTAAGATGCCATGCACAGATCCACTGTCTCCATCCAAGCCTTGCTCCTGCTTACTGGATGAAGACAATTCAAGATAATACACAACCAACTTTCAGACAGGCTGCAGCTCACAACTCTGCCTTTAAAAACGTATTTTACAGCCCCACCATCCTTGATTTCCAGGAACTCATGAATAGAGAAGATATATTGTTCTTGGTAACTAAATAGTATCATTAAAACCATTATGAATCTTGCAAAAATCATTCCTGTCTACCTAATTTAATCTTGGAACAATGACTATTATTAACTTGTCTTGTGCTGTTGCCATTTGAGCTGATGGCCCTGCGTGCACGGGGAGCTATTACAGGATCCAGTTTTTGTAAATGTGCACTGCTCTTAAGTGCTTGAGTGCCTCTCCTTCAGGGAGCTCCCGGGATTTATCCATTCCAGGGCAGTGTGGTGAAGCTGAAGAAGAAAATGAGGAGTTCAGGGGATAACAGAAAGCTTAACTCCTGTCCTTATCACACAGATAAGAGTCTCATGGCTGAGTTCTCACGCTCAGCTACACAAGAGATCCGTCGGAAATTCTCCGTATGATTGACAATGGCATCGCTCCATGAGGCTTCCCAAGGGCTTATAAAAGCCTTGATATCCTTAATAACGTGGTCACTCCCAGCTGTCTGTAAGGAATGTTGTGTTTTTGAAGCCTCCAAGGTTCAGCCAGCGTTGCCTCCATACCCTCAGGCTCTGTCTCACAAGTGCTGAGCTGCAGAGGAGAGGAAAGGAGCCGCTGTCTGTTCCCACCCTCGGGTCCCCAGACCTCACCTCAAAAATGTGGCACGTCCAGGAGGCAGCACTGGCTGAGACTGTGGCTGTTTGACCTCGCCCTCCACACAGCTTGATGGAATAGGCCTCATTTCCTTAGGAAACTGGCTTCTAGGGGGAAAAAAAGAAAAGTCCTCTGCCTGTTTCCCTCATTCCTTGGTAATAAAAAATCAGTGAATTATTTCCTGGATCACAGGGTTGAGATGAACCAAATGAATTCATGGGAGTCTCCCAAATAAAAAGAATAAAAAATACCAAGTCTGCTGTACTTGGGGATGAAATCACTGCAGATCTCAGCTTCAGCAGGACGTGTTTAGTGTGCCTGCAGAGAGCAGGGTGGGACTGGGGCTGTGGCTCCCCTCTGTCCTGCTGAAGGTGCTCAATGTGCCTTCACCCAATTCTTATTTCTCTGCTGCAAAAATGTTTATTCTCTTCATTACAGGGGCAAATAAAAGCAGTTTCCAGGCATCTCCAGCAGGAAGGAATGGTGTTGGAGGTGTAAAAAACGGAAACCAGGAAACATCAGAGTACTTTCCGAACACAACGGGGCGTGATGTGTGGATGTAGATGTTCTTCCTGTCCCACTCCTCGCTGGTGTAACCTTTTACCTCTTTCTCCAATTGCAGAGCCAAAAAACTCCTGATTTTCTCAAGTTTCACAAGAACAGACACCCGAGCAGAGGTGAGAGACCTCAGAAATCTCTTATACACCCTGTGGGATGCCCATGTGGACAGCAACACCCAACCCCAAACCTTCAGGAAAGTGCAGTGACTGACAGAACCATTTGATTTCCATCTGGTTTTATATGAGAGGGCTTAAGCAGGCCAGAATTCTGCTCTGGATGTGGAGGGGGTCCCAGCAGAGCTGCTGAGGTTGTGTGGTGGCATCACCAGGGAGTTGCTGCAAGGAAAAGTGTCCCACCTTTCCCACTGAAAACATCCCGTGAAGTTATCGATGTCATCATTGAAAACTGCAAGACAGAGCCCAAACAGGCACTGAAAGTGACACCAGCCAGAGGAAATCCCCCTTGATGGGTGACCTGAGCTCTGATTTGAGCCCAACCACCCCATTGTAAACGAGCAGCACACCCCAGACCTCAGGGCCAGCGTGCTCCGGGGCTGAGCTCATTTCCATGCTGGGTGGGAACTATTTTCACAGTGGAATTCTTGCATTTCGTTAATTAGGAGTTGTTCTGCCAAGCCAAGGGGTCAGAGGACGTGCCCTCCCCATCCCTGGGCACAGATGCTCAGCCAGGGAGGTGCCAGTCCAGGGATCAGCTCCTGCAGGAACAGGGAATCACCTGCAGGAAGCAAAATTGGAATGATAGAAACCTTACACTGAGGATATAATGGAAAAAACAAATAATTTTGCTTCTAGCAGAAGGCTCTGATATCTGTAATTGGGCAGATCAAAGTGAAGAGAGGTTAAAACACAGCTGTGGTAAAGCTTTGCAACTGCAAGGAAGTTTTTAATATATTTTTTCCGACCCAGAATAAGGAGCAGGTGACGAACATTTGCACCTGTAACACATCCTTAGGTCCCATAACACAACAGAATGAGATCTTGTGTCATTTAATGTCACCCAAAGAGGTGCTTGGGTGTGTATTTTCCCTGCCCCCCTCCTCAAAATATGAGATTAAAGCCTCTGCCGGAGATATGGAGCCTGGAATGATAATGACCAGTTATTTTTAATACAATTCCTTGAAATTTCCCATTTTATTTAACTGGAGAAAAAGTATAAAGACTATCAGGGCAAGAATTTATTTGTGGGAAGTCTCAGCAGCATGGGCCTGGATCAGACACCCTCGTTACAACCCACAAGAGCATCCCGTGGGGATAACACTGAAAAAAAATAGGGAAATAAGAACTCAAAGCAAACCTAAACATATGTTTTAAGCTCTCCCTATCAGGGAGTCCCCAAAACACCTCACACACACAACTCCCAGTCCTTTTCGAGGTCATTCACCTCAGTTATCACTCCCCGTGGCTTCTCTCAGCATCTCCAATCCCTAGGGGAAGAATTTCTGGCAAAAAGCCCTTTTTCTGCCCAAGTGAACCTATTTTCCCCATCAGGCTGCCCAGCACCACCTGTGCAACCCTGCCCCACCCTGCTCCAGGGGTGTTTTCAAAGCCCAGGAGGATTTCAGGAAGCAGCAGCTGAACTTCAACCCCAGAGCATCAAACTGAACATCCCCAGCTGCTCCTCATGGACCCTTCTCCCTGTCTGGAGGGGGAACGCTGCCTAAATACTAAATAATTGAATATTAACCTCCCCAGGCTGGTGATTTCTGGGCTCTTGGACCACTGAGCTTCGAGCCAGGCAGCTGAGGAGCTTCCCCCAGCCCAAGGTGTAAATGAGTTGATAGGAAATGGCTGAGGGTAAAGGGGAGGGTGGGTGGAGAGATTGTTTTCCTCCCCACCCTCATTAGAGGCCCTGACCTCCTTCTTGTGTGCCCTCCTCTCTTCTCCAAGGGTGGAGAGGAGCTGTTTTTTCCAGGATTTGTGGTGATGGATGGGGTGACCCCCTGTGGGAGCCAGCAGAAAAGGAGGAGAGGGTGAAGGCTGCATCCTCCACCCCCTAAGCCCTGGGAAGATGAAAACTGAGTTAAAGGAGGTTCTGCCTAATGGAAATGGACTTTCTGTCCAGCAAGGTAACTTCTGATTTTTGTCTTTTTGCTGATTATTTTTGTCTCTTTGTGGCTGTTTAATGTCAAGGGAGGTGAACTGTTTGAAGTCAAGGGAGATGTTGCAAGTGAAGCTGAAAGCTGTTGAGCAGCTTGGTCAAAGCCTTCTGTTCAGGTTTTATTCATTTATGTTGATTTTTAAGGATTTAAGGCTCCCTAAAATCTGTTCTTGAGGAGTCCTGGTTGCCTTTTCTGAGTAAAAGCAACACTCAGGGGCGCTGACTGTGGAGACCTCGCTGCAAAGGGAGGAAGGTGAACAAGCAAAGCTGTGGGGTGGTGTGAAACAATGAGGTGAGACACAAATTCATCCCCACAGAACCCAGAGGTCGAGGCAGGGGCTGTGTATTTCTTGAAAGGTCTTCCAGTACCAAGCTGCTGTTATAAAACCGCCCCGTTGCACGTCCCACAACCAACTTGTATTTTTAATTAATAAAAAGCCCACTGGCAGAGAGGCTCCAGCACAGCTGGGGCAGGGGGGAAGCTGAGGTGGTGAAGGGTTGTGTCCCTTTCCCCTGGAGCTGTGGCAGCTCCAGCTGTGCTCCTTGGGAGAAAAGGAAGCTGCTGCCAGGAGCTTCTGGGAAGAAATTTCCGTGCCGTTCTTGAGAGGAATGGCCAAGAGAGCTCCTCATGCCTGCTGTGGGAGCAGAAGTTTGTGGGCAGGGTGATGGATGAGCTAAGGGAGGAAGATTTGCCTCCCCAGGAGAAGCCAAGTGCGTGGATTCCACGGAATTCCTAATGAGAGTCTGGGCAGGAGAGGGCTGGAATAAAGCAGGTGTGAAGGGAGTTGTGAGCTCCTCATCACCAGGGATGAGGCCATAACCTGTGTAAACCTCACTGAGGGACTTGCAGAAGCTTCCAGGAGATGAAGGAAGAGTGGGGATGGACCCTGTGTGATGATTATTCCTCCATCCATTCACTTTGGCCTGTGCCTGTGGCCTCTGGCTGAAGAGCCCCTTAGAATGAGTGCTGGAGATGAGATTTGTTGGTTTAGCAGTGATTTCTCTTCTCCCTGCACTGTTTGTCCTGCACAGATCTTGGTGGACCCCGTTTCCTCTGAAAAGAAAGAATGAGGGATGTGGGAAACCACCAGGTGGGAACTTTTAAGTAGAAGGGGGTTGAATATCTGGTCCCTTTTTTCAATCAATGTGCTCAGTCTGTGGTACAGATTTAGACGAGCTCTTGGGAAAAAATTCCCTGGTATGTCTAGGAAAATACCCCCAGCTCCTGAGGCTGCTGCTGTGGGTGCTTTCCCATCTAAAAGGAGGTGAGGGGTGCTCTCTGGGAGAGGCTGAGGTGTGTTTTATTGAGCAGAAGGTATCCAGTTATCCTTGCACCCACCTGTGTGCCTCTCCTGCTCTGGAGCTCCGATTTATTCTGCAAACCACCCACCCAAAACTCTGTTTTGGGTGCTTTTTTGCTCAGGTTTTTTTGCTGCTTAGGACTTTACTCTTGAAAAGAGGCACCTGAACTCTTTGCCAGGGAGCTTGACTTATCCTCTGCTCTGGCTGGGGGAAAGCTAAAGGGGAGCAAAGTGCCCTTGTCCTCCTCCCAGGAGCTGCAAACCCTCTCTCTGCATGGCCCAAGGGAAAATGTGGCCCTGAACTTGCCCACAGTTTGATCTTCAAAGCAATAATTAATTTGCTGAGCAGCTGTGAGCTGTGGAACTGACCCAGAATATTGAACAGTCTCGCTGCTGAGGGCCTTGATGAATATCTCCTGTGTCTGTCCCCACATTTTGGGAGGATGGAACTCAGGTGGGGATCCCCAAGGGAGCAGAAAAGACACTTTTCCATAAATCAGTTGTGAGGGAGGAGCTCCCTTCAGGGAAGTTGGGAATCTGCTAATTAAATGTGCTTACCTGGGCTCCCTGTCTTGTAAAAGCCTGGGAAAAAGGGTGGCTTTCAACCCTGAACTTCACAGTTTCTGGTATTGGAGGGTGACCATGGGTAAGACTCCACTCTGTTGCAAAGGTTTTCCTTAAAAACAGACCAAAATTGAACCTCTGCCTTAAAATAATCCCTTGGTGGTACAAGGCCTGTGCATCCCCTGCTTTTTCTTCAACTTCCAGTCCTGATTTTCCTCTGGCACCCACTCCCAAGAAGCCAAACCCCAAATCTTCCCCCGTTTAACCCCTGGCCAATCATAGCTGTATTTAATGGGAGTAGGTGGCCCAAAGGCATTTGGGTTCCACCACATCCAGATGATTCACTCCCATTACTTCTGTACATAACATTCCTGGGAAAGTGGGAATCTTTAATCCCAAGCCCCATCAGCAAAGTGGAGGCAGGGGGGGAAGTGAAGCTGGATTCTCAATGATTTTTCTCGATTGCAAACCCAAGCAAGGATTTTCCCCTGGCAAAACAAAGGGTGGGTGTTGGAAACCTCCTTTTGTGCGTTACCAAACGAGCGGGAATGGGATGGGATGAGCTCCAGCTTAGCCAAAGGCTTCTCCTGGTCTGGAAAGGGGACAGAACTGTGTAATCCAGAGGACAGGAGGGAATCCCATCACATGGAAGCTGTGCCTGGGACTATTCTTGTTTATTTCCTGGTGGTCGCTTGACACCTCTGGTGTTGTCCCTTGGATGGTGTGAGGTACCTTGACTCTGGTTTGGGGGAAATTGGGACAGGATGGTTTGTTTTATGGGATCAGAGTGAGAAACAGTTTTTAACCTCTGGTCTGGGCTATCTGTGGCCTGTCTGGGTAGAAGTGGAGGGAGGTGTTCTCGTGAGACCTCAGACTCTTGGCTCTTTGGAAAAACAAGCCACATCCTCCTGTTTATTATTAGAAGTGAGTTCACAGATCTCTTTTGTTCTTGTTTTATTTATTAAAGTAGGGAATTCCCAAGGAGTTTTTCTGTGGAGGGAAGGTTGCAACCAGCACCAGAGTGGGAATGGAGGGACTGGGAATGATGGCTCAGCAGCTCCAGTGCTGTGGGGATTTTTTTTTTTTTTTTCCAGTGAGGGTCTGAGAGTCTCCAACCACACACCTGGTGTGTAGATGAGATGGGAATTGGATCTGCTGTGGGAATTCCACCATAGAACAGCTTGGAGATGCCTCCAGGCATCTCCCCCTAAGCCCTGGCAAAGGGCTGAGTCCTTCCCGTGCCCGGGGTTTTCTCATCTCTTCCTAAAAAGTTCTGTGCAGTTGGAACTCGTGGATGGATGTTCCCAGAACAAAAAAGAAAATGACATCAGCTGTTCCCATCAATGGAATTAAGGCCCAAGCCTCCAGATGTCAGGCATTGTTGGTTTTTTTTTTTTTTAATCTTTGTGTGACTATAGGAGCTCTTCCTTCATTTGCAGCTGATGAATAGAACAAAACAGAGAAATCTGCACTGGGTTAGAGAGAAATGGATGTGTTTGGAAAAATGCAATGCCTGCTGCTGGGGGGGGGGGTGTGAGGGCTTGGGGCTGCATCTACCCAGGCAAGGGGTGGATTAATAACATGTGTGAGCCTGCAGACCAACCCAAAATAGGATGGTTCAGATGGAATACCTGTAAGAGGCTCTCTCAGCATCTTTGCTGATGGTTCCCGGCTTTCTGTGGCACCAAAAATGACAGTGGGAAGTGTCTGAGCCCCTCAGCTGAAGGGCTGCTCAGGACTCACTGCTCCAATTTAATGAAACCTCTCGATTGTTTCAATTCAATTAAGCAACGAGCTTGATTGGGTCAGGACGAGGAAGGCAGCAAAGAGGGAGCTGAGATGTGGCATCTGTCAGCAACCTCAGGAGGAGGTGGGGATGCAACTTGTGTGGTGGCCAAGAGCATCTGAAGTATTTCCTAGAATGTTGTATTTCATGGGAAATTGCCTTTAATTGGGCCTGGGGATTTCCACACTTCCCTGCTGGACTGGGAGTGGGTTGCACAGCTGGATGCCAGTAAAGAACATCTCCTTTGTCAACTTCATAAAGAAAAAAGTTAAAATATTAAAAAAAACCCCCACATTACCTAGACAGGCCTTCTGTGTTTGTAGTTGGTAGTGAAAAGATCCTCAAAAGTCGTAGCTCATGAACACTTTAAGGCTCTTTTTGAGGAGGAGGATGAGAGGTGGTGACTGAAGGCTCTGAAATTTCAGTGTCCTGCTGGGGAATGCCCCTTGAGGATCCAATTTCTGCTGGCTGAACAAGGTGCTGATCTGGTACCAAACTGGCTCCCGCTGCCTTCCCACTTTTCCTGGAAAATGGAGTCTTCAGCTTCCCTCCAAAGCCTTTGGAAACCTGCAGCAAGTGGATGGCTCTGCAACAGCAGCTCCTCTTTCCCCTCCACCTGCTCTTTTTGTAACATTTTTTTGGCCATTTTCACCGTGTTAAAGTGATTTTTCCCACTCGTTATCTAAAGGACAACGGGAGATAACTGTGACCTTAATGTCAGAGGATTAAGAAGCCCTGACTGGGATGGCTCCATTTGTTTTACTGTTTTCAGAAGTGCTGCAGCGCTAAAGCCTGCAGTGTTTGAGCCCTAGAACAATGCATGGACTCATCTTTGTTTTAACCGGGCTGTTGGGAGCTCCTGTTTCTCCTCCTGTCCGTGTAAATGTTTTATGAAGTGAGTTTAAAGTCAATAAACGCTTCCTGTTTAACGTCTGCCTCGCTGCCTTGTGAAAGATGCTTTATAAAAACATCAGCGTTCTCACCCGGCACGGGGCTTATCTCTGGTTCCCTGCTAAGCATGATATCAAAACTCATCTAGGAGGGTGAAAAAAACCCTGATTTAAAAAGAAAATAAACCCGTGTCTTCCTCCTAATGATGCTGCACTGATTATGCAGTAACACAGCATATTGAAATTGCTCTGAAATTGGATTTTGGAGCCAGCTGAGCTTCAAATCCTGACGGGAAGGCTCATGGGGAAAGCTGGCCTGCACCGAGCACCCAGCTTGTTGTTTTCTTGCTGCCTTTTCTTTTTTTTTTTTTTTTTTCCCCAGCGTGACAAATGAAATTTGAATAATTGCTGTGTAAACCGAGAGCAGTTGTTGAATCTGAGAGGGCTGAGAAATATGCGCTCTCCGGCTTTGCTCTGCTGCCGATGTTGACTCGTGTCGATCGTGGCTGGAATCTTAACCCCTGTGCACTGGGCCAGGCATTTTCTATGATATAATAAAAGGCAGGCAGGTCCCTGGCTTTGCATGACTTTGCAAAGTTGCAGCTGGCACAGACGAATTGGGCTCAAGCTCGTGGTTGGCAAGGCTGATGTGGGCAAAACTTGGTGCTGCCGGCATCTGCTTGGGCTTGGCCAAGACAGTCCTAGGCCAAAGGTGGGTGCAGATAAAAGATAAAAGTGACTGATGTGATGCAGCTCTGACCTTGTCTTTGCTCTTCCTACGCTGGCAGGTACTGGGATTTGCTTGCTTCTTCTCTCTTTGTACATACATTTTTGTTTTCTCTCGTTCCCACGTTTCTGCGCTGCTTTCCTCCATTTAGCGAGGGGAATGGCCCCTGTGGGAGATGTTATTGGAACTCCTGCTCTGTTCCATCAGGTGAAACATCACCTGAAAGAGTGCAGTTAACAGCTGTGATGCAAGGAAAACGACTTGGTGAGGGAAAACAGTGATTTTATTTTCTTTCATGGTGTCGTGTGTGTGTGTCTAAATCGTATCTTAACAAGACTGGGGTTATTTTCAAACTGTCTGATCCTCTGCAAGAAGTTTCCTGACATGAGGAGTGCAGTAGCTGGTTTGCTCCTCCTTAGCCTTCACCAAGAGGAAAAACACTGAGCTGCTCATCAGACCCATGTGGGGCTGAAGGAAGCATCAGTTTCCCAAAAAATAGGAGAAAGTTTCTCTTTTTTTTTTTTTTTTTTTTTTCTTTCTGAGAAGTGGCTTAGCCCTGATTGCAAATAGCAAGATCTCTGGTGTGGAGCAGCTCAAATGTGAATAGTTTTAATATAATGAAATGTAATCTGAGAAGTTTTTGTTAGCAAGGGACTGGCTGAGCTTTGGGAGCCCTCGAGTAGGTGACACACTGAGCTGTGCAGCCACTGAACACCTGAATTCTGTGCTGAAGGTGTCTGCTGGAAGGAAGGGAGTTTGGAAACAGGGAGTTTTTCCTGCCTGTACCTGGTGCAGCTGCTCTGCTCTGGGCAGCCTCAGCTCTGATTTCCAGGACTGCTGCAGCAGGGGCTGTCTCTGCTCTGCTGTTCAGTGATTTTAACTCGACTTGTATCTTCACAGAAAACAGCTTTACAGCTGCCTGCAGCCCAGACCCCAGTCACGAGTTTAGTAACTTTAAAAACCAGGTTTATTCTTCCCCCACGTTCTTTTCCTTTCTCCATCTCAAGCTTGGAAACTGCCACCAAACCTCCTGTGCTCCTTCTCCAGCTTGGACTGCTGAAGGAGATTCGCTTGAGAAGTTCAGTTAGGGCAAAACTGATATTCTCTGATTTTTATTTTTTTTTCCCTGACTGCTCCTCCAGTAGCCAGCTGCTTTGGACATGACTTTTCCCTTGCAGGAGAGCCCCTGCTGTTCCATGGCAATGATTGCTCTGATGAGACCTCACAGGTAATGAGTGACCTTTGTGTTGCCCCATGTGGGAGAGAGACTGAGTGGAGATGAGTTTAACAAGGAGCCCTTGGCACAGGTGCTGTTTTATTGCTTTAAAGCCTCTTTTTGTGCCCTTATTGTTGGAATTAAAGGACAGACTTCAGATTAAGGACAGACTCTGGATCAGTTGTGCTTTAGGAAAGGGAGCTGGCTGTGAGCAGAGAGGCAGCAAAGCCCTTGGAGATGGAGCTGTGGGGATGCTGCTGCTGTGTGCCCACGGCTGTTTGCTGGCTTGTGCACAGCTGGACTTGGATCAGGCTGGGTTGTCACATTTCAGAGGATATCTGCTCAATATCCTGCCTCCCACATCAGTGGAGATGGCTCCCTGTCTGTGAAGTGCCCACGAGGAAGGCTGGGGACAGGAGGTGCTGACAGCAACCCAGCCCTTGGGATGGTTGAACCACAATCAAGGTGCTTGTGTGCAGCCACGGGGAGGCTGAAAAAATAGCATCTGACACCCGTTTGGATGTGGGGAGGTCACAGTGACAGCAGAGACACCTCATTTCACAACTCCCATCTCATCCCTCCCCGTCTGAAGGAGCTGGGATGTGATAGCTGGAGCCTGGAGGGGAACTGGCTGCTTTTGGGTGCCTCTGGGGCAGACACAATCTGCTGATGCTTTTGGAAACACTCGTGTGACAGTGCAGAAACATCTTGGTCCCTTTCCCACCTGGAAAAGGGACTTGAGCTGATGTTCCTTATGTTTTTTCTGGCTGGGGAGCCCTCCCCCCTGGCTCCTGCAGGTGACAAGATCTTTCAGGGAGACTCCAGGAGCCCTGCAAGAGTCCCAGCTCGCTGTTCCTGCTGGCATCCAGCTTCCCAGCTGCAGTGCTCTGAACTTAATGCCCCAGAGAGCAGCTGAGAGCGGCTCCAGGACAGAAAGCAAGCCACAGTCTAGCCTTGGTTAACACTTCTTGCGTTTCATGTCTGTGCTCAGCAATCGAGCTGCTGTTTGGGAGCTTTGATGTGAAGCCACGATGCTCCCGGGGGTGACTGAGCCCATCCCCAGGGACCAGCTCTGCTCCTGCCTGGGAAGGCTGCTGAAATCCCAGCTGGATGTTTCTGCTTTTGGGGAGGGCTGCTGTTACCTTGTCAGTGCTGCTGAACTCGGGCTCTGTGAAATGCGGCTCACTGAGAGACAGCCCAAAGGGAAATGAAAACAGGGGTGTTGCTCTGTCTCTGAAAGACCTGCCTGGTTTTCATCAGGGGTTGAGGGGCTCTGTTTGAAGTCTCTGTCACTTGTTAAAAGCCCTGAGGTGAGGTGGAGGGCTCTTGGTGGGAAAACCATGGTCATGAGAGCAGCAGGAGAGGGAATGTTGTGCTAACGTGCCTTGGATAATGCATGGAACGGGGCAGGGAAAGCTGCTCAAATCCTTGTTGAGCCTTTTCAGGAAGCCCCTTGGGTGCAATCAGCCTTGTCTGCCTTGGTTCAGGTACTTGGCTGGGCAAACACCACTGGTTTATATCAGTGTTTCCTGATGAGTGGTGCTCCCCTATCCCCAGAGCTACCTGGGGTGCTGGATCCAGCTCTGGGATCCCCAGCATCAGGAGGATGTGGAGCTGCTGGCGTGAATCCAGAGGAGGCCACGGAGCTGCTCCAAGGACTGGAGCCCCTCTGCTCTGGAGCCAGGCTGGGAGAGCTGGGGGTGTTCACCTGGAGAAGGCTCCAGGGAGAGCTCAGAGCCCCTTCCAGGGCCTAAAGAGGCTCCAGGAGAGCTGGAGAGGGACTGGGGACAAGGGATGGAGGGACAGGACACAGGGAATGGCTTCCCACTGCCAGAGAGCAGGGATGGATGGGATATTGGGAAGGAATTCCTCCCTGTGAGGGTGCTGAGGCCCTGGCACAGGGTGCCCAGAGAAGCTGTGGCTGCCCCTGGATCCCTGGAAGTGTCCAAGGCCAGGTTGGACAGGGCTTGGAGCAACCTGGGCTAGTGGAAGGCGTCCCTGCCCATGGCAGAGGGGTGGAATGATGATCTTCAAGGTCCTTTCCAACCCAAATGGTTGGATTCTGTGCTTTTCCAGGCCAACCAGTGCTTCTTGGAATCTCCTGTCTTGCGATGTCTCTTGTAAACAGAATTTGCATCCTGGAGTGGAAAAAAACCAATCCAAAGCAAACAAAAAAAACCCCAAACCAAACAAAAAACCACAACTCAAACCACAAACTCAGCCCCCAAGAAACTACTTCGTAACTTTGCCACGTTCTCTGCAAATGGACTGGATTTTTATTTTCTTGGCTCTCCTGGCAGATTTTGTATTGCCTGCCTCTGATCTCTATCTCCTGGCAGGCAAGGCAGCGCTTCCTTTGATTTGACAGCATTTAGAAACAAAATCTGAAAGGAAAGCTTGTGATCTGCAGCTGTCAGAAATGCCACTTGTTCTGAATATGAGTGCTTGGAGGCAGGGAATCTGCTATGGAAGGGGTGTGGGTGCTGGGACTGTCTGTAGTCCTCCTAAGAGAGAGGTTAAAATGCATAAGTGAGATAAAACAGAGGAGTTTGGCAGCAGATTTTTTTTAATATATATATGTATGTAAAATTCATATTTTTAAAAATTTTATTTTTATATATAAACATTTCTACCAAAGCCTTGCCAAACCCCTCTGTTTTATCTTATGCTACAAGGCTGAAAAGGAATATTTATTTCTATATATCTGCTTTCCCTGTGGGACCAGCTGCTGCTAAAAGGCTGAGAGTGGGATGTTAAGGAAAGCTGTGGGAGAAGAAATGGGAAGAAATCTGGGAGATCTTTGCCTTGGCCATGTTGAAAGATCAAATCACAGCAACAGCATCACTTTGGACTTTTTCTACCCAGAAGTGCCTGCCTTGGGGTCACTCCAGGTGAATTTTCAGGCCTGTTTTTAAGGTTTTTTTCTCAGGGCCAGGACCTGTTGTTTGGGCCCACTCGGAGCCATGAGTCACCGGTGCTTTCAGCAGCAACAATGGCAGAAATGGGCAGCGTTTCTTCCAATGTGATTATTCCTAATTTGTGCAGCATGGAGGAGTCTGGAGTGGAGCTGTGCCCTACCCGTGTGGCTGCTGCACCGAAGGGAAAGTGCCTTTAATTCCTTGGGCAAGGAGATTGAAATCTCCTATTAGTAAACGTTTAAATGCGAATTGTGGAATAAATTATGGTGCAAGGGAGGGCTGGAGGTCTCTGGTTCTGCTCCAAGGTGGCTTTTAAAGAGAGGTCAGGTTCCTAAGAGGGATGGGAGATGTTTTCACCACACTGGGACCCTGATCCAGTGCTTAGACATGGTCTTAAAGAAAGGAAAAAAAACCCCACATGATGATGGAGTTGACACTTCCATTTTTGACCTCTAATGCCTGTTAGAGCTGCTTTCTTTAAGGCTAAAAATCTTGCAGCACTGATGAGGAGAGTGCAGCTTCTCTCTTCAGAAGTTCCTCCTGCTCTAGATAAAGCAGAACCCAAAATAGCAGAAGATCAGTCAAAATAGGGTTTAAATTTCAAAGTTGCTGTGACTGCAAAGGAATGGTGCTGATGCTACTGGGCCTCGTCTTCAAAGCTCTGGGCTCTCAAGGGATTGAGGACATGGGGGAACGGCTTCCCAGTGCCAGAGGGCAGGGATAGATGGGATATTGGGAAGAAATTCTTCCCTGTGAGGGTGGTGAGGCCCTGGCACAGGGTGCCCAGAGAAGCTGTGGCTGCCCCTGGATCCCTGGAAGTGTCCAAGGCCAGGTTGGACAGGGCTTGGAGCACCCTGGGATGGTGGAAGATGTCCCTGCCCATCCAGGGGGTTGGAATGAGATAGGATTTAAGGTCCTTTCCACCCAAACCATCCTTTGACTGAAAGGATCCATGACGAGTGAACCCACAGCTTTGGCTGCTTCTCTGGAACTTGCTGGATCAGAAGTGTCTGATGGCCTCCTCCAAGATACCTCAAGGATAACAGTAACCATCCCACACCTCAGAACATTCTTTCAATAGATTTAAATATTGGCATTTCCCCAAATAACTCTCTTCCTCCTCTGCTGTAGGAGAGATGACGCACTCGCTTGTGAGGGAGGTGAGCTGATGCTCAGGCTCATTCTTGTCTTGTTTTAAGGTGATAAATAGAAGGTTTAAGTCTAGAGCAAACAGGCTGGAGCTCGGTGTGAGCTCTCCGATTACTCATAATTGAAAGGCTTAAAACTTTTATGCACCAGCTGCTGCTTTAGCACTAAAACAATGAGCTTCTCCAGGCAATTACCCTGCTGGCTTTCACCTGCACAGACAGCGAGGCCAGAGGAGTCCTCGGGTGATTTCCTGGATTCCTTCGAATGTGGTCAGGCTCGTTAATGTGGCAACTCTGCCCCGGCCCTGCCTCGTTTCCCAATCTGGTGGTGACTCTGGCGTGACAGACACGGATTCCAAGGAGAAGTGTCTGTGTCTGATGTCTCATTAGGGTTTCAACAGGGTTATGCAAAAGCTTTGTTCTAGTCCTAACAAGAAGTTTGAACCCGTTTCTGTCGGGGTTTGCTTGTGCCTGTTTTTTATTGGGAAGTCAAACTGGTCTCCTTCTTGCTCCAGCTCTGCTCTGATGGCAGCAGCCATGGATGTGTTCGCGTCCCAAATTGGATCTTTCTGCCTGTTTTCAGTGGCGATTCAAAGTGAGTCTGTCTGAGGGGGTTTCTTGCGTGCTGAGGAACATGCCCTAGGTCAGAACAGTTGGACAAGGCTCTGTCTGCTCAAACTGTCCTCAAGACTGTTTTGAGTTGGTTTTTTTACCAAGTTAGGTGGCTGAATCACCTGGCTAAATCAGCTGAAGGTTGAGAAGTGAATGCTGGGTTGCTCCTTTTAGTGCTGCAGAGTTGCTCCCAGTGTTTGTCTGTACTGCTACAATCCCAAAATTCCTTTTTCTGCCTGCCATGGGTTCAGCTGCAGTTTCCCTCTGCCCCAGAGCTGGTCCACTCCCACCACTACCACTACGTCTGTGTCTGCTGGTGTTGGTGACCTGTATTTGCAGTAAGGTTTTGGGTTAGAATCTGGAATAGATTCTAACACACATCAACACAAACATGCTTGAAATGGCTATCTTTTCATGTCTGCTTGTCCAAAATGATCCTTGGGTTAACACTGGAGACTGTTGGTTTATTAATCTCTGGGTTCCTGTGTTCTTGCTGTTATAGATTCCCTTCAAATGAGCTGCTCTTCCCTTGAACAGGAGGGTTTGGCTGTTCAGGCCCCATCAGCCCCCTGGCAGCCTCTCCCAAGAGAAGGGAATTAAGGAATGAGTTTTTCCTCACGGGATGCCCCATGCAGCAGAGCTGGAATGGCTGCTCTGTGTGCACTGCAGGCTTGGGGCTGACACCTCGCTCAGCCTGGGGATGCCTTTCCCTTGGAACCGAAATAAAAACGAATGTCAAAGTCTTCCCGAGCTGTTGTTGTGACTGAACGAGGTGCTTCATCCTCAGAAATGTTCCCCTGGATTTGTGTGTGCCAGGAGCTGGAAGAATCAAAGCTGATGGAGCCCCCAGCACTGCGTGCACCCAGATCTTGTCACTCCGAGATCTCCCGTGGTCTCTGCACTGGGTGTTTGAAGTAGGATAATAAGGATGTGGGAGGTGTTCCCAGCTGCTTTTCCCCCTGGAGGAAGGCAGGTTTTATATAATGGTGCCATGTGAGCCCTTCCTGCAGCAAGCCAGAGCTGACAGGTGATCCCAAAGCCTTGTACGAGGCTGAAAAGGAAAAGGGGAATTGCTGACCAGCATTCCTGCTAAAGGAGTTTCCTTACAGGCCGGTGGATGCTGAGGAATCCACCCTGGGGTTTGGAATCCGGGGATAAATTTAAGTCATAGAATCATGGAACAGTCTGGATTGGAAGGGGCCTTAAGGATCCTCTTGTTCCAAACCCCTGCCATGGCAGGGACACCTTCCTCTACCCCAGGTTGTTCCAAGCCCTGTCCAACCTGTCTCCTCCAGGGACAGGGAGTCCACAGCCTCTCTTCTCTTGTTTATCCAATACCAGTCTCAAATACCAGACTGCCCAACTTGGATTATGAAGCCACTTCCAACTAATCTCCCTTCCCCAGTTCCTTGGAATCGTGGAGGGTTGGAAGTTGCCCTTTCCGTGTTCAGAGCATCGTGGTGTCATTAGGTAATGTTTGCTGGAGGGAGTGTGGTTGTATTAAATTTCTACTCTGACCAACTCATTAATTCTGTACAGTTGAGCCTTTATCCTTTGGCTGGAGCATTTCCTGATGAATGATGGTGCATGACAGAAGTGACAGGACAAAGGGCAATGGATTCAAGCTGAGGTTTAGATGAGATAAGAGGAGAAAAAATCCTTCCCTGTGAGGATGGTGACGCCCTGGCACAGGGTGACCAGAGGAGCTGTGGCTGCCCCTGGATCCCTGGAAGTGTCGAAGGCCAGGTTGGACGGGGCTTGGAGCACCCTGGGATAGTGAAAGATGTCCCTGCCCACGGATGGGGGTGGTTTCAGGTCCCTTCCAACCCAAACCAGGCTGGGATTCTATGACTGAAGAGCAAAACTGGTCCCCAGCATGGCAAGGTCGATGTGAGGTGGGAATGCAATCCCCTAAACTTGTTCACCCTGGCCTTGGAGAGTGCAAAGCTGTTGTGTTTGTGCATTCAAGGGTGTGGGGTTACAGGGAAAAAGGATGTTTTGGTGGGGGGACAGCCCCGTTTCTATTGCTTCAGGAAAACAAGCTGCATCCAGGTTGTGTAAGAGCTGAGAGACCAGCCCAAGACAGAGGCAAGTGTAAATCCAGGGACAGGCTGAGCTGTGAAGGTTGAACCTCCCCCAATATTGGTGTTGTTCTTCAACTTGTTTTTGGTTGGAAAGGCCCAGGGATCACCCTAACTGGATGAGACACATTCCCTGGCTTGTTATCATCAGCTTCAGAGCGTGTCCTTTTCACCTTTCTGCTGGTCTTGTTGTTACCTTTAAACCTACAAGAACTGTTTTTTAAAGGGATTTGCTGTGCCCAGCAGTTGTTGTAGGGATGATGTGGCAGAGCAAGTGGAAGTTGTTTGACATATTTGGGACAGAGCTGAGACCACTAACAAGCACTTGGCTTGACAGTGACTGGGAGAAAGGCTCTTCAACCTGCCTCATGCTAAAAGTACAGCTGTCTACAGCACAGCAGGACTGTGGAATTGCTAATGAGGATTCTACCCTGGCTGGGGATCCGAAAAAATCTCATTTATGAAACCAATCCTATTGTAAACAAGTTTGGGTTCTTTTGTCTCGGTAAATAGACACCAAGCGCTGTGGAATTGCAGATGTGAAACTGAACTGTGAGGGGTAACTTTGAGGGGTGGACTCCTCTTCTGTCTACTCCTGTTCAGGCTTCATTACCTTTCCCTGCGAGCCATAAATTGAATAAAGCAGTGTAATAGATCCATTTCTGCCTCATTTTTAGATGTTCTCATATGCTTTTTATTGTACCCTGAACAAGGTATGAAAAACTTTGTGTGCATGGAAAGCTGGCAGGGGCTAGAAAAACAAGACAAAGGCATATAAAATGGACCTTCTCAAGAGTGTGGGCTGACAAAAGGGGAAGGAAAGGCTGCTGGGGTCAGATCTGAAGTTAACTTTTCCATAATGTGTACTTCCAGTTGCTTACACTCCTAACAAACCTCAAAACACTTGACAAAAGTCTTTTGTTTTCGGGTCAAGAGTGAGAGTGAATAAACTGAAGGAAAAGAGGTGGTGTGTAAGTCTTGGTACCGAGGAGATTGTGGGCTTTAGAGCTCTGCTCTGCCCCTGATTAGAAGCAGGAACCTTTGGTTTCCACCAGCAAATGGTGAAGTTCTCAAATGCTCCAATCCAGCAGCTGCATTAGCAGGGGCTCATTCGAAGCATGGAATGAGCTGAGTGTTGCCAGATTCTGTTTGAAGCTCTTGTGAAGGAAGAAAAGGAGATCAGAGTTTTGACTTCTCCTACAGCCTCAAGTGATGAACTGCTTGAAACTTTTGCCTGTGCCATTGATGTAAGCTTAGAACTGGAGGTGCATCCTCCATCTGCAGGTTCTGGACATCAGAAGGGCAGGATTTTAACTGGGGATTTGGATTTATAACCTTTTCCCCCCCTGCTGGTTCACAACTGATTTAACTCTTAGTACTGTGTAGAACCCCTCGCTTAGAGCTGGAAATCGTGGAATTGTGGAATGGTTTGGGCAGGAAGGGACTTTAAAGATCATCCCATCCCACCCCCTGCCATGGGCAGGGACATTTTCCATAGACGAGGTTGTTCCAAGCCCTGTCCAACCTGGCCTTGGGCACTTCCAGAGATGGGAATACTTCCAGGTTGCTTCTCTGGGCAACCTGTGCCAGGGCCTCCCCACCCTCACAGGGAAGGATTTCTTCCCAATATCCCATCTAACCCTGCCCTCTGGCAGTGGGAATCCATTCCCCCTTCTCCTGTCACTTCAGGCCCTTGTGAATAGTCTCTCTCCATCTTTCTTGAAGCCCCTTCAGGTACTGCAAGGCCACAATTAGGTCACCCCAACGCCTTCCCTTCTCCAGGCTGGACAATCCCAATTCTCTCAGCCTTCCCTCATAGTAGAGATGCTCCAGCCCTCAAATCAACTTGGTGGCCTCCTCTGGGCCCACTCCAAGAGGAAATCTCTGGAGCAGTTTATTCCCGTGGTGGCAGAACCATCTGCTGTTGACTGTACCTCGTGCTTTTCCCCCCCTGTCCCAAAGCATAAAGGAAAACTGGATATAATCCTCAGATCCAAGGTTAGACAAGTGCTGGGCAAGGCTTCACAAACGCCACAGTTCTGGATCCCTCTCCCTCGAGCACAAGGCCTGACACCCAACTTGGTGCCAGATGGTTGAAGGCCACCAAAGCAGCACTGGGAAGCCCAGAAGAATGGGACTAAAGCTGTATGTTTTATGGTGCAATAATTAAACGCTGACTGGCGCTCTTTCACACCCCAAATCAGAAAAACTTGCTAATTCCTGCCTGCTACTGGGAAAGTGCTTCTCTGTGCCTCTGGTGCCGGGGCTGCCCAGCAGCAGGTTTGTGTTTGCAGGGCTGCTGGGCCAGATCCTGCTCCTTACAACAGCAGCAAAGCTCCAGCCTCTGACAGCAAAGGGCTTTTCCAGAGCTGAACGCGACACACAAAAATAGACTTCAGCAAACAGCTCGTGACTGTTGGAGAAAGGGCGAAATGAGGACCCACACATCCTACAGAATGTTGGATGGGGCTTGAGAAGCCTGGTTTAGCGGAAGGTGTCCCTGATGATGGCAGGGGGTTGGAAAAAGATGATCTTTAAGGTCCCTTCCAACCCAATCCACTCCATGATGCCGTGTTGGAGCTGCCAGAGGATTTCTTGCCACCTTTGTCTTGATGTTGTCCCTTTTGACGACTCCTTGTCTTCCCAACTTGCTGCTCTGGTCCTTCTGGCTTCAAACTTGGGTTTTGAACCTCCTCCAGTCACCAATTTTCTTGGTGTAACCCCTGCTGTGGCACATTTCCTTGATTTTTTTTTTCACTGCCTCCTGTTCATTACCTCCTGCTTGCCCCATACCTGCTTCCAATTTTCCTCAGCAAAGCCAAAACCCTCGAGTCTTAAATCCTGAACTCTGAGGGCTGTTGAGCATATGCAATTTAGCTGCTTTTTCTCCTCCTCTCAAAAGGCTTATAATTTGCCTGGATTTTTGGCGATGACAAAAATGAAATTTGACACAAAAAGCTTGTCCCTCGCTCATTAAAGCCCTTGTTCTAAATCATGGGTCCAAGGCTTTAAGGAAAAAAAAAAGGAAAAAGCCACCAGAAATTGAACAAAACAATGTGTTTATTCCCATGCTGCTTTCTGAGAAGCAGTTGGATTCACATGTTCCAAGGGAACTGTGCCCCAGGCAGACCCAGCCTAGCATGCAAACTCCTACCCTGAGCAGCCAGGGCTTGATGAATTTATAACCAACCGAAAGCAGAACTGGGAAGAGCCAGGCAGCCTTGATAACCCTGCCTGGAGATGCACTCTTGAATGGAAGGAAGGTTATCTCTTAAAAAAATAGTCTTAAAAAATAATTCAAGTCCTGCTGAGCTCCCATGAGGATGTGAAGGGTTGAATTCAGGCTTGCCACGCTCCAGACCTCCCCAGACCCTACAAAACCCCATTTAAACATCCCAGCTGTTTTTGACTCCACCACAACAGCACAAAGGAGGAATGGAAGCGATTCTGTGCCTTTTTAGTCAAGGGGAAAATTCAGGGGTCATGGGCCATGTGGCCCTGCCTCAGATCCACAATCAGACCCCGAGAGAACATTGTCTGCTGGAGAACTCCTTCTGCCACAGCACCCTGCTGAAACAGCACCACAGCAGCCCCCGTTCAGCTTCCAAAGAGCTGCCCTCAGCCAACTCTGTAATTAGGACAATGAGGAATCCGTATCTCTAAAGCAGCGTGCCTCTCAATAGTTGATTTATTTTCAAGAATGGCCGTGATTCAACAACTTTTTAAAGACTTCATCTCCTACTGTCTGTATGGCGAGGAATAAGCCTGGTGCTGATCTGGTGATTCTTTAAATGGAAGGCTGGAGTTGGCCAAGTTCAGTGTTTTGAAGGAGGTTTTGTCCATGCTGCACCAGTGGCTGGGCTCTCCAGAATTGCTCCTTGGCCTCTCTGTCACCAGAAGTCTCAGTGTCCCTCTGAGACCTGCTCCAGTGAGTTCCTCACCATGGAGATGTTTCCTGTGAGAGGTCAGTGGTGATTTTCCAGGCTGGCAGGGGCGTGTGGGCTCTGGGACAGCCAGCACGAGGGCTTGTGTGTGAATCAGCCTGCTGTGTTCTCCCAGTTTTGGGGGTTTGGAGTAGAAAAAGAGATGCAGAATTATGGGATTTTTTTCCCCTCTCTGGCTGCTCAGGTTATGGTCTGAGGCTTGAGGCTTCATAGCAGGTTTTGATAGTTTTTGTAGTGTTCCACAAGGTGTTAGCAGCCTCCAAGGGGCTCCAAGTGATGCCTTAGGTTTTAACTTTTCTATTTTCAAATTCTGTATTGCTTAGAGTGTAACTCTGAAGTTCCTTGTAGCCTGTAATTCCTGCTCTCTTGTACTGGGTAGACATAACAAAGCCTCTCCAGGCTTTGCCTTCAAGGACAACCAGGCTGTTTTTAGGCCCAAAATGTGTAAACTAAAGATTCTAAGGGGGGCAAGCTGAGGGGCGTTACATTGCTAAAACTGGGGCTTTAATTGGAGAATTAACCCTGATATGCAAATGGTCCAAACCTATAAAAGTGTGAAGAACTCGTGACCTGTCATCCATCTTGGGGTCCAATTTTTGGCAGCAGCCTCTGGCTCCCCCAGGGTGTACCTTGAAGGCCCTTCAAATAAATACCTGTCTTTATTCCCTTCCTCTTGTCTAGTCTCTGTTTCTAGGTGGCTGGAGGAGGCATCACAAGAGAGCTGGGGAGGGACTTTGACAAGGGCATGGAGTGACAGGACAAGGGGGAATGGCCTTAACTGAAGGAGAGGAGGTTTGGATTGGATATTTTAGATATAAGGACAAATTCTTTGCTATGAGGCACTGGCACAGGCTGCCCCTAAAAGTTGTGGACTCCCCATCCCTGGCAGTGTTCAAGACCAGGCTGGATGGGGTAACCTGGGCTGGTGAGAGGTGTCCATGGCAGAGGGTTGGAACCAGACAGCTTTTAAGGTTCCTTGCAGCCCAAACCATTCTGTGATTCTTTTTTTTTTCCCGTGGGTTTGGCCATGATTGGTGTAAGTGCTGTAGAATTTTTGTGGTTTCTGCAGTCCAAAAGCCCCACAGGCACTGGAGGATCCTTGCTGTCCTTCATCCTGGATGGGAAAGAAGGAAGAAATAATAATTGTGATTCTCAGCTATGGGTTCCTCTTCTTCCCTTGCTGCCTTTTTAATTCTAGTACTGGAATATGAGGAACCCCTGCCCAGGTTCTTTTTTCTGACAGGGTTTCTGCCCTCCTGCTTCCTCACTGGGAGGTGCTGCCCTGTGAATAATCCTCTCTGGACAACTTTTCCTGGATTTATGCTGGCTGATCATGGACTCACAGAATATTCTGAGTTGGAAGGGCCCCACAAGGATCATCCAGTCCCACTCCTGGCCCTGCACAGGCCACCATTAATTATTTTGCTTTCCTCTACTGTCCAAATTCCTCACTCTCTGAGCCTTAAAAGCAGTTGAATGTTTAATAAAAGCAGTTGAGTGTTTAATATTCAGCCTGGGATGAACGTGGGTGCCAAGTTTGAGATGAACCCCGCTGACCACCAGCTTCCTTCCCCTCTCTCCACCCCACCAGTGGTCACTTCAAATTCAAGCTACGCTGGTTGCTGGGAACTCTAAATTGCTCTTGGCATTTTGGGTGGGCTGAATTATCTTCCTGCAAAGTCCTTGAAGGGTCTTGCTTGTAATAATGTTCCTCGGTGCCTGGCGTGGGCGAGCAGCTCTGAACTCCCAGCAGAGCTCCATGGTAACCAGAAATGGCATTAATAAGAAAAAATAGCCAGTTCTGCTCAGTCACTCTTATAAAATAGCCCTGCAGCTGGAGGAGCATGTGCCTGGCTCAGGTGTGACACAGGTTCAGGCTGGAGCAGCCACTTCCACCACTTTGGTCTTCCCTAAATCCCACGCTTTGCTCTTCACTAATTCCCTGCTGAATGAGGTTTGCTATGCTGGGCTTCCAGAGAAGAGTTTTGAAAGGCACTGAGAAAGAGAACTCATCCATGTCATGGCTGTTCCAGGTATCCCTCATGCCCTTGGGACTGGAATTTCTAAAAAGAAAAAAAAAAAAAAGCACTTTTTGATTTGGATTTCATCACGACCGTCTCTCAAGGGGCTGCTGTTAGTGAGGGATGGAGGCCAGCAGGACAAGAAGATAAGAAAATGGTATTTCCTCAAAGCCACGATATTTCCATTTCTCATCAGAGGCTGGTGATAGCTGGCAAGGGTCGGTCAGATTTATTTCTAATTTATTTTTTTAAAATCTCCTCTGACTTTCAAAGGCTGACAGGACATCCTGTACTCTCGAAGCTGGTTGGTTTTCCAGGGTTTTTTTTTTGCTGTTACCACTAAAAACCTAGAAAGGCTTCAATTTCTGTGCTGGAAGAGTTGAGTATTTTTTTACAGACTCCGCGTGATGGGGAGGAGATCAGTTTTTGTCTACTGAAAATGCTCTTCAGTGCCTAGAAACTGGCCAGGACTTCAGCTGATTAGACCGTGCAAGAATTACCTTTAAATCACAGATTTCAGAGAAATGTGGAGCACTGAATTTCTGTCGGCAACAACAGAATTCAGTTGCTGATATTTATTTAATCATTTTGTTCATGCAGAGCAGAGAAACAGTGAACCCCAATGGGGGTAACTCTGAAGCAATAAATACCTGTTTCTGACAATTTAAGGTGGTTTTTGGGGTTGTTTCTGATAATGAAGATGATCTAGGCTAACTAAAGGCTATGAGAGCCGTAGTACTGCTCCCCACCACATCTTATTTAAATATGTGTGACTCCCATCTTGATGATCGGGGGATGAAAACAGCCCAGAGAAGGAGAAAAGCATTTGGAAGTGAGACCCTTCCTTTATGAAAAGCTTAAATTATTTTCCCTGCTGAATTATCTTTGATTTTTTTTTTTTTTTAAACTGGCTTTTTTTTTCCCCATGATTACTTTATGATGACACTTAAATAACACTTTCTATCTCAGAAGCACTACGTGTGCATTAAATCCTGCTGTAACTATTAGGAAATAAGACTTCTGGCTACTGGCAGAAAATGAAGGCGATGCTTTTTTGGTATTTGAGTCATTTCTTCCCTAAAATAGTACAAGATGGGGGGTCTGGCAGGGAGCTGTGCAGGCCAAGTGTGACACAGATATGGAGGAAGGAGACCAATCCAGGCAGGCACAGGAAGGTTGGGATGATGAGCACTAATTCCCCCAGGCAGGTTTCTATTAACGCCGCTGTTCCTCGAGTCATTTTCAGCTGGAGTTTTTGCCTCACTCATCTCCGTGGGTATATGAAACAGTACATGGTGTACCAGAGGCTGAGAGATGTTTTGTGGGGAAGGGATGTGTGGATCCTTCTCCCAGCAGCTCAGAGTTTGTAGCCAGAATTAGCAAAATACGGAGATTGATACAAGTTCTGTGAGGGTGATACCAGTCTTGCTCAAGCTGGTTTTAAATAAACAAAAAGGGTGGGTTTTTTTATTGAAGCAAACTTGCTTTGGTAGAGGGGGGAAAAAGAGATTTCCTTCAATTCCATGCCCAGCACTGTGTATTTGTGGGTGACAGCTCCTTTTTCCTGAGGGAAGGAAAAGTCTGAGTATTAATTTTGTGATTGCACATCTTGAGTTTTTCTCTTTCTCGCCATGACTTTCCCCCCTTTCCTCAGCTCATACTGGTGTCTCGTTAGCTTGGTTAATCCCTTTCCCTCTTTGAAAAGGCTGGATTTTTCAGCTGCTCTAGCAAGCTGAGAACCAGGTTCATCATTAATTCCCTTTGTGGATGTTTCACCCATCTCACGCGCTCCTCATTCCCACGGCTGATTTTTGTGGAGGTTCTTTAGCCCTGCGAGTCCCTCTGCTTTTTCCTCCAGTTGCTGTTAGCTGGAAGGAGGATTTCAGCTCTTTCCATGCTGACAGACGCATCAGTAAGTTGTCACTTCCCTGCAGAGCTAAAAATCCATTGTGTGTGGAGCTGACTTTCAACCTGAGCTTGGTGTGGTTTCATCTGGAGCACCCAGCAACACCAAATGCCCTCCAACCCTCCTGTTCAGCCCTGTCGGCCATGAATTTCTCATATTTTTATCCCTGTCCAAGAGATCCTTTTGCCCTCTCCAGCTTTCACTTTGTAGGAGTGGATTGTTTATTTATCTAGGGTTTTTTTTTTTAATATGCAGGCATCTCTTCATGGTGTCTTCCTCTGGCTGTACAACACCTCAGCTGAGAGGCTGGTTAATTCTGATGTCCCTGATGTAATCCAGCTGCTTTAGGAGCTGGGATAGTGTTTGTCAGGAATACCTGGCCCTGAAAACAGAGCAGTTGGAAGCTGAGGCTCTTAGGAAATCCCAATTCCTCAGAAATAGGAATTGCTTTGCTTTCATCTGAAAAAGGCAACAAGTGAGAGCTCTGCAAATCCAACAGTCTGTGCCTAGAGCAGCAAGAAACCAAATGCCTTGATCCTGTCACAAACTGGTTTGGGATGGGAGGGGACCTTAAAGCTCATCCAGTTTCACCCCCTGCCATGGGCAGGGACAGCTCCCACTATCCCAGGGTACTCCTAAGCCCCATCCAACCCAGACTTGGACACTTCCAGGGATCCAGGGGCAGCCACAGCTTCTCTGGGAAATCCATTCCAGGGCCTCACCACCCTCACAGGGAACAATTTCTTCCCAACACCCACTCTAACCCTTTTCTCCTTCAATATAACGCCACTCCTCCTTGTCCTATCATTCCAGGCCCTTGTCCCAAGCCCTCTCCAGCTCTTCTGGAGCCCCTCTAGGCACTGGAATGCTGCAGTTAAGTTCTCCCTGGAGCCTCCTCCAGCACTGTGGTTGTCATCCCACGCCCCATGAGCAGCTTGGTGGACCCCAAGGTGTTGATGCTGGACCTCTGCCTCCTGTCAGGGCTGGGGGAAGGTGTGATGCAGGCACTGCCTGGAGCAGAGCGGAGATTCTTGGAGGAGAAAAGAGGTCTGTGAGTTCACCCACAGATAAAAACGAGCTGGAGAGCATTCAGGTGTCGCGAGCGCGCCGGGGTCTCTCCAGCTCTGCAGATGAGGGAAGGTGCTGGGGACGTGTTTTTGGAGGAGTCTGAAAGGACAGGCCGGTTTGATGTTTAAATCTGCGTCTGGGGCAGGCGGCAGAGTTGTGTGTCTTGGAGGAGAGTGGGAGTTTATTTGTTTGGATGAGTGCTCGGCCACCACTCGCAGCGTGAAATGTGAATTTGGAGAGCAGCTCTCAGAGAAGGGCTCCAGTGACTGCGGGCAGATGTGGGGTGGGGCTGATGCTTGTTTAATGAGCTCTGGGTTTAAATGTTCAATAAAGGAACCCAGCTCTGCTTGCACACCCCCTGTGACCCTCCCAGGGCCTTTGGCTGCTGGGCTCCTATTGAACTGCAGCTTTTGCTTGTACTCAGGAGGTTGGTGTGAAAGAACTGAGGGAAATCTTGGAAAAGGTGTCCTGGAGAGCAGCACTGAGAGTTGGGCCTCTCTTTTCACTTCTGAGGGGTTTGGGGGGCATTTTGAAGCTGCTTCCTGAGGGACTGAAAACTGAGATGATTGGTTTTTATTTTACCTCCACAGTGTGAGAAGGAACAACCTTGCAGCTCCTCCTGCTGAGTCACTTCAGGGGTGAGGTGAGACAGGGTCTGCTCTGCCTGACACCAGGCTGGGCAAAATACATCAAATACATCTGCAACACGACTTCAGATAAAACATTCCGTATACATGTGATTTTTAGCTGCATCTAGAGTCCAACCAAGAGCCAATCTGGCACTGATAGCTTCAAAATTAATCTGTGGTGGGATTTTTTTTGGTGTGTGTGTGTGTATGCTGTCTTACTATGAATAAATATAAACAGTCTTCTCCCTCCAAGTGTTAGCAAAAGCAGAGCAGGGGATTAAAAAAGAGTGAACACCCACCCTGTTTTGCCTGAAAACCTCCTGGAAAATAAACAGTGCTGCATGATAGGCTGAACTATTTACAAATCTACTTTCACCGCAGATGAGAGTGGATGGGAAGGAAGAAGAACATGTTTCATGCCTCTGGTGTCTTGTTGAGCTCTGCACAAACTGTGGATAACCTGGAGCACTCAGGTGCAGGTACATGGCTACCCTTAAAATGAAAATATTGATGTCCACCAGCTCTTCTGTCTGCCTAAAACAAGTTCTGTGACTCCCTGGTGGTGTCTCCGAGCCCTTCATAAGGTTGGGTTTAGGAGTGTGAAGGTAAAATCATTGCTCTGGTCACTCATATCCGAGGTAATGCTTCCAAAATCAAGAATCAAGTCTGCTCCTGAGGTTCAATTGTCAGGGAACAGTGGTGTTAGTAAGGCTTAACACAACAATTTAATACCTGCTTGTATTACCAGGCATTACCTTGATAAAGCCACGCTGGTGTCATCTGAGCACTTAAAATTTAATTTTACTGAAGGACCCCCCTCAGGGTAAGGTCATATTTCTATTACATAGCCCTCAAAATAACCTCTCAAGTGTCTGAAATTCCCTGTGGGGAGCTGAGCCTCTGCAGCAAGAATCTGCTGAGCAAAACCAGCCTGATCCACTTCAGTGACACCGAGGGAAGGTCCCATTTGACATTTGGGGCTTTACTCTTGGATAAAACACATGGATTTCTGACAGGAGAGTGGAGCCAGGTGGGGGTCAGGCTCTGCTCCCAGGGAACAAGAGACAGGATGACAGGAAATGGCCTCAAGTTGTGCCAGGGGCGCTCCAGGTTGGATATTAAGGAAAATTTCCTCACTGAAGGGGTTGTCCAGGACAGTGTTGGAGTCACCAGTTCCAGAGGAATTTAAAAGATGTATGAATTTTCCACAGCAGGGCATCCCCTCCGTGGGTTTAACAGGGATAAGGTATCTGTGGTTGCCACATCCCCATGGGCCTTCAGTTAATTAATTAATGCCCCTGGATGTTCTGGCCTCAAACATTCCTTCCATCTTCTCTGGCCCTGGTGCTTCTTTCCAACCAAATGAACTTGGAGTTGAAATGCAAAACAACTCTTTGAAATTAAAGCTTCTTAAGTTTAAAGCACTGCAAAAGCCATGTTGGATTGCAAGGCAGGTCCGTGTCTGCAACCCCCCTCTAAGAAGGCTCCCGAGTGAGTAATTTCTGCCTATTAAAAATCTAAAATTAACCCCTGGGATAACAGTCCCTGTTACAACTGGAGAACAAATTCATCTTTTTCTGAGGCACTGAGTGTTTTAATCCCTGTGGACTCTCTCCCTTGTGACACACCTTGGCAATTTATAGCAGATCCGAGAGGTTTTTTTAAACTTGGGCTCAGGCAACTCTTTTCTGGCTAAAAGTCCAATTTCACATCTGACAGACTTTTAACTGGGGCTGTGTGAAAACAATCTCAGGCTTCTCCCTCCACAATCCAACCAGGCAGGAGGTCAGGACCACTCCAGAGGGCTTTCAAAGCCCAGTGATCCTGGCTGGGGGTTTGGTGGCCAAGTGGCCTTGAGAAGCTGAGGTGGTGTAGGGGTGGCACAGGAGGGGGTTGTGACAATGATGTGTGAGGTTGGGGAGGTTGCAAGGGCTTAAATCACATGAGTGTCACCTCGCAGGAGGCTTTGCTGTGAAACAAAAGATGTCAGGGCAAGGCCAAGGGGAGAGTTGGCAGAGCCGAGAGGAGCAAAACCATATGGAACCATACGGTTAAAGGTTGCATTTGATGGTCTGGGAGGTCTTTTCCAAAGTAAACGATTTTCTGGACTTGTTCTGGACGTCGTTTTGTTGGCCTGGAGGTTGTGTGGTGGTCGAGGTTCCTCCTCCTGGGGCTGTGCCAACACTCTGCCTCCACAAACGCCTCTGACACGTGGAGGTGCCCACGCTGGGAGATGTCAGCTCTCCAAAAAGCTCTTTCAGGAGGAAAAGCAGAACCCTACAGCCCGGTCAAACTCAAGATGTGAGGAACAGGAGTCCCACGGTGCGGGACAAAGCAGGCCCTGCTGTGCTGTGTGTCCTGCTGGGGTCCCTTTCTTGTGAAGTGACCTCACTCAAGGAGGTTGTGCCCTCCTGGTGCTCCCTCCTTTGTGTGGAGGAGTTAAGTGTGCAGCACAAACCCAGTCTGGCTGAGCAGAACGAGTGCCCTCGGTGCACCATAAACCCATTTGCTAAGTGGTGGCTTTCTCAGTGGTTTCACAGAGTGCCCCTCCCTGAAGAGAAACTCTTATCCCTCCCTCAGGGGTCTCTTTGATGTAGCAAAGCCCGTTCTGACAAATTCAAGATATTCGAATTTGATGGTTTGACCTTGCTGCAAAGTGCAGCTACCTCCTGAAGTGACCTTGGTCACTGTCTTGGTGTTGGCCACCCTTGAGGAAGGGTCTGTGTGGCAGCATGGAGTGGGCAGTGGGATGGGAAACGTGCCCAGGGTCCCTGTCCCCTCAGGCCACCTCTGTGCCCTGATAGGCACCAGTGGCCCTGGATGTTGGGGTTCCTCAGGACTCCTGGGGTGATCCCAGGGGTCCCTTGTGCCCAGAATTCCAGGATAATGGACATTGTCACTAAAGAAGTGAGGGAGCAAAGCATGGCTCAGTGTTGGTTCCCACCACCACAAAAAACCCACTCCTGGGTTGCCCAAGAGCCTTCTGGTTTCCCTCAGAGGGACCATACCAAGAGGAAAATCACCAAGTGGCTTATTTGGCTCCATCTGGAGAAGTGAAATTCCAGGGAAGGTGGGTGAGGACCCTTCCAGAGGTGAGGCTGTCCCCAGGGGTGGTGCCCTGGTGTCCCTTGCTCTTGAGGAGAAGAAGGAAAGATCTGCACTGGGTTTGGGTGGTGGGGTTGGGGCACTCGAGGGCTTACAGGGGTGGCTTCCATGAGAAGCTGCTGGAAGCTTCCCCATGTCCCACGGAGCCAAGGCCAGCTGGCTCCAAGCTGGACCCAGCTGAGCCCAGGAAGCAGAGGAGGGGTGCGGGGAAGGTGTTTTAAGAGCTGGGTTTACTTCTCCTTGCCCTGCTCTGGTTTGATTGGCAATAAATAAAACAAACTGCCCTGAGCTGAGGCTGGCTTAGCCTTGATTTAACCAGTGAGGGATCTCTGCCTGCCCTGGTCTCGACCTTGAGCCTTTTGTTGTGTTTTCTCTGCCTTGTCCAGCTGGGGAGGGCGGTGACAGATCTGCTTTGGCACCCAGTCAGGGTCAGCCCCACCACAAGCCCAAATACCTCCTCCAAGGCCAGCTCAGTGCTGGGATTTTGGGCTAAAGGCTGCAGAAATTGGGGGAAACATGGAGAGCGATTTTTAACTGAAGATGAATTCGCTGCAGAGGCTTTTCTGCAGAGTGGTTCTTTCTCTCTACACCTGCTTAGGTTTCTTTGGATCTAGGAAACACTTGGGGAAAGATTGCCCAGACTGCTTTTTTTGGGCATCCTAAAGTCTATTATGGATAGAAAATCCTTCTGCAAGAGAGCAGCTTTAGAGCAGAAATTTGAAAAAAATCATTAAATGTGAGGGCAGTGAGGCCCTGGCACAGGGTGCCCAGAGAAGCTGTAGCTGCCCCTGGATCCCTGGAAGTGTCCAAGGCCAGGTTGGATGGGGCTTGGATCCACCTGGGACACTGGAAGATGGCACTGGATGGTCTCTAAGGTCCCTTTCAACCCAACTAATTCCATGATCCTGTAATATCCACGTTTAAAAGCAGCAGATGCATTTATTTCGTGCCTGGGGCTCACCTCAGCCCAAAGCCTTGAGAGCAGGCTCTGAGGACCTGCTGCCTGCTCCCCCTGCCAGCTGCTTGATGATTTCCAAGAATTCCACGTGAGCAGAACGTGTTTGTGTTGGGAATATTGTGACACTCCAAACTGACACCCTCAACTGGGATCTGCCTTAGAGAAAAACTTGCTTTGTGATAAATGACAGCGTTTCTTGTGCACAGTTCTGAACTTCTTTTTAATTTCCTTATTCTTCTTTCCCCTCCATCCCCGTGAGCCAGGAAGATTAATGGGAATGTGCCGTTCTCAGGTTTCTTCCGTGATGTTCCTGGTAGGGATAGCCCCTGTCCAAGGAACAGCCTGTCTGTGGGGAAAAAAAAAAGGAATAGGATTGGGGGTTTTGGGCTTATCCAAGCAAGGAAAGAGCCACAGGGCATTGGGAAGAGGAGGAAGAATCATCCAGATGCGTTGCTGGGGCCGCAGAGAAATAAGTTTTGCTCCTGTTGTTCTACTCTCCTCTCTAACTTGGCTTTATCTTTGTTCTAATCTCCTCCAACCCTTTTTTTCTTTGATGCTTGGGAGCTGGGGGAAGCCCTGGGTTGTCTCCTCAGGAGATGCTGAAAGCATGAGCTGCTTTTGGGATGCTCCCATCTGCTCTCATGGCTTTGTTCCCACTGCCCACGCACGGCCCTGGGGCTGTCCTGGGATGTGGGGAATTGCCAGAGGCTGGGATGAAGTGCAGTGATGTCCCCAGGTGGGGCTGCCAGCACAAACAGCTGCTAAGGTCCCTTTGGAGCCCCTTCCAGAGGCTGGGCACCTTCCTGCACAGGGATGGTGGCCCTTTCCTGGATACATTTGGAGGATCTGTACCCCACAGCCCCGTAAAACTCCCATAGATCAGTCCAGCCTTGGGCTGCTGTGGTGGAGAAGGAAAAAACCACCTCTGGATTAGGATAAGGTGATGGAGTGTCCCATGGCCATGGTCGGCCTCTCCCAGGGGAGGTGGTGATGGCAGGGCTGATAACGAGCACCCATTTGGGATGGTGAGGCTGGAGACAGGGATTGCTACAGGAAATCTGCTCAGCTTGACCTTTTCTGCCTCCTCCATGGGATGGGAGATCCTATGGAGCAGATGGAGGCCTTGTCCCAGTGTGGGCTGGCTCTTGGTGCCTCGAAAAGCCACGACTGGTGTGATGGGGATACATCTCCTATTTTGTCAGAGTGGTGAGCGCCCTGTGGGTCAGATGGGGGCTGGGGGGTGGGGAGTGCAGCTGGGACAGAGATCTCTCTGCCCTGCAGAGCTCCAGGGTGGCTGGAGGAGGAGGTGGAGGGATTTGGGGATACTCTGGATACTCCAGAGCTCACTGCTCCTGCAGCATCCTCCATGCTCCTGGTTCAGGGGCAGGCAGTGGCCCAAGCTGCCCATGCCTGGGATCCCCAGCCCTCAGAAATTTGGACTGGCTGGGAGCTGTGTGTGAAAAGTGCTTGGAATCCACCCAAAAACTGCTGCTCTTGAACTCATGGAGAGCTTCCAGCTCTGAGGGATGCAGGTAGAGGAGGTTTGCTTTCCCTTTTCCTGTGCCAACAAACCATGTTCCAGGAGTGTAACCTTGCTAGGAGGGGGGTTCTGGCAGCCTTGGGATCTCTTGGATCTTGGGATCATCCCAGCTGGGGTGTCCCCATCCCATTGCCAGGACTCCCATCTCACCCTGGGAAGGGAAATGCCACCCTGAGGGCACATGGAAGTCCTGGCTGGGAAGTGGAGGAGTTGTACAGCCTGGAGAGGATTTTTGCTCCTCCTGCCCTGATGCCATCCCACAATGAGCCTGTTCTCAGGGATGATTTACTGGAATTATGCCTGTGGATCTCCTCCTCTGACAGGGAAGCCTTCACCTGCTTCAAAGCACCTCAGCTGCTTCCCCCAGAACTCCCTGCTCTGTTCTTCTGGGCTGCTCTGCTTTTGCCTCCCCTCAAAAAAACCTCTTCCAGATGGTTGAAATCACTGCAAATCACCTCTCTTTGGAGCAGAGGTGCTGTTGCTTCATCAAGCACCAAATTTTGGGCTTTTTTTTTTTTTTTTTTGTGTGTATGTGTTAGCCACAAGTATTCTGCTGGGATAATGACTGGATAATTATTTAACCTCTGATGAATTTTGTGGTGCTAATCAACTCTGTCTTCTTTAATCTGCGCTCCGGTGTCGTGACTGGGGCATGATTTACAGGGAGGAGCAGGGGCATAAACTTGTGTTATTGAGCCAAATTTGCTTAACCTCCCTAAAATAGCCTGTGAAGGTTGTGTTCCCCCAGGCCACAGCTGATCCTGTTTGTGCTGCTGGAGATCCAAAGGGCTCTGTATGATCTGATCTCCCTTTGATTTAGGGTTCTCCTGGTTACTGTGAGTGCGGGGAGAAGTTTCTGCCTTACCCAGACAAACCGTGGCTTCTATGAAAGGAATAATAAAAATCTCCAGCCTGCAGAGAGGGGCACAAGGGAGGAGATTGATGAGCGTGGTCAAAGGTGGGAAGGAAGAAACATTACGGAGATTTTTTGCTTAAAAAATCTAACAAAAGGCAACTGTTCTTGTGATGCAAGAACTGCAGGTCTCCCTGCTGCAGGATTTTTGGAGATGCTGAAATGACCTCAGAGGATGACTGAGCCCTTCTGTGAGGGGCACATGTGCAGCAGAGAGCCACCTTTAACTCTCAAGATCCTTGGAATCCAGACTTGGAGGATACCTTAGGAAGCCTCACCACAGGCTGGGAAGCTGCTAAAGCTCTTTAATGGGTATTTGTTGGTAGTTATTATCCAATCCAGGGTTCAGATTTGGAGCAGCTTTATGGACCAGTGGAAGGAGCTGTTCTTAAGCTCTTGAGAGGTCCTTTTCCCCCTCCATACCCATCACCAGTGACTCCCATTGTGTTCAAAGGCTGGCAGCAGCATTGCTCCAGGCTTTTGCTTTCTCTGCGGAACCAGAACTTAATGGGATGTTTGTTTGGGAATTGTGGCCAGGAACACTCACCCCGGCTGGATGTTGCAAGGAGAGGGGCTGAGCCTTTGGCTGTCTGCATCCTGCTCTTACTGAGCTGCTCCTGATGGTTTTCACAGGGCTTGCTCAACTCTTCCCCTCACGGTTTCTGTTTCTTGTTGTTGGTGATCACGACAGAGGAAATGTGCCAGGTGAACCTTTTAGTCTTTCAGAAAGTCAGAGAATGACCTTGAATCCAGGCAGGATGGTGCTGTCAGCACTTCAGGGTGTTGTGTGTGATGGGGCACTGCCACTCAGTGACTTCAACCCTTTTAATGAGTGAGGCTGGAGGCAGCCTGATGTCCCAGCCCACACCAGATCCGGGCAGGGATGAGCTGGATACGGGCTGGAATCAACCACAAATTGGGCCAGACTTTCCTGAGCTGCAGGATTTTCCTTGGGCAAGAAGGGATGAGACTTTGGATTTATTTCTCTAGAGCTGTCAGATCTCACCTTGCTTGGGGTAGAATTTAAATCATTGAATTGTGGAATGTTCTGAGTTGGAAGGGGCCCACAAAGATCATCAAAGTCCAACTCCTGGCCCAAGAATCCCACCCTGTGCCTGCAGGCATTGTCCAAACATTTGGGGAACTCTCTCAGGCTGTGCCTGAATTGGTTCTGGAATTGGGACAAAACCAGCCTATCTCTCATAAGACAGAATTCCCTTCTCCTTTCTCCTGCTGGGGAATAGAAACCAGGGATGTGATGCTTGGGGAGAGCTCCTTGCGGTGAAATCACACAAAGCTGGGTCACAAACTCAGCTCAGTGAGGATTTCCTGCTAAAACTACCACGAGCACCTAATTTATCAGCGTGGGCCAGGATGGAATGTCCCCATCCCAATCCACTGGGCACGGAATGCCTGGATCCCAGGGAGGTGAGAGAAGCTCTGGGAGGATTTGTATCACTCACCACAACCAACTTTTGGTAGTTAGTGGTGTTTGTAGCATCATTTCAGACTGCAAAAAGCATTCTGACTGTGAGAGGTGAGGTGCAGCAAGGATGAAAACAGCCTGGCTAAGCTGGAGGGGAGTCCTGGGGCCAGAAGGTGGCTGGCAATGAACTGCTGTGGTGTTTGAGTCCATAATCAATAAATACTTGTAATGGCAGGCAAACCCTCTATTAAAAAGCTCTGAGGGTGTCTGCTTTGTGTCTCCAGGCTGAAAACAACCGTGCCAGGGCAGCAGCCTCCCTGATTTTCTCCTTCCAAATGCTGCCTTCATTTGCTCCCCCGTTCAGGGGGTGCCTCAATCTGATGGGCAGAGAAGGAGCTGAAGGGATGGAGTTGATGTCACCCATGAGCTGGGAGAAGTCTTCAACCAACCTGGAATGATCTGCACGAGCATGGAGATGAAGCAGATGTGAATGCAGCCTCTCACCTAAATGTTTTTGTGTTTTATTGGGGAAGAATGTTGCAGCTGATTAATGTTTTTGTGTTTTCTTAGGGAAGAACGTTGCAGCTGCTGAATGAGGGCTTGGCCTGTTTCTGTGTAAAGACAAAAATAACAAGAGTTCCAGGCCAGGTTGGACAGGGCTTGGAGCACCCTGGGATGGTGGGAGGTGTCCCTGCCCATGGGAGGGGGTGGAATGAGATGACCTTTACTACCCCTTCCAGCCCAAACCGTGATTCCCTGACATCTGTAAGAGTTTTTGGGAAGCTGCCTGTTGGGGATCCATGTGTTTGGTCCTTGGGAGGGGATGAAAGTCAGCCTTTGGCTGCTCTGGAAAAGGCATCCTTGGACCTCTCCTTCCCAAAGTTTAGAGCTGTGTGGAGTTATGGTAAACTTGATCACTGAAGGATCCTCCTCTGAGCAGCATCGTGCATGAGTTGGTGGAACAGCATCAACTCTGACCCCAATTTTGGCTGCTTATCTGGTTCCCAGCAGGCTTCAGCACTCAGAGGCAAAACGATCCGAGGCTGGTGCTGTCTTGGGGGAAGCAAATGCTGCAAAGAGAGGAGCTGTCCCTCGCCCTGGAACTAAAACATTTCCGAAATCAAGCTGCTGCCCAGCTTATCAGGGTGTAAACACGTCCTCCTGTGGGAACAGGAATCGCAGGCCAGTCTGAGCCCAGTCTTGCTGCCTCTCTTCATATCAGCCTTGCTGGGGTTTCTCACACACTGGAGGTCTGCAGAGGGTTTGAAATGCATTCTTTTTCTCATCCATTTTCTTCATGGGGGAGGCAGCAAAGACCTTGGACTACCAAGAATGTTTGGTTTCATCCACAGGCTGCCCTGTGGTGGGTGTCACACCAGTGCAAAAGGGAATGCACTGCTTTTATCCCCTTTCTCAGAAAACCCCTTGTTCGGGTGGTTCTGGTGCTGAAAGCTCAGAAATGATTTCGAGGCTCCTTCCACAAACCCATCCTTGGGGATATTTCAAGCTGGATGAGCTCTTGGGGGCGTGGACCATCCCAAAAAAAGGAAGGACGTGGTGTTGTGATAAAGGAATTGTGCTCCTGCCGTGCTTTATTCTGTCCTTGGGTGTAATCTCTTGCCGCATCCTGGGACTTGAGGCTGCTGAAAGGGCAGGGCATATGGGAGCTCCCCAGAGAAGGAAATGACTCTCGAGTTACCCTCTGCTTTAATTTCAGTCATTTCTACCTATTTTCTCAGGATTTCCAGCCAGGAGCCAACCTGTCTGGGAGAGGAACCATCTGAATGGACGAGAAGGTGCCAGCACTGTTTTAGGTGGCTCTTTGAAGTCTGCTCATTCTCTTCAGCCAGGACACCCCAAAACACAGCCTGGAAGAGAAGGACAGGGAGCAGGAGTCGAAATTCCAGCTGAATGCTGCAGGAAGGGGATCTGCAGCCTGGCAGACACCAGTCTGTCGTGGTGGGCAGCTCTGAACTGCAGCTCTCAGAGTGGCAAATAACAGCTGGGTTTGGCCACTTTGGTGTGTAAAAGTTGTTTCTGCTCACTGGGGTGAGAGACAACAACAGGATTAAAAGATATTTCCTATAGTTCTGCAGCATCAGGTGGAGAATGAGGAAAGGAGAGTATGGATGGGCTGTCTAAAAAATAAATAAATTTAATATAAATATTAGAGAGTCTTACATCCCTTTGCATGTAGGGATTTTTCCTGTGGCAAGGAAATAATTTTATATTCTGGCACAGGATGGATAGTGAAACACTGAATTCAGAGATAAGAACCACTCGTTTTTTTAAACCACTTGTTTAAATTCACTTTTAAACTCTATTAAAAAGGAGTAAAACTCATCAACCCCCCTCCCCCTTGTTTTTTACATGGAAACCTTTGGGGTTTTCTGGTTTGTGCAGGAAGAATAATTTCCTATGAGATTGTGACCAGACTGGTGATTAACTGGCTTAATGTTGAAAAACTCCCCTGCTAGTGAGTCAAAATTACCTTGCACTGGTCCTTTCCTGTTCCTCTGCCTCATAGCAGTAAAACATGGCAAAAACTTGTGGTCTACTTGGAATTTTTTTCATGGACTGGTTTTCTTTGTAAACTGGCAGGTGATTTCAGGCTTCTTACTTGGGTATCAAATGCTTAAAAGTTTCCCTTTCTGCCTTGTAAAGGCTGAAAAGGAAGCTCCAAACATCCAGATCCCTCTGGAGTTTTTCCTGTCTAGAAAGGGTTGCACGAGGCAGATCTAATCTCTCAGCTGGACTAGATGATCACTGCTGGTCCCTTTTGGCTGGAAACACTCTGCCTCAGGAATGGTTTGTCCAGCTGGTTATTCTTTCTTCTCTCCCATGGAAAAGGGAGGTGTTTGGTTGGAGGGAAAAACCCTCTGCTTTCAGATTCTTTCCTTTGTCACTGTTCAGTGGGAGTCACCAAATCCCCGTTGGCATCAATAGTCTGTGGCATTTAATGCAAAAATATCATTATTAATGCTTCCTGAAGGCATCAAGGGCTTTATTTTATCCACTTCTCCAGGTGCTGGAAATGATGCTGATCCAAATTAATTTTAAGGACATGTGCTGGGCTATTAACATTCAAAGAGCTTGGTTTTGGTTAACGTGGCAGTAGGGAGAGTAACTCAGCCCCACTGTTGGGTTGTGCTGTTGCATTGCTTTTCATCAGTTGTTGTTTTACTCATTTCAGAGTGAAAAATTCCTTTAAATTGCTGTGGGTTTGAAGGGATGGGCTCTCAAACCCGAGACTCTGGGTCTCTGGGGACTCTGTGCTCTCGGTGAATCCATGGAGGACACGGTGAATCCTCCTTCTCCAGGAGAAGGGCTGCTGCATTTCTCCCCCTCAGCCCTTTGCTGATACCTGTGCTTGGCACATCCCTTGAAATGCTTCTTCTGTTGCATCCTCACACCAAATATCCCATCCTGATCCCAGGCTGGGGTGTGGAATCTCGAGGTGTGATGCTCTAATGGCTTTATTGGGGTGCTCTGTGCATCCCTGCCACTCATCCCCTCTGTCCCACTGCTGGGGGAGGGTGGCACCTCAAGGACAGAGAAGCAGGAGGCTTTTCCTGCAGCCCAACTTGAGTTCCATGAGCACAATGAACTCTGAATCAGCTTTAGCAGTGAGGAAAACCCCATTGGGCTTTGAAGATGCTTGTGGAACTTGAGGGGCTTTTTTTTTTTCCCCCCCTGTTCTTATGAGTTTGCTGCCAGCAATTGTATGTGGTCAGTGAGATGAAAGCCACCATGCCCAAGTGTGAAGAATCTTCACGACCACATCCCACAATCCGATCCCTTTTTGTGTTAAAAGTGGGAGTTTTCGCTTGTCTGGAAGCTGTTCCAGTTGCTCCCGACTCCTCTGTGCTGCAAGTCCTCGTGAACCTGCTGCTGAGTCAGTTAAAATCTGCTTTTTTTGCCTGGAAAATGGTCTTCCTTAGGCTTGTTTTTGTGCCTGCTGCTTCCCGTGTGGTTTTCCCTGGTGCGAAGCTGCCGCGCTGCCTGGTGCCCTCCTCTTCCTCGTCATGAAGGTTTCAGGTAAATATTTATGCCTGTGGATGCGTGTGATTTAACTGGATGAATTATTCCAGGGGCTCTGCAGAGCTGGGATTCAAGGTTATTCCTCATTACATCTTGAGGAGCTGCTGATTGTCCCTGTTTTTTATCTGCTGCTCTCAGTTGTGTAATTCTTTATTGCGCTGTTACATGACATCATCTGGATCCGCTGCTCCGCGCTTTGGGCTTGGTAACACGTTCAGCTGAGTCTTGGGCAAGGAGCAGAATTTATTGCTAAACCCATTAGAGTTCTGAAAATAAATAAACACCATGCTGAATTCCTTATCACCAGCACGTTGCCTTCAGCAGCAGTGAAAATATTCACACTGAGTAGCCGCTGACTGCCCGAGAGGGGCTGGGGTTGCCAGTGCTTGGAGTGACCGAGGGTTTTTTCCTTTAAATTTTGCTCTTGCACACACAAAAAAAAAAGGTTGGCAAGCGTGTTCTCTACTGAAATCAACAATCTCTTAATGCTCTGAGGCTAAACTGAGGCTGAAGTCAGCTATTCAGCTGTGGCTCTGTGCAAATCTATTGTGTTTATCTCTGCCTGAGATGTACTCGTTAGGCAGCAGGGCTCTTTGTGTAGCTGCAACATCATTTAAGGGTAGGATTTTCCCAAGATTTTACCCACAAAGAAACCAGAGCAGTGGAAAACCATCTTCTGCTGGATGTCCCCTCTTCTTCAGTGGCACAGCTGAGTCTCAGGGATCCCACTGTGCTGGAGAGGAGGGGCAGCTCTGATTTCTGCTCTGTGACAGGGACAGGACCCAGGGAATGGCTGGAGCTGGGTCAGGGGAGGTTTAGGTTGGATATCAGGGAAAGGTTCTTCCCCCAGAGGGTGCTGGGCACTGCCCAGGCTCCCCAGGGAATGGGCACAGCCCTGAGGCTGCCAGAGCTCCAGGAGTGTTTGGACACCGCTCCCAGGGATGCCCAGGGTGGGGTTGTTGGGGTGTCTGTGCAGGGCCAGGGGTGGGACTGGCTGATCCTCGCGGGTCCCTTCTGACTCAGGATATTCCATATTCTACCAGTGTTTGCTGTGTCCTGTTGGTTCTCTGGCAGCAGGGAGATGGAGCCTGGGCTCTCTGCAGGGTCCAGGCACGTGTGTGACAGCCCCTGTGTGACACAGAGACCCCGTGTCTTGTTATCAGCCAGCTGTGAAATGGAGATGTGCTCTGAGGAGCTCCGTGGAGAGATCTTTGTCTGATTGTCACAGAAGGGAAAGCTGACACCCAGGTACTGAAGGGCCAGAGCAGAGCTTAAGCTGCTGGCTGGGAGATGGATTTCAATCCCACACTCCCTAGGAAATAACTTTTTCCTTTATACTCAAATTGACCACAATTACTGTTGCTTCAAACCCTGGTTCAAATTTTACCCTGGGATGGACTGGCTGTGCTCAGGAGCCTGAGGACACTGTGGCTGTAAGAAAAACCATGTCCATGTGCTCTTGCTCCTCTCTCCCCCAACATCAGAAGGACCTGGAGCTGTTGGAGCCAGTCCAGAGGAGGCCACGGAGATGGTCCCAAGGCTGGAGCCCCTCTGCTCTGGAGCCAGGCTGGGAGAGCTGGGGGTGTTCACCTGGAGAAGAGAAGGCTCCAGGGAGAGCTCAGAGCCCCTTCCAGTGCCTAAAGGGGCTCCAGGAGAGCTGGAGAGGGACTGGGGACAAGGCATGGAGGGGCAGGACACAGGGAATGGCTTCCCACTGCCAGAGGGCAGGGATAGATGGGATATTGGGAAGGAATTCCTCCCTGTGAGGGTGCTGAGGCCCTGGCACAGGGTGCCCAGAGAAGCTGTGGCTGTCCCTGGATCCCTGGAAGTGTCCAAGGCCAGGCTGGATGGGGCTTGGAGCAGCCTGGGATAGTGGAAGGTGTCCCTGCCCATGGCAGGGGATGGAACAGGATGGGCTTTAAGGTTCCTTTCCAACCGCAACCCTTCCACGATTCCATGATCCTCTCCAAGCTGCAGTTCCCTCCCGTGGCTCCTTTCCAGGAAGGCGATTCTCAGGTGGGAGTTGCTCCCTTTTTGTCTCCTTAAACACCTTCTGGAGGTGGGAGATCTTTGTTACAATAAATGAATCCCGTTTTGGGGCAGAAGAAGGGGCTGTGTTCGGGGCAAGGACTGAGCAGTGACCACAGTGGTGATGTCTGAGCTCTCAGCCCTGCTCTCATCTCCCTGTTCTAGCCGAGGGCAGCACGAGTTGGCTGCAGGGCCTGGCCTAATAAGATCTGCATGTTGGCATGGCTCTGGCCAGGGAGTTTCTGCCTCCAGCTCCAGCAGACCCTGCTGGAGCCTGGCTGCCTTCCCCAGCTCCTGCCACTGCCAGGAGGAAATCACCATCTGGGTGCAATCTGCAGCTCAAGGAGTCTGACCTTCCCAGCAGCTCTTGGTTGAGCACCAGCTCCGGCCCTCACTGGGCTCTTTTCCTTGCTGGGGAAAAAGATTGCAAAGGAAGGAGACAAAGGAATGAGTTTTTATGTATTTTTTTAATCAAATATAGCTGATTTCTCCTTTTGTGGGAGTTGACTCTCACCTTCTGGTTGGAAACACGAGCAAGGAGCAGCAGAATATTGCCTTTGCCTTAAAGCTTCAGATGTCTGGGTCTGCTTCTTGTGCAGCTGCCTCCTAAAACTCCCCATATCCCCCTTGTGCTAAAGGGACCGATGTGCCTTTTCCTGGAGTTGTTTTGTGAATTTTGTGGTCTTTTCTCTCTTATTTGGATGAGTTTCTCAGGTGGGGGAAACCCTAAAAATATTTGACTCTTAAAGTAGGACTTGATATACTCTTTTTCATTTAGATGAGCTGGTGCTGCTCATTCTAATATTTATTTGTGCTTTTGTGGGCTGAAAAGGCACCAAAAGAAGGTGGCAGTAGCTAAACTCACCTCAAAGTCTCAAAACCTGCTCGAATTACAGGTTACTGGTTCCCTTGGCCTCTAAATTGAATTTCCTTGATTCCTGAGAGCAAACCTGGTGCCTCAAACCAGCCTGGGTGTCCTCAGAGCAGCCCAAAATGGGATCCCCAGAGCTGCGCTTGTGGGATTCAGCTCCAGGGGTGAAGCCAGAGAGCGCTGAAGCCAATGGTGGTGGGATAAACACTTAAAATCCATCCCAAATGACAAGGACTCCAAGGCAGGAGGTACCTGGGAGTTCCCAGCAGGCCGCTGCTCCCTCTGCTGTGCCTTTTACTGCAGTGTCCTGCAGGTGATGGCACGGAACAGGATGTGCAGCAGGAGCTGTGATGAGGACTCAGGTTTCCCTTGAGTTGCAGTCAGAGCAGCAGGAGGTAGGGTGGGATTTAAGGAGTTCATGATTCAAACAGAATAAAACAAGCCAGGCTGCAGGTAGGGTGGTAGTTGAATTTTTAATTTGGATCCTCTAAGCAACTTCTTTGCTTTTGTTTCAAGTCTTGGCTGTGTCACAGCTTGGGATTCCCAGCGCTGCTTCGTGAGGATGGGATAAGGGTTTCTCTGCAATGCTTGGGTCCACCTAGTGTTACTTTCTGGGTCCAGGCTCTTGCAGCCTCCAATGTGAGGCCACCAGAAAGAAAAAAAAAAATCAATCAGAGTCTTGGGAAAGCATCCTGCTAAAAAGCAAATACACCTGGCATCTGTCCCTGGCTTGGAGGGAAGCCAAGTCTCTTCTGCTGGGATACTCGGCTGATCCTGCTGGACCAGGCAAGCAGGTCCTGTATGATCTGGTTGTGAAGCAAAAATCCACTTCCCGCTGGTTTCCAGCCACAAACCAGCCCGGCTACAAAGAGCTGCTTAACGCCAACCAGTCAGTCAATGAGAGAGGAAAATGAACTTCTGCCTGGGAGGGAGGTTGGCTTTGTGCATAAAGTTAAGAACCTGCTGGAGGGGAATGTTGGGATGAGGCTCCTCAGAAGCTGATGGGCTCAGGGAAGGGTGGAACTCCTGCTCCTCGCATCCAGCTGCCCCTGGGTGACTGTGCTTGGCTGTGACAGTGGAGAATGTTTGCAAAGATCAAGTCTGGAGACGCTGGGATAGACCAGAGAGCGCCAGACACAGAAGTATCTGATGTCCCCTCTGGTGCCTGGCATGGTGTCAGATAAGCTGATACCCTCCAGGAAATGGTACTGGTGGGGGGCTAAAATTTCTAGCATGGGGCAGCCGCTGCTATAATGATAATTTATCGTAAGGGGAAATATGGTTTGGTGTATAAAAAAGGAGTTAATATGGGGCCAAGTTTTCTACCATTAACTGAGAGCTCATAGGATGCAGGACTGGAAGGGATCTCAAAACTCCTGGAAGTTTGAGATATTTTATACAAGTCCTGGAAGGGACTTGTATAAAACATTGTGCTGTAGAGTCATCCTTGCATGCCCTCTTGGGTATTCCATAGTCATTCCTGGTTATCCTCTTCCAGGAGGAGCTGGCAAAGTGAACACTGGGGACACTGGGCTCCTGCTCACCTGGTGCAGCTGCCACCAGTGTGCCACGAATTAAATGTTGTATTCAACATGTACAGTTTAAGCCATTCAAACAAGGATTCACTTCCACAATAAATGCATCTTCTAAGCCACCATAACTGGATTAAAACCAAATCCCCCCACTTTTTATTCTCTTTTTGGGTGGTTTCCTTGTTTTGGCTGAGATAGAGGTCATGGGGTTTTTTTCCTCAGGAGTTGGTAAAGTGCTGTGTTTTGGATTTAGTATGAGAATAACGTTGGGGTAATAGCTTCAACTTTCGGCAGGGAGTTTCCCACCTCAGTTAAAATGCTGTCAAATGCTTTCCTGGGTGGTTTGGGTTTTTTTCCTTGGATGTGGTTTGTTGATTTAGAAGACTGGGAAGGTTCACTCAGGATATGCTGCCTCTACACCAAGATCTGTACCAATCAAAAGCCAAGACATTCTGTAAGATTTCTCTAAACCTTCCTCACCCTTCATTTCCAAATATCCAAATTTTGTGGCTGCCCCTGGATCCCTGGAAGTGTCCAAGGCCAGGTTGGACAGGGCTTGGAGCAACCTGGGCTAGTGGAAGGTGTCCCTGCCCATGGCAGGTGGGGTGGGACTGGATGGGCTTTAAGAACCCTTCCAACCCAAACCATGCTATGATTCCCAAATTCCTGCAGCTGGATCAGCTCAGTTCCCTTCTGGAGGAAAGAAAAATCAGGAAATGGAGAAACAAAATAGTCCCAGTCCAATCTTTATGGTATAAGAACTTAAATGTGCCTGTTTTTTCCTAAAGCAAAGGCTGCAGCTTGGGACCATCACTCCGCACCTGCTTTTCAAACTTTATTGTTGCTGCTTGGTTTGGTAAAGAACCTCAAGTTTCCTCACTGTGCTGTGCTCCAGGGATTTATTTTGTCCCCCAGCTGGTCGGTTTGGACTCAAAAGTGCCCGTGTCAGGTTATTTCAGAGGGATTTTGAAGTGGCAGAGAAAAAATTCCCAGTCTGGATGATGGGACACCACGGTGTCTATGAATACACTTGAAGGGAGAAGCAAGATTTGTCAGTGCTGGGGTTTTCCCCTGCTCTGAAGTTATGAACATCACCTCACCTCCTAATGCTTCCAGCATCCCTGGAAACATGAAAACAGATTTAATTTTTCATTGAAGGGAAGAGCCTCAATCCAGGGCCTGTTGTGCTGGAACAAGGGGGATGGTTTTAACCTGAAGGATACATGTCCGTACAGATAGAAATTAGTATTAGAAAGAGTTTTTTTGTGATAAGAGGGTGCTGAGGCCCTGGCACGGATTCCCAGAGAAGCTGTGGCTGCCCCTGGATCCCTGGAAGTGTCCAAGGCCAGGTTGGACAGGGCTTGGAGCCACCTGAGATAGAGAAAGGTGTCCCTGCCCATGGCAGGGGCTGGAACGAGATGATCTTTAAGGTTCATTCCAACACAATATATTATATAAAAAATTCTATAGACTCCCCTACAGACTCCCCCAGAGGGGTCTGCGGGGGGAAGAACTGACTTTAATGTGTCGCTGTCCCCGGCGGGGCCGCGGGCGGGCTTTAGGACCCGGCCGGGTGTGACACCGCCTGTCCCTTCCCCTTCCAGCCGCGCTCCTCGCTCGGGACTTTCTCCAGCTTTTCTATTTATTTATTAATTTTTTTTTTTTTTTAATTGGCGCGTGTGCGGGGGGGGTGTTTTAAAACCCGAGTTGTCTCTCTCTCTCTTTTTTTTTTTAAATGATTATTTATTTATTTTCGGCGGGGGAAAAGAAATAAAAGCGATCTCTCTCTCTCTCTCCCCCCCACCACCACCCCCTGCGGTCGGTGGCAGGCGCGGGGGAAGGCGAAGGCGCGGCGATGGTGCGGACGGGATGAGCGGCGCGGCCATGGCAGCCCGGCGGCTCTTCCACCTCCAGCCCTGCGGTGAGGGACAGGGCTTTGGGAGGGTTCGAGGGGACCGGGGTTGTCCCCTTGTCACTCCGCTTTACGCCCCGGCTGTTGCCTGTTGCATCAGCGCGGGGGTCGCGGTGGGGAAGGTGGGCTGCAGGGGATGTGTCCTGATTTTCCCTCTTGGGATCGGGGGAGAAAAATCTTGGCTTTGCATCTCTTCTGAAGGGGTTTTTTTTTTTTTTTCCTGTTGATATCTGCGGGGAGGTGCTGCTTGGGCAGAGCGGGGATGTTCCAAGCCCCGGGGATGCGGTGGGACGGGAGGACCGGGGGAAAAAAGGAGCGATGGAAACTTGCGGTCTGGCTTTTGTAGAGGTGTTTTATCCCCTACTTTTACTTGTTTGCACCCAGCCTGGGGCGGAGGGCACGGTGTGGTGCTCAGCTCCTCTCTGCTGCTTGCGGATGAGGTCGTGTTGGTGTAAAAACCGCAATAAAGAGGAGAAAATAAAAGTAGAAAAAGCGAAACTTTAACGTGAAGAGTTTAGGCAGCTGTGCGTGCTGGAAAAGACCCCCCCTAGCAAGGAGTTTATTTGAAATGCGGGGGGAGGAGGGGGTCTAGGTGCACTCGGGAATTCGCTTTCTGAATCACGGCGAACTTTTAAAGTTCTTTTCTGCGGTGTCTGCCCCCTGCCTTGCAAAGGAAGCGCTTCCTTCAGCGGCATGGCCGCGGCAGCGCTGGGTGACACTCGCTGGAGTGACAGGGACCGGGGCTTGGTGCAGGCGAGGTTTTGTGTTGGACCACAAGTGACTGTAGGTGGCACAGCAGCTTTGTCACCCGTGCTGTCCCCGAAGCTCTCGTGAGGAGCGGTGCTCGGAGAGGATTTGTGCCTCTGGAGCTTTCCCCGCTCCGGTTTAATGACAAAAGTTTTCATTTAGAGCTGATGTTCTGCCTTAGAGCTTTGCTCTGCTGCTTTGTCGTGTCCGTGTTGGCATTTTTGAGACCTGGCGGTGCCATGGGCTGTCCTGCCGGAATAGAAAATCATGGAATGGTTTTGGGGTTGGAAAGGACCTTAAAGACCATCTCATCCCACCCCTTTCCATGGGCAGGGACACCTTCCACTATCCCAGGTTGCTCCAAACCCCAGTGTCCGACCTGGCCTTGGACACTTCCAGGGATCCAGGGGCAGCCACAGCTTCTCGGGGCAGAAACGCACGTGGAGAATCCACAGGGAATTTTCCCCTTTCCCCCAAGTTGTTTCAGCGTTTGTAGGATTTCTCTGGGGGATCGTCTCCAGGTGTGAGTTCAGCCTTGTCCATCCTCTGCCGAGTTCCTGCCCCTCGAGTGCTGCAGCACGGGATAAACCTCTTGACCCAGGATTGAGTAAATCCAACTGTGTCTCACCTGGGTTTCTGTTCTTGGGTTTGTGGCTGGTTTTTGGGGTTTTTTAGGAGGCTGGAACGGCCAGGCAACACTTGAGTCCTGTCTGCACAGCAACCTCAGTCATTGCTACCCCCCCTGCGAGCCGCGCGTCGCCGCTTCCCGGCTATAATCGGGATTTGTTGGCTAATCCATCTCAGCCAAAGCCCTCCAGTTTTGAAATATCTGTGGCTTTTGTACAGTTGGTGCTCCGTAAGAATGATGGACCGCAGAGGAAGTTCCCCTCCGGCTCTCCTGGTGTTCCTTGGCAATTTGAGCGCTTCAGCTTGTTTAAATAAATGCAGATAAAAAGAAGGGTTGGGGTTTTAACTGGAGCCCTCGCTTGACCCAGCCGGTGGCATAAGATAGCTGTGTGTAAGCTCAGAGCGGCTTGACTTCTAGTAAAGCCGTAGTAAATCATTTGAGGCTGTAAACATTTATTAAAACAAGCTTTATTTTTGTGTTGAGTCAGTGTGAAAACAAAGATGTCTTGGGTTTCAAAGGGAAAGGATCGGCAATGGAAGCTTTCTGCGTTGGCTTAAAGGAAAGTGTCAGTGAGAAGTTGGATATTTCAGCAGAAGGGAGCTGAGGTAAGAGTTAGGGTCAGATTTTAGCTGCAAAGTTGGAATTTAATCCAGAATTATCAGACGTAGCCTGGTGCTGTTCGATTTGCCTGTTTGTTGTTTGGTTTGATCCTTCTTGCAGGACGCAGCTGAGGTAAGAGTTAGGCTCAAGGTCAGGTTTTAGATGCAAAGTTGGATTTCAGTCCAGAGTTTCCCACCTTATCCTGGTGCTGTTTTATTTGCCTGTGTAAGACTAAAACCTCCAATTCTGTCCTCACAGAACTGGACTGATGCTCTGCATAGGTACTTTATGCCTAAGGACAGGCGTTAAATCACTTTATCTGGGGAAAGCTGCTTGTTTGGGGCTTTTTTTTCTTAGTAATTCTCCTACTGTGCTGTGATTCAGGTGTCTGTGGGAAGCCACAGGGTTCCCAGAACCTTTCTGTTGCAGTAGATTGGGTGACACTTGAGTTACCTCCTCCTTACGTGAACCCACTTGTGGAGAAGTCCTGGTTCCTTGTGTAGGATTGCCCTGGGAGTAAACAAAGCTCGGGACACTTCAATGGCTCCTGATCATCATGAAGCTGTTATCTCCCCTCTAAACATGCAAATCCCTGCCAAGACGTCTAGCACAGGTTAAGTCCCAGCTGTCTTTGCTGTTACCATCCAGGCTGGGTGGGGAGTCTGCTGGGAAGGATGTGGTGTGGTTAAAAACTGGGAATGCCCAGGCAATTCCTCAAAGTTCATCCTTACTCGAGTCTGAGCAGTGTTTGTGGTCGTGAAGTTTGCGGAGCAGCTCCTCCAGGAGTTTGTGCTGGGACCTGGTGATGCTGAAAGTCTTTCCTCTTGTTTTTTTTTTTCTCTTTTTTACTGGAAACACAACTTTCTAACTCCGATCTGGGCTGAGCTCCCCACCAAGGCTCTCTGCAGAGCACGGTGACACGCTGGCCCAGAGCAGAGCGCTGCAGGCTCCTGCATCTGTCAGTGCTGGCTTTGATATCAAAGGGCTTTGCTGTCACTCATAACTCCATGGGTTTTTCTACTCCCTCTTTCTAAATTCATCCCTGGCTCTGACTCGCTATTAAAACCAGCAGGACTGAGGGCTTCACTCTACCTCTGCTGCTGAAGGAGGTTCTGAGAGCTCTGATGAGCCAGTGGGGCTGTGATTTGGGTAGGGAACAGAGGCAAGAGTACTTTCAGTCCTCAGAGATTTGCTGAGAAAGTGCAAGGACGTGGGGAGAAAAGCATGAAAACCAAGCCACAGGAGCGGGTAACACTTTGTGCTGGTGTTGGGTGAGGACTTTCTTCTCCACATGTGCTTTGGGGTTCCCTGGGTTTGAAGGACCTGATGCATATGGCAGGAGAAAGGTGTGCCAATGCAGCTGTGCCATGGTGGGATGGATGCCAGCAGTGCTGATGGGGGCTGTGGTGAGATTTGAAGCTGGTGGAGAGAAGATCTCAGCTGGTCCATGCTCAGAACTGGGCAACCTTTGTCTCAAGGTGGGCAAACAGCAGAGGTGGATTGAGTTGTTGCTGGGTGCTGCCCACTGAGGGGGGCTCAGGAGTGGAAATGAGGAGGACAGGGCAACTTGGCAGGAGGACGAGGTGACCTTCCTCCCCTCCTGCTGTTGGGGCAGATGCTGGCACCCTGCAGCAGCCACCTGGGCTCACCCCCTGGGACCAGCCACCCCACAGGGCGCGGTGTGTGAGGCACCAGGTTTATTCTCCTTTTCCTCTCGCCCGCTGCCATCTCCTTTTCCAGGAGTTAAACGCCGCTTCCCCCTGCTCCGAGCCTAATTGCGTCCCCAGGGTTTAACACGCGTGTGTTTGTTTTATTCAACGTGTTGGCTGTTCCCACCGGAACAGGCTGATTTTTTTGATTTTTTTTTTTTTTTTAGGGATTGGGCTTT
>VZRV01005224.1:85410-104563 GCA_013398115.1 Falcunculus frontatus | reverse complement strand
AACTGTAGTAATGCCAATACTTCTTGAATATTATAAACCTGGCTTATCAGCCCGCCGCAGAGCTGGAATTTGTCTCTTCCTGTGCTGCATCTCTGCTTTCTGAGAGGGGCGTTTAAATACAGGCTGAGACGCTGCCTTGCCAGTGTGCTCTGCTGGGCTCTGACAGCAGCAGCGGGGCTGCTCCGGGCACCTTTGGGGTTTCTTTGCTTACTCTTTTTTTTTTTTTTTTGGGATTGGGGTTTTTTTTTTTTTTTTTAGGGAGTGGGCTTTTTTTTTTTTTTTTGGGATTGGGGTTTTTTTTTTTTTTTTTAGGGAGTGGGCTTTTTTTTTTTTTTTTGGGATTGGGGTTTTTTTTTTTTTTTTTAGGGAGTGGGCTTTTTTTTTTTTTTTTGGGATTGGGGTTTTTTTTTTTTTTTGCTTATTGTGCACAACAAGCTCCTGCACAAGATATTCGTTGNTTTTTGCACTAAATCCTTTGGGAAAAGGAACTTCTTTGGGAGAAGGCTCTGAGACTGCATGTCCCAACAGTACGCGCTGCAGGAGGCGAAGGGAGACGCGGTTTGCTTCGTACCTGGCTCTCCTCTCTTCTCCGTCCTGATGGAGCCAGCGTCCTTCTGCTACCCCCGGCTCACCTTCCTCCGCTCGCCCTACGGCCAGTTTGGGGCCAGTGCTGGCTCTTCGCAGGATTTGGCCCCGTGGCCTCAGCGTTTGGTGCCGCAGAGGTGGAGCAGGCCAGTGGATGGTGCGTGACCAGGGCTGGAAGGGTTGGGACAGAGAAGCCCAGTGGGGTTTGAGGAGGTTTTGGAGATGGTGGTAAAGAGGGAGATGGCGCGGGTGGGACTCAGAGGTGGTTGTGGTGATGCTGTTGGACCTCTCCTGGTCCCACAGCTTGGCCGCTGGCATCTCCACCAAGGAGCGGCTCTGGTCCCTGCTACACCCAGGGAGAGCTGATAAACAACCTCAGCGTGGAAAAAAATTAAAAATAGAAACTGATCTGAGCCAGTCTTTTGTTTCCTGAGCTTGTTCACTTGCTGAAATGAATCCGGCACCGCGTGAAACCTGAAATACCTGCTGGAGGCTCAGCGGGCTCAGGTCACCTTTAGGGTTGTGATGCTGTCAGGTGGCCTCGAAGCTGTTAGTGAAGGTATCAGGTGTGGGGATGGAGGAAGGTTTGAAGATGTTCTCATGCACGTTTGTCTCAGTGCAAGGAATTACCTTAAAAATCCAGCTTGGTTCAAATCTTGTTTTAATGTAATATGGGGAGCTTGGGGCGCTGATTTAGGAGCTGAGCTCTGGAAGTGCTGATGCTAAGGATGGGAGTCTCGACTTCCTATAAAACTTTTTCTGGGGGAGATGCCTGGCTCGATGCGGTGCTGTCCTAATTTCTCTTTAAAGGTGGTCCTGCCTGGAGCAAGGAGTGGGACTGGAGACCTCCAGGGGTCTCTTCCACCCTCCAACACTTTCCAAACCACTTTCCACTTCCTTAGCATCTTATTGCCAGGCTGTGATGTGCCTTACCTGGAAAAGCTCGTCAGGTGGCATGGGGGAAGGAAAAAAAAATAAAAAATGGAGGAGACTGGCTGAGCAGTCTCGGCAGAGAAAACGCGTGGGAGGTGTTTAATAACACGCACTGCCTGTGGTTCTGTGCAGCGGAAACGAGTCTGTGGCAGGGACTGGGGATGGGGGCATGAGGCTCCCTCTGCTAAAGGGATGCCCCTTCCCTGGCCGTGTGCTGCCTCCCCTTGCCTTGCTCTGGGAAACGTTTGCTGTCTCCTGGTAAATATCTTTTTTTACTGAAGTCACAGCAATTGCCAGAGTTACTGTAGGGGAGTGACCCAGCCTTGGCAGCATTTGGATAATTCGCTATTTATTTCTGCCTTATTCTTTTAAGGTTCTGCCTTTTCTAAGGCTGAGTTGATGTTGCTTTGGGGCGTTTGTTTTTGGGGTTTTTTTTTCTTTTTTCCCTTCTTTCTTTTTTTCTTTGTCAGCTTAGACCGTTCCTCTGGGCTTTAAATATCCAGCTGGGGGAGACTTGGCTTATTGTGATGAAAATCTTGAATTGTAAGGAAAGTGAAGCAGTAGAATAGGCTGGAGCAGAGGATGTGGCATCTTCCCTCCAAAGCTTTTTAGGCACCGCATGGTCCAGCGCTGGGCACGCAGGCTCAGATTTAAGTCCCCTTGGATGAGGTGAGGTCTTTCAGCTCTAAATTCTGCAACTTGCTGCTGGAGCACAGACTTGCTGCCCTGTTTCTCATTCCACTGCATGCATGCATTAACCCTTGCACTGCTGCTGCCGTGCAGCTGAGCTGGATGAAACACCAGAGCCCGGCAGGCACGGCTGCTGTATCTTTAAGGAATTTGCTCTATCTCCCTCTCAGCAGCAGGTTTTTTTCCCCTTCCCCTCCTTTTATTCATCCTCTGGTTTTCCCTGTACTTCTCTCTGTAAGGTACAGCATCTTCTCACTTCAGTTGAGCCTGGCTGGCACAGAGCTTTTTTTTTTTCTTTTTTAAGGAGGCGCAGGAGCTTTCTCCATCCAGCATCCAGCAAAACTCTCCAGCTCCGGAGCGCTGGGTCGCTTTAACTACTCTGTTTTTTGCTCTTGGAGGCAAACAGCTCTGAAAGGTGGTGGAATCAGGGTGGCTGGAGGAGGAGGCAGCCCAAATCCTTGGCTGGGCCAGTGGTGGCATGGGCAGAGGTGCTGCCCAGGTGTGGGGTTGGCAGAGCTGGGCTGGAGGTGTCCATCTGGGAGCTAATGGGTCGCGCTCTCACTCCACCCATCCGCCGCTCGCCAATTGGAAGTGAGGGACAAAGATGCTCTGGATGGATTAATATTGGAGCCAGTGAAAAAGCAGGAGCCGGCGCTGCCTCGGCCACCTGAGCGAGTGGCCTTTGGGGACAAGTGCTGGTGGCTCGGGGGGAGCAGCCCTGAGGGGAGCAGAGGCATCTCTCTCTTGAAGAAGTAGTGCAGGTAAGTTGTGGTCTTAAAAAACCCCCCCAAACCGAAGCAGTGCTGTTGCTGGGTGATGCGTTTGGTCAGGAAATCTAAAAAAGCAGCTCTGCCAGCTCTTGAATTATTTAATTCACTAAAGTAAGGCAGTGCTTGATGTATTTTCTATGGGCTTTGCTCTGCTTAGTGATGATATCTATTGCCTGTGCTGGTTGTCTCTGTGTTTAAGGATGGAGAATGCCTTTTGAATTCCATTTAAATTAACCAGAGTGCTGCTGGCTGCCGGGGTTTGAATTTAGTTTCAAGGTATGCATGGGGAGATGAGCACAGAAGAGCTTCCCTGTTCTGGTTTTTCTCTGAATTAATGGCAAAACATCCTCCCAGCCTGTCAGTGAGCTTTGCATAGAGCTGTTTCACTTGGGGGAAGTGCAGTGCTGAGGGGAGACAAAATCATGGATGTAGTGTGGCTGAAATGCTCCCAAACATCATCCCCTGGTGCTGTAGCCATGGGAGCCTTGTAGATGAGCCATAAACATCATCCTAATGAATAACATTATCTCATGGAGTGTCAGTCTGCAATTATTTCATCACTGGACTGGGGCATTTTAATTTTGGATTGATGATGGACAGCAAAATGGGATCTGGTGCTGCTGCCTCTCCCCTCGCCTGTGTTGTTGTTGTTGCTGTCACTGGTGGTGTTTTATGGCTCCTAAACATGGGAAAATCCATGGGGTGATTGGTGGTGTCCTGCTGAAGCTGCTGGGAATTGCAGACCCTTGTTTGTGGGGGGATGGATGGGGCTGCAGAGTGCAGCTCTGTGGCCATTGGGGTACCCTTTGGGCTGCTTTTGCTTCTTGTGGCAGAGGGAGGTTTTTCTTTCTGAGTCTGGATTAGAAGCACAACTGGAAATGTGTTTGGTGATCAGGTGGTTGGGTTCACTGCTCTGCTTCTGTTTCCCGTGTAGACCTCGGGCTTGGCCTAACTTCTGCTTTTCTGTGGGTTACATCTGTTCCATCCAGTGCCTTTCGGGGGGTGATGGTGGGAAGGGGTGCAGGAACAACTTTGCTGCAAAAGCTTGGCTCAGCCAATGCTGCCTTTTCAGCAGCTGTTTTCATTTCTGGTGGCGATAAGATAGGGGGGGAAAGAAACTTTCTAGAAATTCACTTTGTTCCAAAACATGACCCTGGTACCCTGGAGGAGGGAGGGATGTTCCAGTGTGAGGCTGGTGGTGCTGCAGTGTCTCCTCTAAACCCCCAAGAAAGGCTTATACCCACCCTGCTGCTGAATTTTTACAGTATTTACACATTTAAACCCCTGCAGGGAGCAGCTCCCACCCTCTGAACAGCCCCAAGTCGGTGAAATGTTGTCAGACTGTCTCTTAACCATTTTTTGCATGGTTTCCACAGTGCCACTGCAGATAAGTGGCAGGTGGTGGCCCATGGAAGACCTGCCTGTACAAAGAAGGCATTTCAGCAGAGAAAAATAGCTCGGGCATCTTTTTAAAATCCATCTTCAACCCTGACCAAGGTTTGGGGCTGTTGCAATGTCTCTTTTTCTTTTGGATTAAGAGTGATGAGGCTTTTGATAGGGCCCTGCAAGGGAAAGAGCTGCCTGAGAAGCTGTCAGTAAGAGTTAATGCTTTCTAAATTATTTAAATGTTTCAGGAAAAGTCTGCTGAAGAGCCTCAACTGGCCTGCTCTTGAGCCTTTGCCAGCTTGTGGGATCTCTGGAGGTATTTGCTGTCTCTCCTCTCCATGGAGCGCTTCAGCAAGAAATCCTTGCAAGTCTTAAATCACTTTTTTTTCAGACTTTCCAACAAAACAAAACCTGTTTAAAAAAAAAAAAAAAAGTAAAATAGCCCAAATAGTCCAACAGCCAAATCCCAAAGTGGTGGTGTTCCCTTGCTGCTGAAATTGCCCTGCTCCCCTGTGAGATGCTGGCCAAGAAATCCAGTGGATGAGGAGTGGATATTCCGCTGGGAAAGCAGCTGCCTGGCTCTGGATGCACAGGGTCGCTTCCTCTTGCAGCTCACCTCTGGGAGGCAGCCTCGGATATTAATTGCTTGGGTGGGCTCGATTGTGATGAGTCAACCTGGATAACGTGGTGCTCCTGCTGAATCCAAGCACCTTTTTTTTTTTCTTGTTGTTGGGTGAGGGGGAAGTCTCTGGGAGCTGTCGCTGCTGCCCCCGGTGACTCTTTATTAGCTGGTTTTATTGCAGTGGGTGTTCAGGAGGAAGCTGAGGAGGGGAGTTGTTCAATGCAGTGAGGAAAAGGCTTTGAAAACAGCCACGTCTGATCCCTGAGCCTGTGTGTGGGTGTGTGTTTGCCTGGGAGGGAGCAGGCAGGAGGATGCTTCCTGCTTTATCCCTTCAATATGATGCTTTATTTTCCCAGCCAGCCGCTGGGAAAAATGAGTTCTGGGGTTTCATTTACCACGGTGACCCGTGGCATAACTTAAGACCTCCCCACACCGTTCCCATCCTCAGAAGAATATCCAGCTCCTTGCATACAATCCATGATTTGAGCCTTGAGTGCCTGCTGAGCCTCAAAGCCATCAAGTTGTGTTTCCTGCCTGGGCCAGGACTGGGATGTCATCCCACAGGGATGGAGGACACTGTTTAGATGGACCTGTGGAGCAAAACTTAAATCCAAATGAGTTGGGATAGCCCTTGAAATGACAGAGGACTGGTTTGTGTTCTCCAAAAAATCACAGAAATGGGGCACTTTGAAGGGGTGTGATGTTTAGTTTGGATAATCCAGACCTCTGAGTCCTAAAAACGGGCATCTGGGGGGAATGAAACCCTTGTGGGAAGCAAAAAAGAGGTCAAAATCCTTTGGGGATACTTCTGGTAGGGGCACAGGGGAATAAACAACACCTCAATGCAGTTCTGTGGCAAGAGGAGCGTGTTAAAGGCGGTTTTAAAGAATTGTTTAACAGAAACGTTCTCTCCTGTGAGGTTTGCTAGAGGACGTGTTTATACATCAGGAGGGCAGAGCCTGAGTCCCTGCAGGTCTGAGTCTCTGGGCTACAGCAATAATTTGCCATCAAATTGGGCTACTTAAAAGCACCTTCCTTCTTGGTGTGTGCTCGGAGCAACACTTCATCTTCTAAAAGTTTGCTGAGGTGAAGAGCTTCAGAGTAGATTTAAATCTTTCTGGGGCATGGCTATCTCCTAAACTGTTTTCAGGACCTCCTGAGTTGATTTCTTGTAGGCATTTGCATGCAGACGATGTTTTAATCAACCCATTTAGGTAAAAGTCTGCAGTAAATATCCCTGCTTTATTGCAAACCTGTTTAAGCCCCTGCTGCTGCACCCTTCTGCTGCCTGTGTTAAACCTCCAGGTGTGCTCTATTTTTTCCTTCCAGGGGCTGTGTTTTTCAGGCTCATGAGGAAGAGGAGAAGCTGAGGAAGGTGAGGGGCAGCAGGTGCAGGCAGAGAGGAGCTGCCCTCCCCGTAGGTACCAGCTGCAGTGTGCCCTGAGCTGGCACTGTGGGCCATTGTCCACTCTCTGCTGGTGTAGGGAACAGTGTTGGGAAGATATTTTGACATCTGTCACGGGTGGAACCGGGGTGGGGGGAGGGCAGCAGGACCTCAGCTGGTGCCTGTCTGTCCTTCCAGAGCCTTTCCCTGCAGCCCTGGCACTGAGCTGGAGAAGGGATGAGTTGGGGAGGGATGGAGCTCTTGGGAAGGGAGGGACTATCCCCCCCCAGGCTCTGCTGGGGATGGATGTGTGTCTGCACTGACAGAGGGGGAGCGAGGCTCTAAAGCTGTGCCCAGGAAGAGTCCTTTAGTTGATCTTGACTCAGCCCTTCAAGAAAAAGCTCCCTGCGACTCCCAGTGTTGATATTCCCCGTTTAATGACTCACAAAAGGTCTTTTTGCCCCTTTAGAATTCTGTCTATGATGGTTTCCTTTGCCTTTATCGATGCTTTTTGATGAGAGGTCTGTGTTTGGGCTTGCCACAGGCAGCATCAGACACCATTTACCAGGCACTTTCCTGCCCAGATATTAACAAGCATCCCTTACTCATCTTACACCTCCTTGAATTCCAGTGATCACTTTGGAAACCCTGACTTCTGTGGTTTTTGGGGTTTTTTTTTTCCCTTTTTTTTCGGTCACACCTCTCTAGGCATGGAGAAAAAACAAGTCAGATCTCCAGCTCTTGTCCTGTCTGTCAATTGTGATTGCCCAGAACAGCAGCACGGGGGCATATTCCAATCTCTGTGCCAGCAGGAGCTGTGCTTTCACCAGGCTTTTGCAGCTGAATTAGGTGGAGCTGTGGGAAGGAATCAGCTGCTGAAGGTGCAGATAGAAATGTGAAGTGGCAACTTGATGCAGAATCACTTTTTGCTTGCTGCTGTCCATTAATTCTTGCTGACTCGGGTGGTTTTAAATGATTTTTAGGGAATGTCTCCACCAAGAGCCTGTGCTGCTTGGTTCTTCCTGAAAACTCCCAGAATTTCGTGTTTTAAGAGCACAACAGAGGCTCTGTGGGAGAAAAGTTGCAATATTGACATATTTGGTGCTGATCATCTCGTCTGTGATCAGGTTTGCTGCCTGTCAAGCTCCTGTCCTATTCTGCTGTGATGCTGTTGTGTTATCAAAGGAGTTTGAGGCTTCCTTGTCCTCTTCCAGTTGAGCTCTTGCTGCACACTGAGATTTTTAAACTCAATTTCAGTCAATGTTCCACATAATTAAAAAATTCCTCCTCTCCTACAGTCTTCCCCTGAGGTATTATTTTCTATGTGTGTGTTTTTTTTCTTAAGTCTGCGTTTCTGCTGACCTTGGGTGGAGAAGGGGAGCAGCACCATTTAGTTGTGGGGTGTTAAAAGCGCATAAATTGTGACTCTCCCCTTGCTCCAATTGCAGGAACCTGAGTGCAGCTCTCCCAGATCCCTTGTGCAGGAATCCCTTTTTCCTGGGATGTTAATTCATGCTGGGGTGGAGGGAGCAAAGAACAGATCTGCAAAACAGAGCAAAGAAGAGATCTGAGTTTAATATTTAACACCGGGTCTGCTGCAGCCTTGGATAGGGGAAGCTGCATCATCTTCCACCAGGCTGAAGCCTTGGATGACACCATAAATTTGTCCAAGCTGGAATTGTCCCTGGATCAGTTTGAGGGGGTGCAGCTGAGTGTAAAATTCCTCATTTTGCATTTAATGGTGGTGGTGGTGGTGGATATTGACTGGCAAACTCCTGGAGTCAGCTGGAAGTGGCCGAATCCTTGCTGCAAAGCAAAAGCCCTGCACGTCTTCTGGGAAGTGGATTTCTTTCCAGTTATCCATCCTATTTCTGCCCAGTTATCAGACTGGGCAGTTCAGTCTGTTGCAGTAATTGCTGATTCTTCCTGGGAGGAAATGGGGAAAGTCTAAAGGCTTCTTCAGCACAAACAAGTGATTTTTGTGGTAACTTTTTGCTCGGAGTCTGACGTGTTTTGCTTTATCGGCTTCAAGGCAGGACAGTGCACGTGCTGATGACTCTGAGAAATGTCCTCAGAGCTCCAGTAAAAGAAGTTGGAAATTGAGGTTGTTGAAGAAGCTGTGGCTGTCCCATCCCTGGAGGTGTTAAAGGCCAGGTTGGAGTGGGCTTGGAGCACCCTGGGATAGTGGAAGGTGCTGGAATATGGGGTTGGAACAAGATGGTCTTTAAGTCCCTGCTGACCCAAATCATTCTATGAAATTGGGATATTGGAGCTCACCCTGAGTAAAAGATAATGAAGACACTGATGTTTTCTCATCAGAACTTTTGGGGTAGCTGAATTCTCCACATGTACGAGCTGCCCGTGTTTAGAGACAACCCAAGAGCTGCCAATATTAAAGGACCTGTAAATAAAAAAGGGCTTCCCCAGTACCTCTTTCAAACTGGTGTTGTCTCAAAGTAAACTCCAATTAAATACCAAGGCACCAGAACTGTTACAGATCTACCAGAGAAGAAATCATAAAAGCCAAAGGCTGTGGCACTACTTGTAGAAAGCTTTTGCAAAGCTGTGTTTCACTTCAGTATAAGGCTTGTGCTGCAGAGGGCTGTTTACTTGGAAGATGCCAGCACCAGAACACTGTAATTGAGTTACCCAAGTATCCTGAGAATGTGTTTTTATTCATAATCCTCCAGTATTGCAAGGCTCAAGAGAACTTATTGCTAACTTTAAAGCAAGAGAGTCAAAATGGGTTATTAGATCGGAGACGCGGTGCCCGCAGGAATTTAATAATGGAGGATGGCATGGCAGGGGTTTGTTGTTAAATGTAAATGTAAAAATGATAAGAATGTAAGATATCAGGAAATGTACCCACTTCTTGTCTGGTGCTTCCCGTGGCAGATCAGCTGTTTCATCCCAGTCCTAAAACCAAGCACCTTAAACAAGAACAGCAGCCTTGACTCTGCTGCCAGTTAAAAATTAAATGTCATATCTAGGTCTGTCTGGAAGGTCAACACTGGCCATGGCAGTGTTGAACTGGATGGTCTTTTAGCTCCCAGCTCAAATCACTCTGTGATTCTCTGATATTCCTCTGCCTTGGTGGCTCTTGGGGTCCCTGCCGTTGCCTCAGCTCAAAGGGTAGTGGCTTAGCCATGAAATCTTCAGCTGTATCCTTGAGTCTAGAAAAAGCAGCTTTGTTTTCTCTTTTGCAGCACTTCAGCTCTTCACCTCTGAATTCAGTGCTCAGAAAGCTCAGAAATTTTCCTTCTGAGAAAGGAAAGAAGCGGTAACACCATGTGCCTCTCCAATTTAGTCTCATCTAACACACATCCCTGCAGGGAATAAGGTGGGGTGGCAGTAGGAAGTTATTTCCTGGAGTAAATTAACTTTTAGAAAAGAAGAGCACTGGTTAAATTGTCAAAAGAGCTGTACCATGTGCTTTTGGGCACATAGTGGAAGGTGGCACCTTGTTCTGCCTTTGGATAGGGAGAGCAATGGGAGAGTTTGGTTGTCCTTGTAGATGATGGGTGAGAAAGGGTCTGGGGAGCAAGGACAGGACCTCTCTGAGAGATACCAGAGGCACAGGAATGGGTTGTTGTGCTGTGCATCTTTGCTCCTTGGGGTAGTGCTGTCCAGCTTTGTCTCTAGAAGACTTTCTCTTGCTAAAATGTCTTTGCTTGGGTTTTTTCTTTAATTGTTGAAATCTTTGAAAGAAAACCTGGGTGAAAGAACAGGCAGCGTGGGTTTGGTAGGTCTGAGGCTGTGGAGAGGGGGAACCCCTGAGCCCCTCCACTTTGCAGGCTGGAGGAAGATTTATCCTTCATGGAAACACTTCTGCAACTTCAGGCAAACCCTGGAGCATTATCACATTGATACCTAATGAATTCAGAGACTTGTACTCCTGCCCAGGCTTCCCTAAGCCCAACAATCGCATCGATCACTGCGGCGTTTCATAACTGGCCCTTGGTTGAACTCTTTTTAATTTCAGGAGTGGAGGTGAGGTGGGGAGAGGAAATGCGAGGTTGGTGTGTGCGTCAGGCAGTGGCTGCTGGAGCAGAGAGGGCTCAGCCTTGCTGTCAGTTCTGCACAACCCGAACCCATCGCTCCCATCCGCAGCGAAACGCGGCCAAGGAGCCGAGACCTTGGATGTGAAATCCCGTAAGCGCTGGGAGAGGGGAGCAGGTGGAGCTTGCTGATGTGTTTGTCTTGCTGGCTGCTCCTGAGCCTGCACTTCAGCACGAGCCAGCTGGCCTTGTCCTTAGGTAGCATCCCTCAGCATAAGGAGTGCTGGCTCCTGGCTGAGGGAATACGGGCAGAAGGGGACTGGGGCGTAAGGAGGAAAGAGATTCACTGGACTCCCCCTGAGATCTGTCTGGTTTGTTCTGCTCAGTTAAAAACTTGGGGTCGTTCAGCCTTGGAGAAGAGGAGGTTCTAGGGTGACCTCACCATGACATTTTATGCTTAAAGGGGACCTCGAAGAAAGATGAGGACAGACTTTTTAGAAGGGCTTGTTGGGGTAAGACAAGGGGTGATGGTTTTAAAGAGGTTGAGATTAGACATAAGGAAGAAACTCTTTGCAATGATGATGGTGAAATACTGGACCAGATTGCCCAGAGATTTGGTGGACGCCCCATCCTAGGAAGTATTCAAGATCAGGCTGGATGGGGCGCTGAGCAGCCTGATCAAGTTGTAGATATCCCTGCCCATGGCAGGCAAGGTGGAGTAGACCTTCAGAAATCCCTTCCAACCCAAATTATTGTATGAAAAATCAGGTGAATGTTGCATTCTTCAGTGCCTCAGAGGTGCAGGTGCTGTAGCCCCCAATTTACCCTTCCCACCTCCACTTGTGCTATTCCCTGACCTTTCAGCTGCTCCCATGGCTCCCTGCCTGTGTCTGGGCTTGTGTAAACACCCATCACCTTTTACCTCCTGGGCACGCCACACACAGGTTCCTGACGTTAATGTGCCCCTTCCGTGGGGGATGTAACAACTTTTCCAAAGGCGCCAACAAGGCTGTTTGGAAGTCTGAATTGGGTTGGTGCTGTGGGACAGCATTATGTTGGGAGAAGACGAATTACCAGGGCTGGATTTTAGCCAGGACATAGTAGGGTGAACGCCTGACGGGTTTTTTTTCCCCCCAAACGTGCCATTGCATCTTTAATTACAAGGTTAAGACCTCTGGTTTATGACTCATCTGAAAAAAACAGCACCTCCACCATAATTACCCGAGCATGTTGCCGGGGGGACTGTGGTTCATTAGTGACTCAGAGGGACCAGTGGCACCTAATGAAATGGCACTGCCTGCTGTAACACCCCAGCCTTGCCCTTTTCATGCCTGGTCCAAGCAGGGACCAAACCAGTCTCCCATAAAGGTGTGATGCCAACCCATGCAATGCTGCAGTTGGAAGGATTTCCAAGGAAGGAACCAACCAATTCCCGATCGTTAGACAGCATCAACCCCTCAGAAATAGCTGTGTTCAGTTGAAGGAAAAGCAAGGTGTCTCATTTAGCCCACTGAAGGATGAATATGTTGCTTCAGGCTCCCTCAGAAGCCGTAAGAGGAGTGAGAAATGGATAAACCGTCCTGGTGGGAATGTGGGTTCCTTGGGTAATCCGCCCGCCGAGGCGTATTTTGTTTGTTTCCCTGAAATACGTAAATGCAATCATTGCACAATAAGACCCTCTTAAAAAACTTTCCTTTGATCATTAACATGCTAATCAGTCGGGATGGATCTTCTCCTTCCCTTCCAGGTGGAGGGAAACAATTGACTCGTGTAATGGGTGCCCCTTGGCCACAGTTCGGTGCCGTTTGTTCCTCCAGCCCATTGTTCTTGGGATGAACTTTGGAACATTGTGTTTGTCCCTTGGACCAGACACTTGGATTGCCCTCTGGTTTATGTGCTGGCTCTTTTTTTTTTTTTTTAACAGCCATCAGGGTATCCCTTCAGGAACCTGTCTGCACTGGAAGGTCTGAGTGGTGACAAGTGACAGGGCTGGGAGGTGCTGCCGTCAGTGGCGTGACTTTGCATCCGTCATGTGCACAAAGGCTCCCGGGGGAGCAGGAGGAATTGCGAGGCCTGAAAACGTGGCACACTGTACAAGGGAATAAAGAGCCTGCAACCTGGAAGCCAAAAGTTATGGGGAAGAGAAAGGGTCTTTGGGAAACAGTGTCATACCTCAAAGGAAAAGCAGGAAGCCTAATCTGTAGAACAATAAGGCAGGCAAAACCTCTTTCCTTGTTGGCCCAAAGTCATCCCAGGCTTGCGTAGGTAATGTTTGATTAGCCTAATGAAGTGGGGAAAGACAGAGCAAACCTATTCCTCTTTCTGATTGCATTTTGGCTGGGAAGAAGTGTGTGAAGAGGCAGCATCGAGCACCAGGTTTCCAAGGGGCTGCTTGGGTGACTCTTGCTCAGGGTTTGAAATCAAGAGCTCTGTTACTCGCTGTAAAATGGGCCATGCACCTGTACAGGGGAGCTGCCTGTGCCCACGCAGACTGAGCTGTCACCTTTTGTCAGCTGTTCAGAACATCCAGGCTGGGTTTGGGCACCAGGCTTTGATCACACCTCAGAGCAGGTGCTGCTGTGCTCTGTTATCATGCAAAGAAATGATCAATACCCGCTTTGCCAGCAGTGAATTGCAGAACTGACTCGCTCCCAAACCCCTTGTTCCCTAATAAATGATGGGGATACATCCCTGCTGCTGCTGCTGTGTTTGTGGATTCGCTCTTGCTCAGCATCATTTCCCATTTGTGGCTTCCTCACCAGCCCTTGTTGGTGCAGATGGCGTTGGCTGCAGGATTCCTGCTCAGGAAGTGGGCCAAGGCAGGCTGGAGTGTTCTGGGGCTTATCTTCAAGTGCCAAGCACTGTTTGGGGGATATCCTAATGATTAGGAGCAGCAGGATGGGAAGTGAATTCCCATTTTTGTCGAAATGGAGTTGTTTTTTCTAAATTAAACTGGTTCTTTTTATCTGAGCACAAGGTACAACCTGGGCTTCATTATGGCTTGTATTTTTATAAAAACCTTTCAGATGCTTAGCTTCTGTTATTGCTGACATACTTGTTCAGGTTTGGTAAATCCCTGAGATGATCAGACTCATCCTGATTTTTAGTCTTGCTCTTTTGTGGTCCCAGCCCAGGATGTCTTGAGACTTTTTTTCAAGTACTGCCTGTGGCTGGAAAGGAAAGTTCTGGTAAATACTAAAACATCAAGAAGCAAAAGGTTACATTTACCACACTCAGGAAAATCTGATGCCTGCAGTATCTTGGGACTGGTTTTCTGCTGTAAAGTGAAGACATTCAGTGTCTTGACGATTCTCATGTTCCGTTTTTTTTCTGTCTTCTCCAGAGTCTCCACCAGCAGCGATGTCAAGAAATGGATACTTCTTTGAAGAGAGTGGCAAGTATTATTTGACTTTTTTGTGCACACGCCTTATTGGAGGGAGAGCTGCACCTCAGCTGCAGGGTAGCTGCAAACCTGACACGGGTGCTATTTAGGTATTTAGAATCCATGTAGCTGAAGTGTGCTGTGAAAACAGTCTGGTGTAGTGGTTGTGTAATCTCGTACTGGGAGCAGGCGCCGTGTTTTTAAATCCTGTGGACGTTTGAGATAGGCAGTAAATAATCAACTCCACATTGTCATCACTGACTGTTCTGGGTGGCTCCTTGTTTTTCAAGTGCTTTCACGATGTTTTCCTGTCATACAGCCTGGCAGGTGTATTTGCTTGTCTTTTTCTGGAGTGGGGATCGTGCGTGGGTGTTGGATCCCTTTGGAGACATCCTGCCAAAGAGCATCAGGTAAATGTTGGATGGCTCTGGCAGACACATCTTTTAGTGCAAAGATTTTTTTTTTTCTTTGAAGCAAGATTAAATGGTGGCATTTGAAAACTTGGATCATCTGCCTGAAAGGTGACTGAGATCTTGGAGATATTGTACTGACAAAGGGACAGTTGAAGGGCAGTCCCAGCTTTTCTGCTGATTTTGGAGAAATGGAATCATGGAATCATTTTGGTTGGAAAAAACCCTTAAAGATAATCTAGTTCCAACTCCCTGCCCTATGTTTTCCCCCAAACCAGCATGTGTGTAGGGTATTAGGAAGAGATCTTCTGGAGAGTTCCAGCCTCTTCGGGAAGGAGTCCCTGAGGGCTTGGGGCTTCCTGCCCTTGGAAGTGCTGGGAGTATTCAGGACTTCCAAACGGTGAGAGGAAGACTGAAAATCTCCAGTTATTTAGGCCCTTAGATGCTTGCAGCTGTCACAAGGCTCATCTTTCTTGTTCCAGGGGGCCAAGCCTTAGGTTGACATCTGGAAAGGGAAGCTGAATGTCTGCCAGGTGTCAGCTGATCCAGCACCGCTGGTGACAGCCCTTCCTTTGGCACTGGCTCTCCTCTTCTTGTACAAAGACCCAATTTTGGGGAGTCAAAGGATGAAACTGGGAGCCAGTCCTCTTGTCTCTAGTCAGACGTGTTCTCTGGAGGCTGGGTTGAGCTGCAGAAGGGCAGAAGATAATGCCTGACCTCAGGGAGGTTTTCTGAGGGCATGTGGGGCGTGGGGTCTGGGTAACCCTGCTGCTTCCTTCCTTCCCACCTCACTCGTGGGCTCTTGGGATGTGGTTGGTGCTTTCCTGAGGACCGGGAATGTGAGAGGATGAGCCAGGTTGGGACCTGGGGAGGTGACTGAGCCTCCAGCTTCTAGCTGAGAGCAGTGTAAGGGCTTGGGGAGGAACACTGCTGGTTTTGGAGGCAGGACAGAGCCCTACTTCATCCCAAACCCTGCTGCCACAGGGAACACAAGCCCAGCTGTCTGTCCTAACATCTCAGGTGGCTCTACATGTCCCCTTCCAGGACTCAGTCTTGCCTTCCTCAAACTATCCTCACAAACAACAAAAAACCCCCAGAAGCAGATCTCTGAATGTTTTTTTGTAGTTGTGGCATCCTCTGTGCAAATCTCTGAGAGAGGCTTCTTTTTTTGTCAGCTTGGTGCCATGGCAATGGGCATTTCTGCCCTATATTTGTGTTCTTACTCATCTTCCTCCTTTGTCTTAAGGAGACAGCACCTTGGAGCTGCCTCTGAGGGCTTCAAGAAGCTGTTTGGTGCTTTCCTGTGGGAGTTCAGCACTCCGCACAAGTGTTGGTTCTTATCTTCACCTCTGGGAAGTTTTACCTCGAGTCCGAATACATGAGAGACGCCTGTAAATGTTGTTTCAAGATGTTTATTTCTTCTTATCTCTAATTTGTTCTAAGCTCTGGCTGCACGTCTGATGCCAGCCGAAACCAAGTGGGAACTGCCCAGTCTTGGGCCGTCCCTGTCCTTTTTGTAGCCTTTCCAAGATCCAACCATTCTTCACAACGTATTTATTATTTACTCTTTTATACCAATTAATTTGTACCTATTCTAGACACGTAATTTCTACCTCTTTTTCATTCTACCAATCATCTTATGCCACAACTACTAGAGAACATGGAGGGGAAGGAGAAGAAGAAGAAGAACAGGGCAATGCCCAAAATCCTCCATCTTAAACCCTTCGTCCTCATATTAAAAATCCTAAAATCTACTTTTTAACCTTGTAAAATACTAAACTACTACTCATTTTTACACTCTCGTGGTTTGCACTGATTCTTGCAGTGTTGGTAACTTTTCCCATGGGCTAAGGTCAAAGACAGTGTTATTCTGAGCTTTTTACCAGGGTCTGGGACCCCCTTGCCAGGGGGCTCCCGACCATCCAGGACAGCCTGAGGCATGCCCTAACCTCCCACGGCAGCCAGAGGCGTGCCTTGGACTCCAACACTTTCCTGTTGTGCTTCTGTGTGGTTTGGGGAAGGAGGGGATGTTTCTTGTGAGTTCCTCCTGGTCCCGCGCGCAGCGCTGAGCGTTGCGTTGTGTTCGTGATTGGAAATCCAGTGGATTTCTTGGTCATTTCATGCTCAGAGCTGCTGTCGCTCTTACTCCTCGTTACAAACTGCCCTTTTGGAAGAGTTCAGCTGCTGTGGAGTCATGAGTCACCTTCTGCTGCTTGATTGAGCCGAGGCCCTGGAGCATACGGACAGCGCATCTCGGAGGGTGCCGGTGTCAATATTCCCACCCTGCTGTGCTGCTTGGGCGATCTCTCTGCAGGAGTTTCGTGCTCTCATATTTCTCAAATCCTTCACCCCGAAAACGTCATCGGGGCTGGAGGAAACCACAGATAAAGACGTTACCTTTTCACAGGGTTTCAAAACAGCTTGTTTTGAAACAGAGCTACGAAATCACCGAGCCTCTTCGTGGCACCGCATGTGGGGATCTGCCAGGCAAGAGATGCTCTTGCCCCACCTCTGAAAGAATAAAAATCCCCAATCCCCTAATGCTGTGTTGGGAGAAGGCAAAGAAAAAAAAATAAACCTCTTTAATTCTGTTTTTTGGGCACTTTTTCCCCTTTTCTCAGCAGAGCAACATCTTTTGATACTCTCGCTCTTTGTAGAGAGGAGCTTTTTCCTTATCTCTCCTGGGATCTTGCATATACATATGGTTTTCTGTATTCTTAGTAATTAGGATGTTTTTGTTTCTGAGCATTATCTGAGGCTCTGTTTGGAGCCTGGCTCTGTCTTTTGCCAGTTAACTTATCTTTACCTTCCTTGTGTTTTCAACAGCAGCTGCAGCGATGTTAAAATTTAAAAGCTGAAACCTCATTTTTAGTTTGAAAGGATTGTGGTGAGGGTGATCTTGGCTGCAGCACCAAACCAGAGCTTTGGAAGAACCTCCTGGATGTTTACATCCATAAAAACTTCAAGTGTTTAGTAATTTGTAGCTCTGTTAATTGCTGAGGAGCTGGGGAAAGCCCTGGAAGGATTTTCTGGTGAATTAATATGTGGCTGTTTTGGGAAGATCAGTGGGTTGTTGTTGTCCAAACCATCTCCCAACCTAACTAGCTAAAAATCTGGGAGGTTTATCAAGGAGATCGTGTCTTCAGCTTTAAGTTCAAGTTTTCCTCTGTTTCTGGAAGAACTTGAAAGCCACTTTTGTGGCTTTTAGTGCCTTGCATGAGGTAAATACTTAAAATATAGCTGGGGAAAAAAAAAATCTGGTGAGTAGTTTGTTCTGTACAGGCAATATTAAGAGGAAAAATAAAGAAACAAATTTGTGCCTGCCCAGTTGGAGATTTCTGATTGAGTGTGGTGGCAGCAGATTTGATGGCAGCTGTTGGCCGTGCTGTTTCCAACCCATGTTTATTGTCAGTTTTCATAGCTGTCCTCTGCCACCTTGCTGATGAAAATCCATGTTTTTACTCACTCTTTGAGTCTGTGGAACACAACTCTTGCACAAACCAATCCGGCAGGGCCTGATGATAATTGGTGTCCCCCTCCCTGTGTGTTAAAGTCACTTAAATGTGTAAGGTTGTTTTGACAAATGAGTTTTCTTTCTGGTGAATTTAAGTGAGTAATGAGATGATTGTGTAGCCCCAATCCAAACCTGTGGATAATTGGAGTCCTGATGAAACACAGCTCAGCAATCAGGGCTCAGAATTAACTCCTTGAGCCCCCCGTTGTCTCTTGGGAGCATCCTGCACCCTCCTCATGGCGCTGGATGAGCTCTGAAGGCACTGGAGTTACCTGCAAGTGATTAAATTCTGCCTAAATTACGATGAGGTTTTTACCTGAGCCAAGAACTTTCCCTGATAACACGCAAACCCAGAAGTTTTCTGGTTCCTCTTGCAAAATCCAAGGGAAGGAATCCCAGTGCAGTGCTGGAGATATCTGAATTGTTGCATTGTTTGAAAGCTGGCTCAACAGATTCTGCAGCTTAAATTTATTTTTTTTTTCTGGTCTTCCAGAGCAAATCCCTCACTGCTTGGTCTCCTCTGACTTATTAATTGGTTTTGCTGGCACAATAAATCACAGTTGTGTTGAAGGGCCCCAAGGCCCCAGTCTGGCTTGGGATGTTTGGATATATTTTATCTGCTTGTTTTTGTTTTTCAGTTTGCAGTTCAGCTTGGTATGTGTGCTGGGGGGGTTGTTCTTTCTTTTCTTTCTTTTCTTTCTTTTCTTTTCTTTTCTTTCTTTCTTTCTTTCTTTCTTTCTTTCTTTCTTTCTTTCTTTCTTTCTTTCTTTCTTTCTCTCTTTCTCTCTTTCTCTCTTTCTCTCTTTCTCTCTTTCTCTCTTTCTCTCTTTCTCTCTTTCTCTCTTTCTCTCTTTCTCTCTTTCTCTCTTTCTCTCTTTCTCTCTTTCTCTCTTTCTCTCTTTCTCTCTTTCTCTCTTTCTCTCTTTCTCTCTTTCTCTCTTTCTCTCTTTCTCTCTTTCTCTCTTTCTCTCTTTCTCTCTTTCTCTCTTTCTCTCTTTCTCTCTTTCTCTCTTTCTCTCTTTCTCTCTTTCTCTCTTTCTCTCTTTCTCTCTTTCTCTCTTTCTCTCTTTCTCTCTTTCTCTCTTTCTCTCTTTCTCTCTTTCTCTCTTTCTCTCTTTCTCTCTTTCTCTCTTTCTCTCTTTCTCTCTTTCTCTCTTTCTCTCTTTCTCTCTTTCTCTCTTTCTCTCTTTCTCTCTTTCTCTCTTTCTCTCTTTCTCTCTTTCTCTCTTTCTCTCTTTCTCTCTTTCTCTCTTTCTCTCTTTCTCTCTTTCTCTCTTTCTCTCTTTCTCTCTTTCTCTCTTTCTCTCTTTCTCTCTTTCTCTCTTTCTCTCTTTCTCTCTTTCTCTCTTTCTCTCTTTCTCTCTTTCTCTCTTTCTCTCTTTCTCTCTTTCTCTCTTTCTCTCTTTCTCTCTTTCTCTCTTTCTCTCTTTCTCTCTTTCTCTCTTTCTCTCTTTCTCTCTTTCTCTCTTTCTCTCTTTC
>VZRV01005224.1:0-85252 GCA_013398115.1 Falcunculus frontatus | reverse complement strand
TTCCTTTCCTTTCCTTTCCTTTCCTTTCCTTTCCTTTCCTTTCTTTCCTTCTTTCCTTTCTTTCCTTCCTTCCTTTCCTTTCTTTCCTTTCTTTCTTTTACTTCTTTGACTTTATCTATCTTGGAATTGTTGGCTAACCTAGGAGATTAATTTAAATGTTTTTGTGGAACAAATCCTTTCACAGTGGCTTTTTCCCCTGTGAGATGCCCAGTTTGCCAGTAGGAGATGAACTGCTGCTACCTGTGGGAGAGCACCAGGGCGTGGCTGACAGGCCTCTTGCACATTTTTATTTCTGGAATTATCAGGAGGCCTCTAATAAAATAATAAAAGGAACCCCCCTGATTTCTGAGGGTTCTGCTGCAAAACTGAAACTCCACGTGCTCCTGTGTTCTGTAAAAACAAAACAAAAAACCCCAACAACACTCCACTGAATTACTTGGATTATTCACAACATTTCCTAGAAATCTGGCTGTAAAATACAATACTGGAATTAATTCAAAAGTGCCTGGGTGTTGTTTGTTTTGGTTTTTTTGTTTTGTTTTGGAGGGTTGTTTTTTTTTTTTTTTTGCAGCAGCAGATCAGCTCTTGGAGTTCTGTTATGAATTATCACTGAAGTGGCAGGGGAAGCTTTGACGTTTCCATCTGGCTCTTCACGACAAAAGGCTCAAGTAGGGTTGGGAAGATGCAGCTGAGGTTGTGGTCAGGCAGCAGTGCAGGGATCTGGGAGAGGCTGCAGCTCTGCTCTTGGTGACTCACCTGCTCTGTGCTTTCTGCCTCTGGTTTGGAGGGTTTTTTTTTTCCCTTTCCAAGAGGAGGTTGTGGTTTGATCTGTGCTCTTGAGCTGAGGTCATGGATTGACATCATCGTAGCAGGTGGTCATTGCTCCAGAAAATCTGTATCTGATGGGCTCCCAGGGGCTGCTGGAGAGCCAGGAAGCATCACCAAGCACTTCCCTGGCTCTTAAGTACCTGTGGAAGGTCTGGCATTGGGTGACACTTCTTTAAATCCCATTTACACGATCTGAAGAGCTGCCTGTGCCAACCCAAATTATTTGGCTTAATCATAAAGTGGTTTATTTGAGTTGGGACCCTAAAGACCATCTGTTCCACCCCCTGCCATGGAAAAGGACATCTTCCACTTGACCAGGTGGCTCCAAGCCCTGTCCAGCCTGGCCTTGGACACTTCCAGGGATGAGGCAACCACAGATTCTCTGGGAATCAGTGAAGGAGTTTTTCCAACCAAGGCATGCAAGATAATTTCTGTGTCCTCTTGTCAGCTGCAAACCCTCAGCAGTCCAACCGTGAGATCTGGGGAAACCCCCAGCCCCCAGTTGTCCCTGTGGCTGCCAGGGGTAAATCTCCTCAGGACAAAACTAGTGAGCCTTGCCAGGGATTCTCTCAGCTGTGACCCAAAGGAAAACCTTAAAATCCTAGCGAGCATCCAGCTTTATTTAATCCTTGTGGCTTACAGTTTTCATGGGGTGGGAGACAGCTTTGGGTGCTGCTGGCTGCCTGCAGCCCTGCAGTTGTTCTTGCCTCTGAAATGCAGTAATTTGTTAGGAAGGAAGGGATTTTTTCGTGATTCTTGCCATTGGAAACAATAAGTAAGCCCCAATGAGTGCAGTTTAACCTCAGCAAATGTGTAAAATGTGTAAAATTTAGGTGCATGTTTAACTAAAAAGTGTTGTTACATCAATGTAATTGCTCTCATTTTATCTGGAAAAAAAAAGAGATTTATTTATTAAACAGGGTGCTGTTTAAACCCATTTTTTCTAGAATGCTTTGGAGACTGGAGAACTGATAACTTCCAAGTCTCTCCTGAATCCTCCAATTGCTCTCTCCCTGCCAGAGTTAACTGGCTGGAAGGTTACCTAACCTAAGGAGGCACCAGGAATCCGTGTTTTCTGTGCAGAGTGTAAAGGTCAGGATGGAGGTGGAGGCTCCATTATTAATTGAGTTTCCTTTTGCACCCAGAGTTGGGGATTTGGGTGTTTTCCAAGTGACGCAGTGAATCGGAGCCTGTGGGGAGCAAAGCGAACCCTCAGAGAGCTGAGAGCTCAGGTTAATTAAAACTTCATGCCTTCCTTGAAAATTAGTGTCTGTTCTTGGCTAGAGCAAGTTGAAAATCCACGAGGAGAAAAATTTGGTGAAGCTGACTTTTTTTAACTTAATGCCAGGATTGTCACCAGGTTTTAGGTAGATACAGAGCTTAAATCTCTCTTGAGTTCCTTAATACTCTATTACAGCACTGGGATGCTCAGAAGAACCAGGCTGGATTTTAGGGTAATGCCCATGGCCCAGCTGAGGCTCCTTTACCTTTAAAAACTATTGAATAGATATTATTATCATTGATTCCGTTGACCTTCTGTACTTGACCCGTAATTCCTCTGAGAAAATGGATGCAGAAATGGTTCTCGGGCTCTTCCAAAACAATTTGCTGCCTTCTGTGCCTAAAAACTCACTTGAGAAATCCGAAATGGCTTTTAACATGACAAGCTGATAGTGTGGGATTGCCAATCATAGCTCAAAAAGCCTCTTTTAATGTAGCTTGAGGTTCCTGGCTTTCTGAGGAGACTTTTTTTGGAGGGGGTAACTACCACTTGTGAAGGGGAGGAGATGCAATTCCATGATTCTGGAAGCTGGGACTTGGATTTGATGGAGGGAACAGGAACTGCTATAAATGAGAACAGTTTTCCGGGCTTGGAGAGGAGATTGCCTTGGAAATTGAGGGTAAAAATCAGTTGCTTCCAGCAAACTGCTCTGAGTCAGTGGCTCGTGCCTGCAGATGCTGGTTAAAGCTCCACAATTGGCTTTGTCACCTGAGACACCCCGAGAGGTCGTGCAGGGGCTGTGGCTGAAATAATTCCCATCCCCTGGGGTGTGGGAGGATGTTTTTAGTAATAAAGCTGCTTTTCTCCCAGGAAATGGAGCTTGATTAAGATTTTTGGCTTCCCTGGGAAAGCCTGCAGCCCTTGGGCTGGGAGTGCTGCTCCCATTTCAGCTTTTCCAGGGAATAGATGTGAAGTGGCTGAGGCTGAGCTTCCTGCTCACTGCCACTCTGCTGATTTTATTGGCCCAGGTGCAGCTGCCAGGTGCCACCAGAGCAGTGGTGGGACGAGTAATGCCACCTCTGATGGCAGCAGCTGCAGCTCCCTACAGAGCCCTGGGCACTAAAAACTCAGCTCCAAAGCAAAATAGCTGCAGGGCAGGCACCTTGTCAAGAGCTGTGAGGGGGATGAGAGCAGCAGGAGCCAGGAGATGAAGTGGAGCTGAGAATGTGAGGGGAGTAAAGAGAGAAGGCTGGGGATGGAATCAAAGAATCCTCAAATGGTTTGGGCTGGAAGGAACCTTAAAGATCATCCAGTTCCACCCTCTTGCCATGGGCAGAACAGCTTCCATTAGACCAGGTTGCTCCAAGCCCCATCCAGCCTGGTCTTGGGCGGATATTGGGATATTAGAGCACAGCAGGGATGAGTCAGGGATGAATTACAGAGGAAGGGGTGATGCTTTGAAGGGGAATCACCAGAGAAATCATAATTTTTTTTTTTTTTCTTGCCAGCACCTGTATAAAATGGGGGCTGGTTTATTTTCATGTGGCATAGGATGGGCTGAGGAAAACCCTTAAGGCAGAGGAGGATTTAAGGTGAAAGCATCCGCTGCCTCTGGCTGCAGAGGGTGAGGAGGGGGTTTTGTCCCTGCAGCACTGAAGGATGCTGCTTGCTGTCCTTGGTCTCATGCACTTCCCGTGTTTTTCCATTTCTTTGTCATAAGATGAATCCTGCAGGGTGAACTGAGAGGGATTATCCTGACCACAATGTGTTCAGGAGGGCTGCACTGATCTCAGCCAGCTTTAGCTGTATTCCCAGCTCCTCCTCAGCCAAACCTCTTTTCTCCAGTGCTTTTACACCATATTTTGGGCTGAAGTGGCACTTTCTGTGCTCAGAGCTCTGACTGGCCCTGTCATGTGGCTTTTGGCACTTCAGCAAATGCTGCCTTCATCTGAAAGTGCCAACTTGCATTGATAAAGATGGGAGGAACACCGATTTGGAGATCTTAAACTCTCCCCCAGGAAATCTGATGCCAGTGGAAAGGTGTTTAACTCTGCCCTCTGTCTCTGAAGCAACTGCTCCTGACAAAGCCTGTGAAGCTTTGGACTTCCACATGGAAACCTGACTGGTGTCTGCACAAATTCTGCAACAGCTACATCAGATCCTGCTCTGAACTTCTGCAAAACACCCATCAGACTTCCAGAGGAGCTGAACAGCTTCTGCTGTCGCTCGTGGCATCTGCTGCCCTTCAAGCAGCGGGGGTGGCACTCGGTGAACATCAGGGAGTGGGGAGGGAAACAGCTGCCAGGGCTGGAGCTCAGAGGGAAGGTGCATCTGCCACACACAGCCCGTGTCACCTCGAGGTCACCCTGCATGTGACAGGCGTAAATTGCTCGTGGTTTCCAACTCCTGGCAGATTAAATAGGCTGAAGGATTCCAAACAGGAGTGGTCTGAAGCCTGGAGGTGGTTCAGTGACAAAGCAGACACCTGTCTGGGAGCGCAGTTCCTGTCCAGCCCAGGTTGGGGATTATTTGCAAGCCGAGTGTTTTGTCCGTCCCTTGCCCAGGGGACACGAGGCTCGGCTGCCTTTTGTTCTGCTCTTTCCTCCCCTAAAGAGGGAGGAACAGAGGATGCTTCCCTTGCCAGAGTCCTCGCTGACCTCTGCCCAACCCTCTGATCCTACTCCACCCTTGCCCTTCTTCCAGCTCTTGGGCTGTTTCTCTCCTGTCTCCAGCCCTCTCTGTTTCCAGGGGCCACCACTGCCAGCCTCTTATCAAACCAAAGTTTCAGTAGGTGGGAAGGGGAAGAAATCATTTTCCCTGCTTGGCTTTTCCCTATTTACCCATCTAATTCCATTAGGACGGGGAGGAAAAGCTCACCCATGTTCTCAGAGCTGGGTGCTCAAACCATCTTATGTGTGTCCGGTGTGACCCAGTGAGTGGGAAGGTTGGAGGAAAAGCTCACAACTTCCCTGAGGCTGCAATTCTGGATGTGATTGAGGTGGAAAAAGCCTTCCCCAGGCTGATTGTTTTCCTTTGCAGGACTGCCCAAACTCTCCTGGCACTGTGGTGAATGTCAGCAGTGTGGGTGCTCAGCTTTGAGGCGAGATTATGGTGTCCATCATGCATTTTGGAGGAACCAAACCCCAACTTTGGGACTTAGTTTGGGATTGAGATGCTTGTGTGGGACTTCGTAGTACTTCTGATGGCAGCAGGCACCTTGTCTGGCTGCTGTCCATCCCTCCAGGACACAGGCTGCCCCTCAACCTGCCACATCTGCTGGCAGAGATTTCATATCTGGTGGTGCCCACGGTGTTCGGGTGGTGTTCAGGTGCTCCTCACCTCACTTTTTTTTCCTGTCTGATCAAGTTTCCATCATGCAGGGATGCGAACACCCTAAACTGCCAGCAGCAGAGGGTGATATCCTCAGTGTGCCTCGCTGGATGAGGACAGCAGCACCTTGGATGCTTCTTGAAGCCTTCAGAGCAGTTTTGAAAGGGCTCATTCACATTTATTCCTGTCAAGCTGTAGAGTGGAGGAGGCAAAGATCAGGAGGGGGGTTAATCTGAGGGGCTTTATCAGGTTTCCCACACCTTTGATAAGCAATTTAGAAGTCATCTGGAGGCTTTAAGCTCCTGCAGCCCCACTGCACCCTCTGAGCCCTCTGGGGGGACGCTGAGCTCCATCAGCTCGTGGCAGGAAATGCTGCAGCCCCTGTCTTGTGTCACCGAGTTCCTGTTTGTGGCCTCACTCCTCTGGGTTTGTGTTTTGTGGTGGAGAACTGTCGGCTCGATCCCTCAGAGGCAGCATGTGCTGCTTTCAGCTGCTGCCTCCACATTTGCTTATACGAGGCTTTAAAAAAAGCCATCAATATTTTAGTTTCCATTCAAGCCTCCGCCTTGAAGCTCCCCCTTTTCATTTCACTGTAGTGCCTAGAGCCAGCTAATGAAATATCTCCCTCCTGCTTCAAATTAGGCATAAAAGACTTGTCAGAAGATGAGGAGAAGCTGCTGAATAATCCTGGTAATGTAAAAATCGACATTCTATAATGTCCCTAATTCTCCTAATTAAACATGATACATGAGTGTGCTACAAGAGTCCTCCAGCTGCTCCGTAATGAGATGTTGCAGGGACCAGTTTGCTGTTGGATGAGGCTGGGTTAAACTCTAATTAAAGCCTTGCAAAAGGCTAAGGAGTTGTCTGGTGTAATTAAGAAACTTGTCTCGCATTCTCTGTGATGCCACCCCCAGTGACCCGCTCCTCTGCCCCGTGGGGAGCTGTGGGTCTCTCTGTCCATATCAGGTGTCTCCTTGGAAACTTCTTTTATTTTTTATTTATCCATTTTTTCTTCATTTTTCCACCTGTAGTTTCGAATTGCTGCGCTGCAAACCGGCGGCGCGGCCTTGGGCCGCTGGAGGTGTCGGGTTCGGGGTGGGCTGGGGCAAAGCTCTTGCTTTTGGTGGTGTTTTTATGGTTCCCATAAACATTTTTCACCCTCGTGGTGTTTTTTTACCTGAGGGGAGTGAGGTGTCGGGGCTGGGCCTTGCTGCCCACACCGCTGGCGTGAGGCCGGAGGGACGAGCCCCCGAGGCCACCCCAAAACACGCTCCTTGGGGGCCGTTCCTTGAACCCTGCGGCCCTCACGGGCCCTCAGAGCGGCCCCTCACCATGGCAGAGGCCTCGCCATCCTCGGACTCGGACTCGGACTCTTCGTCCCCGCCGCCGTCCAAGGATGGGCCCAAGGACAGCCTGCGGCCCTCTCACGGCACCCCCATCTCGTTATCAGGGTACCTCAAGTGCGACACGGACGACGCCAAGGAGGAAGGGGTGAGCGAGGAGCTCTTCGATGGCGTCAACTCCACCATCGTGTCCGGGGACAGCATCCGCTTCTTCGTCAACGTCAACCTCGAGGGCGCTCCCAGCGCCACCGGTGAGTGAGCCCTGAAAAACGGGGATGGGAGGGAGGTGGTTCCTGGTGGTGGGATTTCATGGGGTTGGGGTAGTTTGGGTTGGAAGGGACCTTAAATGTCATCTCTTTAAGGGTAGGGACACCTTCCACTAGGCCGGGTTGCTCCAGGCCTTGTCCAACCCATCCTTGAACTTTGCTTGTGGCTCAGTGTTTTGATATCCTCAGTCCTGCCTGTGATAAATGGTGAGGGAGGACGATAGCAAAGCCCTTCACCAAAACTTCTGTCATTTTGTTTCATTTCATACGCGATTTTGAACTTTTTTTTTCTGCACAAAATCAGACAAATCCCGTTCACTTCATTTCCCGTAAAAACCAGTACTGATGTTTAGTGAATCCTTTGAAAAGTAAAGCTGGAAGAGATAGGGAATACAGACCTGGACTGAGATCCCACGTAGTGCCAAGCCAGGTCTGACAAACAGAGGTTTTAGGAGAGGACAGAAATCAAGTCATACAGCTAAAGAGTTTTCTTCTGGGGCTGGTGGCTCTGACAGTCTTGCTGAGCTGCAGCAACCATTTTATTTTTCTAGAAAATGTTTTCAGTTGTAGTAAGATAAGTAGTTCTGAAGTTAGACATAACTTAGCCTTCTTTATTCCCTGGAAGTGTCCAAGGCCAGGAGGGACAGGGCTTGGAGCAACCTGGGCTAGTGGAAGGTGTCCCTGCCCATGGAAAGGGGGTAGAAATGGATGATCTCTAAGGTCTTTTCCCACCCATTTTTTTGGAAAGCTGGATTTTGTGGGATGTGCCTGAGAAAATGCAACTCTTGGACACAGCAGCAGCCTGGGTTTGTCCCAGCAGCTGGATCCTGCCTGTGTGGGTTCTGGCTATTTTAGGGGTTAAATGCACAGGCTCTGGATTATTCTTGGTGTCACAGTATCAGGGAGTCCTTTAAGTTTGTTAAAAGTTATTTTTAGATGACATGCAAATCCCAATTGATCTGCAGCGAGCAGTTATTGGGACTGGTGAGGCAGATTAGGCACGGCCTGGAGCCCTCTTTGACCATCTTGGAGTCTGCTTTTTGTCTCTGAGCCTTGACTTGAACTTAGGAATAATATCCAGCAATTTCCAAGCCTGCAGTTTTACAAATGCCATCTTAATTGAAAGATTTAAGGGAGCTGTGCTCTGCTATGACAAGTCTGGACTTAATGCCGTGGGGTGCATTGTTTGGGGATGAGGAATGCGAGTGCTGTGGATTCTTCTGCATCTGAAGAAGTTCACTTTCCTTGTGTGTCCTCCTGGGCTTTTTGTGTTTTCCCTTCCATTCAAAACAGGACAGAAAAGGCTTCCTTATTTCCCTGAAGCACTGCTGTTTGTGCTGGTGTTATTAGTCGTATCCTTTTATTTTCAGCTGAGATGTTTAGGATTTTTAAGGAAAAATGGACTTCTGGTGTGCTTGGGGTCCTGTTTCGAATGGAAGGATGATGTTTTTTAAAATGAGCTTCAGGCAGAACAAAAGTCCAGACTTTCAGTAAGGGCATATGTGAAAAAAGAGATTTTTTTCCCCCCCATTACAACATCAAAGTGATCCAGATAGCCAGAATTCAACTTTTTTACTGTTAGGCATAGAATTCATCAGAGTCCGGGCACTGGAGTCATCTGGGCTATCAGTTCCTTTTTCAGAGGTGGTTTTACTGAAGTTTCTTCCAGGGTGGATTTTATCCAAATAAATCAGTCTGTGGCTGCAGAGGGCACAGCTGATCCTCCTGGAGGGGTGACTTTTTGCGTGGCTGAAGGTGGCTGAGATGAACCCCTTAAGCTCTTTTAAGAAAAATACCCTGAACTTCAGAAAAAAATACCCAATTCCCAAACTGAGGTTTAATTACACCAGAGACAAGGTGTGTCTGGGAGTGAATTGTTCCCTGTTCAGAAATTCCCTTCCATCGCTGCCTCTCTTCGGAAGCTTGGGGAAGTTTGTTTTTTTTATATCAGGCTTTGATTTCCTGGAACAAAACTGTGGAGCTGAGCTTTTGCATGGATTGTCCGGAGCGAGACAAGCTGAAAAGGAGGGTGGAAATTAAAGTAGGGTTTCTCCAGGCAATGCCAGATGCCCCAAACACCTCATTTCCTACCCCAAGGGAGCTGCTGCACCCGGATCCTACATAATTCTCTGAAAACACAGAGGAAAAACCAAGTTTGGGAATGACATCTTTGCATCCTCATCTCATTTTCCTGCATTCTGGGTGAAATGTTTGAGCCAAAATGTGGTCTCTTGGCTGAATGTGGTGCCCAAACTCTCTCCTGCTGGAGACTTCTTTTGGGTCAGCTGCTGGGAGGTTGCTGCCCACCTTAATATAGGGCTAAAAGATCCAAAATTCCCTTTTGGAGAGGGGGTGAGTTGGAACCCTGGGGTCCAGGTGCTGGCAGGCAGTGAAGGTGCAATTACAGGTGCAGTGACAGCTCTGAATTGTCCTGTTGAGCTGTTGCTCTCTGTGGGATGTGTGTGCAGCTCTCTGTGAGCATCACTGGATGCTCTCCACGATAATTCTGTTTTAAAAAGATCAACCGTGTGGGATTAAGCTTTGAGCCAGCACAGCAAGACCCATAAAACTCCCAACAACTGACCATTGGCATAAAATGCTGGGCTTTGTGCACAGGTGTGTGAAAAACAGGATGGCTTGAAGAAATCTGGGGTTTAAGGTATGGCCTGTCTTATTTTTAATTAATACTGGCTGCCTTTGCAGGGCATTCTGAGCCCAAAGCAGTGCAGGTGCCTGAGCACTAAAATGCTGCTCAGTAGTGACATTTGGGTCGTTTCTCCTGGGTGTTTCAGTGCTTCCTTGCGTTAACTGATGAAAGGTTTGTTAATTCTCTTCTGCTTTTCATCCTTGGAACTTAGATTTTGGTGGTAACATTTATTTTCAGCAAATGTTAGGAGCTCTAACAGGAAGGTGGGTGTATATCTGAAGCTGGAGGCTTTTGGACCTGGGATCTGCATTTCTCGGGGAAGATCAGGGTGGTTTTTAGGCTGAGGCGTTTTCTGAAGTCACAATAAATGTTTGCACGTAAAATCACGGAATTGTTTGGGTGGGAAGTGACCTTTAAAGGTCATCTAGTCCAACCCCCCTGCAGTAAGCAGGAATGTTTTCCACTATCCCAGGTTGCTCCAAGCCCCATCCAACCTGGCCTTGGACACTTCCAGGGATCCAGGGGCAGCCACAGCTTCTCTGGGCACCCTGTGCCAGGGCCTCCCCACCCTCATTGTAAAAAAATTTCTGTTTCAGGTCTAATCTAAATGTCCCCTCTGTCAGTGGGAAGCCATTCCCCCTTGTCCTGGAACTCCAAGCCCTTGTCCAGGAAATTTTTACCTGCAGCATGCCTGGAATTAAATCCCTGCAAGTAAATACAGCAATTTTGTTTAGGCTGGGCCTTAAATTTAATGGACAGGTGATGCAAGGGAGTCTTTGGAATATGTGGGGACACATCTTTGCCATCAGTCACAGCGTTCTTATCTCCTTGGCAGCTCCCTTAAATCAGCCAGGCACATATTTTCATCATTTGGACCTTGGTTTTTTCTCAGTTTTAGGTTTTAAAACAATCATTTGGATCTTGTTCTTGTAGTCTGGGGTTTTAAAACAGTTCTTTGGATGTCGTTTTTGCAGTTTGAGGCTCTGAAATAATTCACCTTCTCCTTACCCACATTGCAAGAGGGCTTTGCACAGGATTTGCTTAAATTTAGGCACAATTTATCGAGAATTTGTGGAGCGGTAGCTGCTTAACTTTTCCCACTTGCAGCCGATTCTCAGACTGGTGATTTTAGAGGTGCCTGCAGCAGTTTTGGGGAGAACAAGACAAACTCCTGACGGCAGCGAGAAGCCAATTGGAAAGCAGGATGTGGCTCTGCCGGGGTGTGGGGGGGAAGCAGCGGAACACGAATTACGCTTCAGGAGAAATTAAAGGCTGTTCCACCCTGCGGACAATTGATCATTCCTAGATACAGAGAATCAACAGTTTCCTGTATCCCACTCCAGAGGCACACACGTGCACGCCCGCTGCCGCTGCTCCCGGCAAAACACTGCATCCAAGTCCTGGCCCAGCCCCTGCCCAGATGACTTTTTTCTTCAAGGGGACGAGGAGAAAAGCTGGATGCTGGCGCCAAGGATATTCCAGGGAGAGTAGCGTCCAGAGACAAGTGGTCTGGGCTTGAATGGGTATCACTCTGCACACAATAGTCACATTTCCTCACATTAATACCAAGGTCCTTTTTATGTCTCGAGGCACAATGCTGACCCACGCGTTCCATCTGATAACTCCTGTTTTAGCAGTTTGATGTCAGAGTGGGATGTTGGGCTCCCGAGGCTTCCTACCCTCTAATGGAAAGTGGATATACCGATTGTGTGCCGGGAGGGGGGCCGGCCTCCCTCCGAATTTCCTGACGAGGGTGTTTTCAAAGCGCTGCTTAGGAAGCTGAGGGAGGTGTGGGGGGAGCGCGGGTGGTTCTGCATGGAGGCAGCGGCCTCCCTTCTCTGTGCTTCACCTTGGACCTTTGGAGCGGCCTTCTGTAGGAATTAGAGTGCGTGAAAAAAATGCACATTTTCCCTCTGCCCCAAATTGATTGACAAAACCTACTGCAGGTGAGGTTTTTCATGAAATATTTGGCTTTTATAGCACATAGGTGTGACAAGTGACACCATGCTCAGCATGCTTACCTTGTCCCTGATCAGCCTCTGTGCTGTTCCCTCTCTTCCCAGTTCCCCACTGAGGAGTGTGAGAGATGGTCTTTCACCTCCCCAGCTGTTTTTGCTGTTCCAGAATCCTTATTCCCACCTGCCTTTAACTTGGGAATTCGTGGGATGAACCCAGCTGACTTCAGGCTTTTTGCCTCAGCTCAGCCCATCACCTGTCATGGAAGTGTGGGATAATGAAGGCACAGTTATTTATCTGACAATATTGAACCAAAATGACTCAAATCTGATGGTGATTAGCCCAGGCTCAGCACAGCAAAGCAAAGAACCCCTCGGAGATCCTGCTTGTGCAATGCCTCACTGCCAGTGGTGTGTTAGAGGTGTCACCACTGCTCCTCACAAACTCCTGTCACGCTGTATAGGGGTGTGGTTTTATTTATATATTTTTAAGGCAGATTTGAAAAGCAGAACAGTTTTTTTCTGCTTGCAGTGAAGTTCAGCACAAGTGGCTGAGTCTTAGATTTGGGCAGACCCCTGATAAAAAACAGAGATAAAATAGGGTTTTTTAAATTATAAGCCCTCCAAACCTTAAATACTTCCACTCACACCAGATCCTTGGTATTTTTCAGAGAAAAACATGGAAGTGCTAATGTAATATTCTGCTCTGATTTATTTTACCATGCACATATATATATTTATATATATTTACCATGAAGATGCACCAGGGAGTGTTTGTAGATCTAAAGGAATGTGCACAGCCCAAAAGCTCTTTTTCTCTAATTTCCACTCCTTTTATCCCAAAATAAAATACTGTCTTAAGATGCTGCAGGCATCCAGTGGTGGCTTTGCTCCAAAAGCTTTTGGATCTTCTCAGGTGTTAAGGGCAGCACTGGGGACCTGGGTGAGGGAAAGGGATCTTGGGTGAAAGGAGATCTCTTAAGACAAAAGGTGAAAAGCCTTAAACTTTGGTATTTGACTTTCAGGGGTTTGTTTTCAGGCTTGCAGATGTTGTTACCTAAGGAGGGGGGGTGGAGGGGAAGCAAGGAGGGGATTTTGTTTCTCTGGGTTGCTCTCGGGGATATTATTAGGGCAGCTGGGATGAAACCGAGCAAATAAACTTCCAAGTATTAAATCTCCTCATTCCTGTTGAAGTTGGATGGGACCTGTTTGGAGAATGGTGGGAAATAAAAAGGAGAGGCAGGGCCCTGAGTGTGCCACGAGTTCTGATGTTGACAATTCCTCAGCGTTGTCAGAACTGAACTCCCTGGGAGTCACTCGTGGCATTCCCAGCAACGCTCCGTGCCTGTGTGCACGCATCCCAGAAATTCGGGATGCGCGTGGCGCCTTGATGTGGCTGCCAGGGGATGTCGGGGATGCGTTGCTGACTTTTTGGCTTTCCCCTGGGCAGGACCTGGAGCAGAGCCCAACAGATAAGCTCGGCCACCCCTGGCAGCTCTCCCTTAGCTGTGTGTGAGGACACACAATAACGCCCCTCGCTCGCTCTCTTGCCTAAAATAGGCTTTTGCTGCCTGCTCTGTCCGGCAAGGAGGGCCACAGAAATAGACATGAAGCTTTCGTGTGGTCCTGACCTCCTCGTGGTGTTTCATTGTGCTTAATTGTGGCATTCAGGTGTGAAATCTCAAATTACTGAGATTTTCAAGTTACTGCTCTTGGTAGTGAGACATGGCTGAGGAGATTGATGGGGAGTTTCTTGTAGGGTGGATCCAGGGTTTTCTGTATCCGCGTCACTCCCATGAAGGGCTCCTCTGTGGAGGTGCAAGGGCCAAGGGTGTTGGATCTTTTCACCCCCTCCTTGGTTGGAGGGAGGCAGGGATGGTGCTGTAGAGGAGGAGAAAATGGGTGGCAGGCTGATGGTGGTTGGACTTGAGCTTTGGATGTGTCATGGGCAACATCCTGCAGGGTTTGATCCCGCATTGCCCAGCAGGAAATAAATGGATATTTGATGTGAGCAAGGCAGAAGAGCACTTGAGGAGTCTCTGTGTATTTTTCCCTTCCCTTTGTCATGTTCCAGTGCTGTTATCCCTGAGTGATGTTGTAGCCCTCCAGTGAGCATTTAAGCTGCCTGCCCAGAAGTGGGATGGCCGTCTCCATCCATCTCCCTGCCTGGATTAAATCCGAGCGGTGTTGTTGGGATGAATGATGAATGAGGCTCTGGGCTTTCCAAAGCACCACCTCCGTACCCAGAACAGCTTTTTTGAGAAGTTTGAAAGATCCTGCTCCATCAGATGTAATTAGATGTTTTTGCTTGTGTTGATAAAGCAGCACTTGGTGCTCCTCCAGCTGGGTACGTGAGAGAGCTGTCAGCAAAGATTGATACACCTCGAAAGTGATAAGAGGAACCCAGAGCTGCTGCATGATAAAAGCACAACCTGAATTCCTGTTCCATTTCCATGTATCCATGAGGACAGGCTGCAGCTCTCTCTTCAGCATGTGCCTGCTATTGTTCGGTGTCGTGGGTGTTCTTTGTCTCTCCCGAACTATTTCTTGCAAAAGCAGATAAACCAAAACATGTTTTCTCCTCGATGAATATTTATGGACTTCCAAATCTCCTCGCATACTTCTGCATGTGTAATTAGGCTGGAAGTTGGGTAAGTGAGCGTTGGAGAACTACAAATGTGAGAGCCTGGGGAAAATGCTTGATGTTTCTGGTTTATTTGGGTGCTTGCTTTTTAATAATAAATTACGCTTTTTAGATGAAACAGCTTGTGTTTTCCAAAAGGCGTGTCAAAAGCAGGAATAATTGGGACTGTTGCAGCAGCAGACTTGTCTGGTTTATGTGATGCTTTTAATCACATGTGCAGCATCCAAGTGAAATTTGGGAGAAGTTGGGTGATGTAACCAAAGCCTCTGAACCACCTCATTTTGTTTAGGGGGAGATGAAGTCAATCCTTTCCCTCCTCTCCACTGCTCTTCTCCCACTTTGAGATGCAGCCTTTGAACCCCGTCAAGGGCAAAACTCAATTTTCTGTTTGATCAGCAATGATTTTGATTAAAGCAGCTTTCTGCTTGCAAAAAACAATTGCTTTTATTCTGGAGTTCTGGAGTTCTAACATGAATTGCACCCTCAGCTTCTTTTTTGGACAGTAGCAGGGTTTGGCTTGAAGGTGTGTGGCCAAGTCACGGGATTGCAGCAACTTGTACAGGTTAGGATTTGGAAGTAGAGATCTGGAAAGGAAGCAAAACCCTCATCTGAGTAGCTGTAACTCCGTGTTACATCTCTGTAGTTTTCCACAGCTTGGCCTCTGGAAAAGTTTTGGTCCTCAGTGGGTTTTTTCCATGCTGCTGCTGCGCTCGTTCGAATTAAAGCTGTTCATGTGTTTCACTTTGGTAGCAGCTCAGCCTTGGGTGGTTTTTTTGGAGAACTTGAGAAGGATGCCAGGGTGGAAATGTTCAAGGCCAGGTTGGATGGGGCTTGGAGCAACCTGGCCTAGTGGAAGGTGACCTCGATGGTCTTTAAGGTCCCTTTCAACCCAAACCATTCCATGAGTCTCTGCACAGGCAGTACCTGTGGGACAAATAATGCCACAGAGAGGCTGCCTTGGATGCAAGGAGTGGGCTTTTGGCAAATACAGCTTGGTTTGGTTTTGTTTTGTAGCTAATACCCAAAAAATGCTTTGTAGATACTCTAAGAAAATGTTATTGTTGGCGCTTGGAAGTTTGAAGTGGGAATTTCCCGGGTTCCCCCGTCCTGTGTATTGAATGACATTTACTAGTCCCTAAACAGCAGTTTTCTTTCCCAAGAGCTGTGTTGCTTTCTCCTCAGATTTATGGAGGCAGCGTGGTGAGTTGACAGGACATTAATGTGCTCATCTTGGAGTCTCTGCCTGCAATCCCTTGGAAGTGCCTGGCTGTTATTGTTGACTCTTTAATGAGGACAAGGAGGGTTTCCAAACAAGGGTGACTCATGAAATCGTAGCCTCAATCTATCAAACAACGATGCATTGGATTAAATGATTACTTAAAGGATTAGGAGTTAGATTTTGGGGGAGGTGGAGCTGGGGGGAGAGAAGGGAAGAGTAAAAATACACCAGAATTACAAAAACCCAGCCAAAAAAAGCTGCAAGACGCAATCCCCAAGTGATCAGATAATGCCAATCCTGTGCTTGGTTCACGCTTCCAAAATGGGAGATGTTGTAAAAATTGGATCTCTGCTTTTCTCTAGAGATCATCCCCTGCCAAGAGAGTGATGCTTCACCTCCTCCTGAGCCTCCTGCTTGGCTCCTCTGCCTGTCAGGTACCTCTGATAGTAACACTCTTCTGATGTATTTTGGTTTTTTTTTTTCCCCTCTTTCCAGCTGAAAGTGAAGGTGCTGGCTGCGTGTTACTGCACACATCAAGGAAGGTAAGTAGAGGTGCTGTGTGACCAATTTATTATTTTCTTTCGTCATCCATAAGTACAGAAAAGCATCATGAGACACACTGAGGGGCTGTTTGTCACTGGCCTAAGCAAAAGGCATTTAAATGCTTCTTCTCTTGATTTCCTCTCCCTTTCTTTAAACCTAAAAAGCCACGTGCTGCTCATTCTCCCAACAATTTCTCTGTAATTCTGATTGTTCCACTGCTTTTTGTCCCAGACAATTCCTTGACGTGTTAATTCATCACTTTCTCTTCTGCAGCTGCCTCCACAGGGATCCAAGTGTGTGCTGTAGAGATCCCAGCTGCTGAGCTCCTCTGGAGCTGGGAGCAGAGACGCCCAGTAGACATGGCTGGGATTTGGTTCCTTGTTTATTCCAGCTAATCAGTCGTCCTTCACGAGGTTCAGCAGGAGTGAAATCCCTGGAAACAAGCAGCCTAGGAGGAGGATTAGGAGCCCACACTTAGTTTACACTTGCTCCTGAGACTGTAACTCACTCATGATAAGGTGAAAGTGCAAAAAAACCTTGTACAGGCTGTGTTATTCCAAACCTTCAGCTATGGAAGAGCATAGAAACTACTCAGGGAGGAATGGGGTTGGTATTTTGATACCTTCCCTGTGAGGGTGGTGAGGCCCTGGCACAGGGTGCCCAGAGAAGCTGTGGCTGCCCCTGGATCCCTGGAAGTGTCCAAGGCCAGGTTGGATGGGGCTTGGAGCAGCCTGGGATAGTGGAAGTTGTCCCTGCCCATGGCAGGGGGGGGGATTGGGTGATCTCTAAGGTCCCTTCCAACCCAACCCATTCTTTAATTCTCTGATTCTGTGTTTAATACCACGTGAAATTTTGTCTTTAGGGTTGTGAGGCTCGTGGTGCTTTAAGTTATCTTGACTTCTTGCCTGATGGTTGGAGGGAGGGGCTGTTGTCATGGGAACTTGGAGCATCACTGATCGTGGTAAATCACAGAACCATTTAGGTTGGAGAAACCCTTTAAGACCACCAAATCCAAGCATTCCCCCAGCACTGCCAAGGCCACCACTGACCCCTGTCCCCAAGTGCCACATCCACACGGCTTTTAAATCCCTCCAGGGATGAGGACTCCAACACTGCTCTGGCCAGCTGTGCCAGTGCCTGAGATCTCGTATTTTGAGCTTCGTTGCAGGTTGTAACTTGAGGTTTTAGTCTGTGTAGCCTTGTAAGCTTTGGGGGCTTTTTAGGGAATCCCAGAGAGCTCTTTAATTCTGCTTTGCTTTAGGCCTCTAAGACAGCCCAAATCCTGAAAAGATATTCCGGAAGGGTGAATTAGTAGTGGAAGGAAAATGTGTGATAGCTTTAGAAACCTTTTCCCCAAGTTAACAAAAAAACCCCAAAGCAAATAAATACCAAAGGAAACACAACCCAAAACAAAGCCACCACCACCAAAAAAAAATATTAAACATTGTTTGGTATAGAATCATGGAAGTTAAAATAAATTATTCCATGCTCAGGAATGAAAATGTCTTTATCCCTAATTTGTCTTGTCTAATCCCAGTGCCAAGGTTCTCAGTCATACACACTTGACTGAAAGTAACCCGAGAACTTAATCGCTGAAAAGTGCAAATTCTAAACCCAAATGCAGGATCTGCCTCTGATAAGAAATAGTTGGAAACTGCTAACTCGTGTCTCTTCTAGTTTGTTTTTCCCTTTCAGAGCTGTAGGATTCCTGCTTTTTCTGGCCTACAGTTTATGCTTGAGCATTTTAGTGTGCTGCGGAGCCACAAATACCAGAGAGCTTTAGCAGGGCTTGAGAAAAAGATACTTTAGCCAGTTTTTCCCTCCAGGGAGGATGAGTGGAAATTTTGTGCTTCAAATGCAAAGGAAATTGGGACCTGACTCACGGAGGAGATGGCTCCAAGTGTCTGGGAAGGGGGAATCACCAGCAGAGAAATGAGAAGCTTTGTCTGGAGAAGTTTCCCTGTAGGTTGTCCCTGTCTCTGGTGATAGCCTGTGGTTCTGGAAGGGCACTTTGTGTCTCAGACAAGTTGCTATCTAGCAGGGCACTCAGTGGGCAGAAAGAAAGGCTTCTTCACACACGTTGAACTATTTAATCACCATCACAGAGTGGTTCTGAGGGAATTGGCCCAAGGCACCATGGCAGCAGCCCAGGTAGAGCTCTGCTCAGGAGAACGGGATTTTTTGGACACCACAGGTTATTGCAGTGGCTTTAAGTGGAGGTGTCTCCAGAGAAGCCAGCCGGGAGAGATCTTGCATTTTGAGCATTCTGGATGAGTTAGAATGTGTGATTTTGGCCTGCCTGGAGTCAGGAGAGGCTGTTTCAGTGTTTCCCCCTTTTTTGGCACAACAGCCTCTGTTCCTGTCACGGTGCAACGTGGAGCTTTGCAATCAAGAATACCCAGAGCTGTTCAAATGGCTGTTGGGTAGCTGGCTTGGGTTTCTTCCTGAGCAGTTTCCAGCATTGAGTTTCCAGCATCAAGTTTCCTGGTGTGACTTGACTATCCAGCTAAAAATATTAGTGAGGGAGCATTCATTAATCTCCCCTGAACCCAGCAGGGGTCCTGGCTGCAGCAGTTGTGCCTGAGCTGTCGCTGAGGCTTTGCTGTGCCAGTGCTTCCAGTAATTTGATTTTGGTGTGTCTTAGGGAGTGATGGATTTCTCTCCTTTCATGGTGGCTGGTTGCCTTGTGAAGTTTAATGTGCATAAAGCCTCTTTAAGCTCAGAGGGTACATTTAGATTGGGTGTTAAAAAGAGATGTTCCCTGTGAAGGTGGTGAGGCCCTGGCACAGGGTGCCCAGAGAAGCTGTGGCTGCCCCTGGATCCCTGGAAGTGTCCAAGGCCAGGTTGGATGGGGCTTGGAGCCACCTGTGCTGGTGGAAGGTTCCCTGCCCATGGCAGGCGTTGGAGGGAGATGATCTTCAAGGTCCCTTCCAACCCAACCCATTCCATGGCTCTATAGTACCTTCCCTAATGTTAGGGGAGTGAGAAATAGGTGATAAATATGGACCTTTCCCCTATTTCCTGTAAAGGACCAGCAGCAGGGAAATGAAACAGCACTGAGGCATGGAAGGCTGTTTTCCCAAGGCATTGCTTGAAGCCTGTGGCTCAGCTGGAGCTGAATCCTTCTGCCTTGCAATGAGCTGCTGCTGGTGCTGTCGTGCCCAGCCCACTGCAGGATCAGTGTTGATTGAGATGAATCGGGGCCTTCCAGTACCTGAAGGGAGCTACAAGAAAGATGGAGAGAGATTATTTACAATAGTCTGGAGTGACAGGACAAGGGGAAATAAATGGCTTCAGACTGAAAGAGAGTAGGTTTAGGTTGGACATTAGGAAAAAAAATTCTTTATTGTGAAGATGGTGAGGCAGGCCTTGGCACTGGCACAGGTTGCCCAAGGAAGCTGTGGCTGCCCCTGGATCCCTGGAAGTGTCCAAGGCCAGGTTGGATGGAGCTCTGAGCAACCTGGGCTAGTGGAAGGTGTCCCTGCTTATGGCAGGGGGTTGGAACTGGGGAATCTTTAAGGTCCCTTCAACCCAAACAATTCTATGATTCTGTGATCTGGGCAGATAACCCACATGAAGGCCTTTGCTTAATTTTTTGCTGTCCCTCAACTTTCTCCTTCTGCTGTTCTGCTTCTGGTTGCTTCTCTCATGCAGGGGGGAAGTTGGTGACACAAAGCCACCTTGGCTATTTTGAAAACTCCTGTTACAGGTGTGCATTAATCTGCCCTCAATTTGAGACAGACTCACTGCTTGCACTTCTGAGGTGGAGTTGTAGCTGTGTCACTGTCTCCTCTCCTACGAGCAGATGGTTGAAAAGCCTTGGGGGTGGGAGCTGAAATGCTTCAGAGAATCCTCCCTCTCAAGGATGCTGTGGAAAAAGTGATTGATGCAAAGTAAAACAGTGCTAATTGCAATGGATGTGTACTGACAACTTGATAGTTGCTGTGATAATTACAGTAATTAGGGAGATGTTAGCATTTTTTTGCCCGTGTCTATAAATGGAAAAGGTAAGAGAGAGTGCATGGAAGGAGGGGACCCATGAGTCAGGTTCTGGGATGGCCCCGTACCCTGGGGGGAACGTGGCATGGTCCTGGCTGTGAAGGCAGCTGGGGATCAGATTTGTGAAAGCAATTCAGAGCTTGGTTCTTACCGAGCTTGAGGGGGGAACTGAGGGTTTAAATGTCTCCTGACAGTCTGGTTCTCAGCATCATGAATTCCAGCCTGGCAGCTTTCCCATCGGAAGGAGGATCCGTAGCACAGCGCAGTTCCATTTCCTCACTCAATCTTAGGCTGTTGAAGGAGAGGGACAGGGCTGCCAGCCCTCCTTGTCCAGTGCTCTGTGTGTGGATTTCCAAGGACTGTGCAATGGGAACGAGGCACTTGTAGTTTGATCACTCAATTAATCACCCTCCCAGCTGACAGGCACAGAAAGGAGTTGAGGTTCTGGAATACACCGAGGTTGTCTCTTCCATCTCAAGGCCAGTAAGTGTGGGACAACAGAAGGAACCAGCAGAGAGCTGGGATAGTTTCAGCCTCTGCTATCTTGTTTTCATTGTTGCTTTCAAGCTAAATCTAAAGGAAGAAAACTTCCATGGGAGTGGAAAGAAGAAAAATTTAGCAAGTGTTGAAAAAGGAGATGGGCTGGATGGCATTCCCCACCTCCCACTTCAGAATCCCTAACTGGGAGCACTGGGTTCCCAGTTTAAAAACAACTGGGTTGACTTGGCACTGAGATTCATACTGGTAATTTTTCATGCTGCTGAGCTCAGTGTCCATTTCTCCCAAATAACTTTCCCACTTTTTTAAACTTTTTGAATTACTTGAACCTAAAGAGGATTTTAAATGCTACCTTTTAAGCATTTTTGCTTTTACACCAACGTATCCTACTTTATTCTAGGCTAAAAAAAAGAAACCAACAACTGTTTGTGGTTTTTTTTTCATTCTGCTTTCTTTGGAAGGGTATAAATGGTACCTGGGCATTCACCTGTGGGCACACTGCTGGGATAAGCCTTGAAAATGCAAACCTTCGATGCATTAATGCATAAAATTCCTTTTCTCCTGTGATCTGGATGGCAAATAGAATCTTTGGTTGGGTGGTAACCTCAGCAAAACTGCTTGTGAAGGACCCAGATTCTACTTTGCTGTTATTGTGTACAGCTCTCTCATGCTCTGACCTTTTCTCAACGCAGTACCTGAAATTAAAGAACTTTGAGGAGGAGGTCAGAGCCCAGCGAGACTTGGATGGGTTCTTGGCCAGAGCCAGCATCATCCTGGATGAAACAGCCACGTCCTTGGACGATGTTCTTCGGGAGATGCTGAAACACTTTGCGGAGGATCCTGAAAACATGGAGCCGAGCTGCAACTTCGAAAAAATCATGAACACTTTATTCACAGATTCAGGGACCCCACGGGAAGGGAACGGTAATCAGCTCTTGGTTTGCTTTGGCTGGTGGGCTGCTGTTTATTTGCCATCCCTGCCATGGTGGGGTGCTGGACACTCACTGTGTGGTCCCCAGGCTTGCACGTTGCATGTGACACCGTGGGTTCATTTTTTTCCATGTCGCTCAGACCGAAGGGCCTCATTTCTCCAGGGTTTTTGTGTTTTGGTGGAGTCTTGCCCCTGTTTCATTAAGCATTGTGGTGCTCTCTGGGGTGAGGAGTCTGCAGCACTGGGGTGTCTTGTCTGTGTGAACTCTTTCGGTTTGCTTGTCCTCCGACAACGCAGTTCAGCCAAGAGACTCTTGCTAATGTCTCGTCAGCAGTGGCTCTGTTGCCTTGTGATTCTCCACCTGAATTCACACAGGCTGGGGAATTTTGCCTGCTTTGGATGAGTAACTGGGGAGGGTTGAGCCTTCGTGTCACTCCCAGCCCACTGGAGGAGATGGGAGACACTTGATTTTCCTCCAGAAGCTCAACCAGGGCAGCCCTATCCAAGGTTGTTGGCTCTGGTGTCACCTTAAACTATCAACAAATGTCGTAGTGTAGTCTAAAAACGCTGCCTTTTAGCCCAAGATGTGAAGAAGCTTAACTGAGCATTGTTTCTCTGTAGGCACCCCTGATGTTTCAGAGTCAACAGGAATGAATAGACAAACATGTCCATCGCACCTCAAATGTAACTGTCACAGCCTGAGTGAATTTCTTTAACAGATATGTCAAGTCCTGAGCATGTAGTAAGCATGTTCATGCTTTGGTTACTTCTTGCTACCTGTCTTAGAGCTTCGCATTTATAACCCCTTTAATTTAGGCTTTCTGCCGATAAGGAACAAAAAGTAAGTAGTGCAATAAAATAGTGTGAGAGCAGTAGCTGGGAAGAGGGGGAGAGAGGGCAGGGGATTGGGAAGGTGACACCCCTCCCAGTCCTGTCTGTGTGTGTGTGGTGGATAATGCTAATCTAATAACCCAGAACTGCAGTAGGATGATGTTGGGAGGAGAAAGCAGCTGCCTTTCTAAGCTGTGAATAGTTTAAAGACACAATTCAAAAGCAGCAGGACAAATGTTTCCATCTCTCTCTTTCAGCCCCCACCCCTGCGTCAGTCCACTGGGCAGATAGGAATGCTTGGGATTAGTAGTCAGCTTCCATTTAGAAGGAAATGTTATTTACAGCTGCAAAACAAACGAGGACAGCCTGTGATGTTTCCCTCTCTTCTTTTCCCAGTTCACCTCTTATCAGACACAATTCAAGGGGTCACAGCCACAGTCACGGGGGTGCAGTATCAGCAGTCCTGGCTCTGTATCATGTAAGTACCTGGGCTGGTTGAGCAAAATCCACTGCCTTCCAAACTTTTTCCTGATGCTGGGAAGAACAGAGGTTCAGAATGTGTCCTTTTGGGTTAAGGTCGTGGTGCCTGTTCCATCCATCCTGTGGGATCTGTCTCTCTCTGGGCTGCTCCTCTTTGCAAACACATGCAGTAAGGTGACCACAATCCCTCCAGGGCATTCAGCTCTTGGATGTTATAGAAATCTGCTGTTAACGAGCTAAGAATGCTGAAAAAACGAGCCACAAAATGCTAATTACTGAGAAATGCTAATAAAGGAACTTCTCAAAGGGACAAGCAAACTGGTTCATGGACTGCTTTGCCTGCCAAAGTCTGGGAGCCTGTACCAAAAGATTTCTGAGGTCCTTTGATGGAAACATCCAAACTTTGTAGCTGAAAATTGAAGTCAGACATTCCACGCTATTTAGACACTGATTACTTTGTCTGACAATTAATTTGGATGCTGATTGATTGTCAACACTGTTAAACATTGGAGCAGGCCCTTAAGACAGTAAGGACTCTGTCACCTGGGATTTATGAGACGTGGTGGCTTCACCCCAGCTTGCACTTGACCAGAACTGAGGTTTGAAGTTATTGTCTCCGAGTCAGGCCTGTGGGGTGAGCCAGGCTGTCCCTTCACAGGGGACAGGCCATAACCTGAGTCCCTGAGCCAACCAAAGCAGTGCTTTTTTGACTCTGTTGCTTTATTCCTGTGCAGTCTTAAAGTCAAGTTGTCAAGAGCTATGTTAATTCCCAGAGAAATTACTGGGATCTGTGGGATAGGTGCCTAAAGGCATGCACATGTTTTAGCCTTCACAGCCACTTTGCTGGGACAACTGTCACAATAGCTTTCCTTCTGCTGGCACTTCTCCTGCCCTCTGCTTATGGCTGGGGAAAATGGAGAGAAACAGAGGATTTAAAAAAAAAAGAATCGAAAAGGAGACAACACCGTCAACAAACAAGGAAAAAATCTCACCCTTGTTTTTAATCTCTTGTGAAAGAGAAGGATGTGATCTCAATGTGAAAAAGAAGTGATTGCATATCAGGGCTGTGTCCTGAGAAAGAAGTGAGCTGGATGATATTTTGTGCTTCGTGTGCTACTTTTTTTACACCTGGCATGTACCATGCAGGAACACGAAGAAGAAAATTAGTTTATAAAGTAAAATGGTCTCAACCAAGAGGACTTTTGGGCAGTTTTCTCCACTTTGGATGCCACAGGAAGTGTAACAGCAGTAAGGATATGTAGGTCCTGCTGATGCAGAGGATGGAAATTTCTCCTGTGGGATGAGGCAGCTCTGTGGAGGGGTTTTGGGGAGTGTTGCCTTAACACCAAAGCATTCAAAAGGTCATGATACAGATGCTGTGATTACATACATGAGACTGAAAAGGGTGGGTTCAGCCTCTTAGGAAAGTGAGCCAGAGCTTTAAATGCATCCATGTGAGTAATCCTGGCTTCTATGACAAGAGATGATTTGAAAAATAAGCTCACAGCCTGAAGGTGTCTTGTGCAAAACTTTCCTTGTTTCTTCCTTTTGTTGCTCTGAAGAGGGAGAAGAAAGTGGTGGGAAAGCAATGATGAGTTATTAACTATAATTATCTAATTATTGCACTGTATTTCTGCTGGAGTTATTGTGCAACAGATTGTGAACCATATTTTTAGATCTTACATTTTTCTTGAAGTCAGATTGCAAAACAGCTTCCAAACCTCTGAAGTAAAAGGAATTTGTTGATGAAAAATTTTCCATATGAGTGGGAAGAACCTTTAAGATATCTGCTATTCTTTATCCTTGCATTTGGTCTATACTCTTTGCTAAATTTTAAATTAGCACTGCTGGGTTGGTGCATCTTAACCAACTTTTAATTCCTGGTGGATGGTGCATCTTAACCAACTTTTAATTCCTGGTGGATGAGATAGAATTGAGTATCATGGTAAGATTATATTAATGAGGACGAGCAGCTCAGAGATAAGGTTTTGGTGGTGTTGCATCTGCACAGATTATGAAGGGAAATGTTATCAGCTGGAATTAGTTTGGAGTGAGAAAGGAAGGATTTCTGTAGGATTTTCACTGAGTTGTGCTGAGCCTGGCTGCAGAAGAACATTCTCATGGAGACAAAAATGTGTTTCCCTCTCTTTTGTGCTGGAAAGAAGGCTCTGATTTCCTACCTGGTTTATCCTCAGTGGGAAGAACAGCAGGGAAAACCTGGGGTTGAAGCAGCTTTTCTGCTTCTGTTGGATTTGGTGCTTTCCTGATGGTTTCAGGTCTAGGGAAGCTCCAGCAAGGTCAGACATTCCATATGGATCTGGGCTTCAGCCACAGGGCAGAAGAAACCATTGAGGAACTGAAGATGTCAAGGTTTGAATGTTCCAGTGAAGCCCAAGAAAACAACTGAATTCTGATTCACAACAGGCTTTAGGGCTGGGTTTGTCAACAATGACCAAAACCTGGTCTTGCTGAAGCCATCCCAGGATACATCAGTTTATGGAAAACTTGGGATTTTTCCATGAAAATGAGAGCTGAGAGCAGTAAAGCCTTGCATGCCCCAGTGACCCACAGGGTCCAGCTCTGGAAGAATGAAGGTTTCTCTTTGTGTGCTTGGTCATTTCCAAACTAGAAAGCAAATCTTGAGAGTCACAGATGAGCTTCATCAGTCCAGGACAAGATCCAATACCTTTGAAACTCTGGACACAACTCTTTTTTCCTCCTATTCCAGCATTTGCCAGAACAGGAAGACACAAACTGGCACGGAGATCTCTTGCTGCTTCTCTGGGAAGCTGCTGGCTGTTCTTTCCTTGGAGAACCTGGGATGAGGGATAGTCCTGTCCCAGAATGGGGAGTGCTGGATTGTTTTCCTCAGTTACTTAAGTGGGGAAGCTCAGCAGGACCTCAGGGAGGTGCTTTGGGGCTCCTCCAGCATGGAAGGACGGAAGCAGGCAGAGGTGCTGCCAGGAGGGTGCCTGGAGCAGCTCCTGGACCACCCAGACCTGCCCTGATCCCAGTGCAGAGGGGTAAACTGGATGCTTTGCATGTCTGGACTGGGAAAAAAATGGGCAAGAAGCTCCAGTGGGAGCTGCTGGTTTTGGTGGTGCAGTTTTGTGCCTCAGAAAGCCCAAGAAACCCCTCTTTATCCAGTGAAGGACGTGTGAAGAAGTGACTCTACCACAAGCCAAGTCCTATCACACTCCATTCTTTCACTGGCTGAAAAATGAAGATGAAAATGCCTGATTTTTAATTTTTTCCTCTTGGAGTGAAGGATATATGATTTTAAAACAGCTTAACTGGGTGCTGGTGGATTTTTCTCCCTGATGTCCTGCTAGGAGAAACACCAGCTGGGTGGGTTATGGAACAAATATCCCTGAGCTGATGGAACTCCCCAGGCATCCCAGCTTCCAGGCTGTATTCTCCTTGCCAGCAGATAGATATAACTGCTGATTTCCAGAGCTGAATCTTAGGAAAACATAAAATCAAGCTGCTCCATAGTCTGGATGGAGCATTTGTAGAGCCATTTCTTCTGGCTGCATTGCTAAGGCACATGGACTGGGCATTAAACTGATTTCCTAAAGCTGTTTTAACAGGCAGAGCAGAGGGAAAAAAAAGCCTCTCTGCAAGCAAAGAGTGGTTCAGTGGTTTGTGTGCTCGGTGTTGCTGTAGAATTTGTGCCTTTGATGTAGCCTGTCGTGGCAGTGACTCCTGGGGAGGAGTTTAACTCAGAAAAACCCAGGTAGCCTTTAAAAAATAGATGAGAGATTACGTTGGGTATCCAGCAAGGCTGCTGTTCAAATAATCAAATTTGAGGAATAAGATCCCAAATTTAATGTATAACTGTGAAAGATGTCACTGGTGTCTCTCTCTCAGTAATGCGAAGTCCATTTTGTGTGTTGAAGGATTTTTCCAGACCCAGAGGTCTGTGGGTCTCCAGAAAAGTCCCATTGTCTCTGATTTAGCTATTGAATAGATCTCAGAGATGCTTCAGTTGCTGTCTCTTCCTCAGATTATTCTTTTAAAGGACAAAATGGGAAATTAAAACAGTTGGACTGCTTAAAACAAATATTTTCATTTAGAGGAATGATTACAAGATTTGGAGCCTTGTAAGCAAGAGCCTCTTCTCCAGAATTTACAACCATCATCTCTCAAGTGTTCTTTGGGCTCAGAGAACCATGTAATTTTTTTAAGGGCCTCTCCATCCTTTTTGGGTTTTCCCAGATCATGCTGGAGAGTTGAAGCTCTTGCAGGTCCTGTTTTATGAAAAGAAAATCTCAGATTCAAACTCTGCATTAGGAATTTGGGTCCTGAAGAAGAAAGATGGTTTGTTTTGGTACCTGCAGGGCCTGTACAGGGATGAGATGTCTCCTTATACAATCGTGAAGGTTGGAAAAGTCCAACCATTCACCCAGCACTGTGTTCACCTCTAAACCACATCCCCAAGTACCACAGCCAACATCTGGCAAGTGTTCTTGGAGTTCAGAGAACCAATTCATTTTCTTTTAAGGGCCTTTCTTCCTGTGCTGGGCTATCCCAGGTGGTGCTGGAGAGCTGAAGCTCCGTGATGGAAAGGAATTCTCAATATGCATTGACCTGGAGGAAACCCTTCCCCCTGGAGAGGATGAGTCTTCCTGGAGCCCAACAAGGTGCAATTCCCAGACCAAAAGCACTTCCAGCTTGGAGTGAGGATGTTGTGGCTGAGCCCACAACCAAGGGGTTTGCCCATGCCAAGCTGTGGGTGAGCTGCCTGGCCTGGGCACAGCTTTATTCCTCACTTGCAGATCCCAGTTTCCCAAAGGTTGTGCCTGGAGCTGCTCAGCAGAGGAAGATTTATTGGCAGTGGATGAGAACAAGAAGTGTCATTGTTGTTCTGTGTGGGGACAGGAAAAGGCTGGCTGGCTGATTACCTCTGCTGGGTACTTTTTCTTACTGCAAGGGATAATTTGTTTCTGAATTAACTTCCTTTCTTGCCCTTTTAAATGAGGGTTTCTGTTTCTCTTAGGTCTCCATAGTTTGACCCTCTTTATGATTTGGTTGAGCAATGTGTTATTACTCTGATAACATCTTGGGTGTGGGGCAGACCTGGGGCACGTGGGACTCAGTGGATCTGGGGTTTTGGTGGAGCACTGCCAGTTCTCACCATGCCAGTGCCACCCTCAGCACCACCAGAGGCAGAGAGGAGGACAGAGAAGCAGAATTTGTGCTATAATTTAAATGCCCTTTTTATGAGCTCAGTTATTGGGGGATCAAGATAAAACTGCTGAGAACACAACCTGGCATCTCGTTAAATCATAGTCCAGCATTTCCTGGTGTGACTAATACTGGGTGAAAATAGATTTTTCAGCTTTCTGGCCAAACCAAGGGAGAATCAAATGTAGCTCAACTCAAACCAAAAAGGAACTTGGAGGCTTTGGCCAAACCAGACTTGATTTAGAGTCAGCTGAAAATGTCTTGCTACTTCTCAGGTTTTTGGGGCTATTTACTCTCCAGCTTTTTTTACTTTGTGGGAATTTATTTAAGTGCTACTTAAAAACAAAGTTGTTTCATTTTGAAAGTGACTTTCTTCTTGGCCTGAGCTGTGCTGACTTTTACCTGCAGTCTTGCTTGACTTGGGATTTCTCCATCTGAACAGAGGAACTTTTTTTTTGGTGTCCTTTACAAATATTTGCACAAGTCTAGTTGAGACTGCACTTTTGGTTTGTATTGTATTTGTATCTGGATTCTGGAATTAAAACAAAAGTGGGAGCTGTAAGTGCTGCACCAGGGAGTAGGATTTGAGTCAGCTAAATAATGGCTTAAATTTGAAGGAAATCTTGAGCTGCTGAATGATGCATGGGCAGGAGTGACTTGGCCTTGCACTGGAAGTATTGAGACACCATTTTTTCCCCAAATAAATGGATATAACAGAGAGAGAGATGAGGCTGCATTCTGCACTGTTCCTCCCCTCCGTGCAGCCAGGCTCAGGTACATCCCACCTTCTCTGTGGCACCTGTTTAAATCTGGTTTTAATCAGGTTTGTCCTCACTAAATCAACTCCAGCCTGATTTGTAAAGGCGTTCCTGATCTAAATTCTTTGTACATTGACCTAAGTGTTGAAAATTCGCAGTTTTACTGGTGTGAAATTGGCATTTAGATCCATGTGTCGGTGTCCATAGAGCTCAGAGGAGTTTGAGGAAACTCTCAGAAGTGTGGGAAACCTCAAGCTCCAGCACTGTGGATAAAACTGTTTCAGATAAAAGTGGTTATTAATGACAGTGAGTTTCTTGGTGTCCTGTAAATGTGCTCAGTGTGAAATCTTTCAGTGCTGTGAGATCCTCTTCCTGCCCAGTCCCTCAGCTTAAGGAGACAGTGAACTCCTGACAAAGAGAAACACAGATTTTTGGTGGCTGTCAGGAAAATTACCTTGTTTGTGGAAGAGACCCAGTAGCAAAGCTCAGTTTTTTACAGTCCAGTTTTCCCCTCCGTACCCAAGAAGCTCTTGAGCTGAAGTGGGATTGTGGCACTGCTGTCTCTGGAAAACACAGCCCTAGGGATAATTCCTGGAGCTGAAACATAACCCTGTCACTTCAGGGAGAAAGAAAACTCCAGAACATGTGGCTTGCTTAATTATTGTACTTTATAATAGGCTTTTCCAAATTGCTTTGTACTTCAGTGGTTTCTTGCTTGGTCAGGTCCTGCCTGGTGCACGTGGTAGGGAAGGGACGATGTCTGGGGAGTGTTGGTGAGCCACAGGTAGCTGATACCTGCTTTTGGCCATGCCTGGGGTAGAAATGATGTTCAAAATGCCCAGCAAACCTTCCTTTTCAAAACAGATTAAATAATGAACTCAGCAGCTGAGGTATGGAAATGCTGAGAACCGAGTTCAGAATTAATGCTGATAGTGCAGTAATCATTCACTGCTGGTGACCAGGTGGGTGAAGGTGAGAGAACTGAAGGTGTTGGGCCACTTGAAGGTTCTCCAGCTGGTCCAAAGCCCAGAGTTCGTGTCCCCACTGGCTTGTTGAGCTGTGACACAAGGAGACTTGTCTGCTGTCCAGCCACAGCTGGATTGCAACCAGGGGCTTGGCTTTGGATGTGAAAACAAGTGTAGCTTGCACTCTCTTTTCAATTACTTCAAAAGATATTTATTCCCCACCTTAGGACCTGCCTTGATCTTTATCTCTTCCAAAGCTGATTCAAGTACAAAAAGAACAAGAGGCTGTGGTGGAGGGGAGTTAGGAAATAAATGAAACAGTGTCATCTTTCTCATGCCCTGTATTGTTCTAATTAAGCTGTTTGGTTGCTCTCAAACAAGTGCCTCTGAGAGATTAATTTACAGAAGCAGACTGCTTCCAGTCTGGGATCAGGAAGTCAAACTCAGTAAGAAAATACTTGATGATGTGATTTTAAAAAAATGTTTTAATTCAAATTGTGAAGAACTTGATAGAAAATACAACGTGCTCCTGACTGGGACACCTCCAGCCAAAGAACTTGTTGAGAGAACAGCATTCAGGGTGCATGGGGGTGAGAATACATCTTAAAAGGAAAGAAATGAGATGGGATTATGGAAGAGAAGTCAGAGAAATAAATCCTCCCATTGGAGGACTGTGATAAGTGCTTGTTAGATGAATAAAAGGGAGCAAGCAGCTGAAATAACTTGGAACCAGGTAAAGCGAGGGGAAAAACCACTCTGAGGTAGGAAAACACTTCCACACCTCTTCCAGGTGTCTGTAGGCAAACCCTGTGTGCGTTTTTCAGCAGTGATTTACAGAAGGGTTGGGAAGTGATTGGTGGCTTCGAAAGGAACAGGAGAGCTGCATTCCAGACTGGCTTTACCCACCTGCTGCCACTGCACCAAGCCCCAGAGCTTCCCAGCAGGAAAAGTGACAGCTAACCAGGTCCCAGCTCTGTTTAAATATCCTGGGGTGGAGACAGACCTGGTCTTTCACAGCCTCTGGAGACGATCCCCGTGTTTATTTCACACAACTTTTTTTGCTAGTCTTGGTTCTGGGAGTCAAACATCCATCCCATCCCCTGGATCACAGCCAAGGGTTTCCCTCCGAGCACTAATCCTGCCTCTGTGGATCTTGAGCAGGGAAATCAGCCTGGTTTCTGTAACACTCGTGAGCCAGAAAAGGGAAAACAACAGCTGGGAGCAAATGGGGAAAGCCATTACAACAGAGAGGCACGAGTGGGAATGTATTGGCTTGGCATTTTGCCTTAATGTTTCCAGAAGCACTTCAGGAGATCAGGTGAAATGAAGTGTAATCTGCTTTCCAATAATGCAGGTGGTTTTTAATAAGAGGCTTATTTTTTCTGTGGAAGCTTCTGTAGTTCTGCAAGTAGTTGGTGTGTTGGGCTCTCTGTCATTTGTTTTCTTGGCTGTTAAAAAGCAGCTGGTGGAAAAGGCAGAATACACCTTGAAATCTTGAAAGGTATTTCCCATAAAAACATGGGCATCACGTTGTACCAAAGGCAGCAGAATTGGGCTAATAGTAACTAAAAATCACTGTTTAAGACTCCAGCAGTCCTAGACCAACAACATCATGTGTTTGTCAAAGCTGAAATGTGTTTTTATGCCTTGTGCACCAGGGGAGATCATGCCTTGTGTTGTGGGGCCCAGCCTAATGATCCCATTTTCCCTGACAGTTGCACTATAAAATCCCTTCAGCGACGTCACGTTTGCATCAGCCGCCTGGAGAGGCCTCAGAACTGGGGGGAGAACTCCTGTGAAGTCAGATTTGTGATATTGGTCCTGGCTCCTCCCAAGATGGTGAGTTTTGTCTTCTTGCTCCAGAACTTTGGGGGGGTTCTCCTGAGTTTGCTTTCCCTTGGTCTCCTCCAAGGGTTAATAAATGTTATACTTAAAACACAAGGGGATGTGAAAAGGCCTGAGGTCTTCTCAGCAGCTGTCAAGATGATTTATCCTGTTTGTGAGGGGTGGATTAGTGGGCTGTGTCCTTGTCTCATGGCCTGTATCCTGATGAGGAGGAGAACACTGTAGCCCTCATACACACCTGGGATGCACCTAAGACTCCATGGATTCCCCTCTCCAGCTTTAGCTGCTATTTTTAGAGGTGAGAAATGCAGTCCCTTGCTAAAGCCAAGCTTTTGAGAGGCCCTTGTGAGTCTACAGCTGGTGCCCCACTGCAAAGGTCTGGGTTGCTTCCCAACAAACTTCCTTGATGGGGCTGACATTCACCCTGCACGTGTGGCTGCAGCAGCTGGAGGTGATGTAGCCAAGAGGAAGATGATTCTTTTTTAAGCTCTGTTGCAGCAAGGGTGAGACTTTCTGGGAGCTGGGGTGCTTTTAAGGTCAGGCTGTGCCTGAGGCCCTTTGGGATGTGTTTTCAGAGCTTTTAGCACTTGAAACAGCAAGGTTAAAGCTTGCTCAGGTTCTCTGGTGTAGGCAGGCATGGCACAGTAGAACACATTTACTGCAGTCAGAATATCCTGAGCTGGAAAGGACCCACAAGGATCATCCAAGTCTGACTCCGATATCATGGGGTGCATCAAGGTTAATTGGGGATCACCATCCTGTCTTCCTAGAAAGCACTGGCCTGACCAAGGTGGTTCTTCTAGCTGATGGCCGAATGGTTCAAAGCTCAAGACCTTTTCACACTCCAGCTGGCTGTTTACACCTTGGGGCTGCTGGGTCTGTGCTCCTGGGAAGTGCTGGAGAGGTTGGGGACCTTTTCTGGGACAGGATATGTCCTGATTCAATTTCCTGCTCTTCAATGCTATCTGTGTGACCTTGGGACCTGCTGGTCTGGCCTGTCTCCCTTCCCCCTTCACCACCACCCTCGTTTAAATGGGAATACTGGTGTTTCCTTCTTTCCCAGGATTTCTGGCAGGTCTTTCCCAACCGATGCTTTTGGCATCGACCTCGAAGCCAACAGGCTGAAAACATATTGATGTTCCTTGTGAAAAGCAGGAGGGAGAGCAGCTGGAGCTGTGTGCAGTTCCATGGATCTGTCTCTCATTGTTATCTCGGGCCAGCTACGTGCAAAGCGCCCGGCAAACGGCTCCGCATCCGCTCCCATCCCGAGAGTTTGCGATTCCAATGGTCAGCATCAAATTAAGGGAAGGGAGTGGAGGCCAACAGAGCTTGCACTTGCCAATGAGCTTTTTTATTTTAAATGGGTTGGTGGAGCCAGTCCCAAGTGCGCATTTCTGGTGCAGCAGTTAAAATAATTAACCTGCTGACAGCAACGCATTAAATGGGCCTTGCTGGGGAGGGGAAAAAAACTCCACAAAATGGGCATTTGTTGTGCTGGGAATCCAGGTCCTTGACCTTGTGAATATGGAGGATGGAAAAAACTTGAGTTTTCTTGTAAATATCTGTCGTCTCTAAACTGTTCATCTCGCTGGGAAGGGAAAAATGGGAAGAGCATTGGGAATGTTGAAGCAATCCTTGCAGCATCCAGCCCAAGGATTGTTGCTGCTTAGAGGTGAAAGGTGAAGCCTCTCCTGTGATGGCAAACCCAGGCTGATTCACAAACTCTAAAAGGGAGTCCCAGGGACTTCAATCTAAACCTGTCCCTAGAAACTTAAATTGAATGTGCCCTGGTAAGTGTTTGAAGGGACATTCCTGGTGATGGAATCCCAGAATGGTTTGGGTTGGGAGGGACATTTAAGACGATCTCATTCCAACCCCCTGCCATGGGCAGGACACCTTCCACTATCCCGGGTTGCTCTGAGCCCTGTCCAGCCTGGTCTTGGACACTTCCAGGGATCCAGGGGCAGCCACAATTTCTCTGAGCAAATGGGAGAGAGGAGGGTGATGTGAGTGATGGAGGAAGCACAGCGTTAGCAATGACTCTGGGACCAGCTCAGTGCCACCCACGGCTGCGCCTCTGCGTCACCCACACTGAATTATTTGGTTGTGTTCGTGGAGAAATTGTTCATCTGTTCACTTGTGAATCATGAGAAGCAATTGGGATCAATCACAGATGCTCACTCTTCTTTTCACGGCAGTGTGAGGAGCTTGGAGGCTCTCCAGGGCTGGGAGGGGAGTGTTTGGGTGTCTCTGGTAGTTGCTGCATGATGAGCGTGGAGTGTAGAAGAGGTGGGTGGCTTAAAACTTGGCATTAAAAGGAGCTTTTAATGAGCTGTGGTTCTATGTAACTTGGCTTTGGCAAGTATCTTACCTGCCCTGGCCACAGCAGGAGCGGGTGAGCAGCTCAGGGCCTGGAGAGCTTGGATTTGGTGGGTTTGTGCAGGGATGGGCAGCTCAGCCTCCTTTACTCTTCCCTTTGTATCCAATTTCCATGGTGCCAGGAGCACTAGAAAAGCAGGCTTGGATTCTGCTGGAAGCAAAGATCAGTCCTGTGTCTCACAGAAATATTAAATCCTGAAAATAAGCACTTTTTCATGTCTGCAAGTCTCCTGTCCCTTCCAAACGTTTAGTGAAGACAAACAGGATCTGCTTGCTGTGTGCTCAGCTGCTTTTTCCCATCCTTTCCCCTCTGTGCCAGTGGTTACTTGAGCTGAGAGCTCTCAATCTCCACTTGTGCTGCCAGAATTGCCCCAGAGTGGCCAAGGGAATTGAGTTTTAAAGCCCAGAAAATAGAAATCAGATGAGCACAACAAGCTCAGTCTTTCAGATAAGACATCAGTACCTGCAGGGACCTTGACTACAGCATCTTTCCACCCCAGGAGCAGCAATGCTGAGGTGCTGTAAGGTAGCAAAGACTTTTGTTTGTCTCGTCTTGAAGGGAAACCAGGGATAAAATGCATGCTCAGCATGATTCAGCTTTGGATTGAGTTCTGGGAAGTTGATCAAGTAAAGATTGATCAGGGCTTCAGGACCTGTGTTGGTGCCTCCACAGGATTCTGCTGTGGTTGTGTGTTCATCTGCAACAGCTTCCAGATGTGCCCTTCTCCCTCAGGTCTCTCTGGGATCCTGGGAGCCAGGCAGGTTCCTCTTCAGAGGGGTAAATTATGGGGTTTACCTTGCAGAAATGAAATAAAATCGTTTTACAAGTGCCTTTTCTGTCTTTTTTTTTTTTTTTTCCTACTCAGAAAAGCACCAAAACGGCCACAGAAGTGGGCAGGACCTTTGCCACGATGTTTTCAGACATCACCTTCCGGCAGAAACTCCTGGAAACCAAAACTGAGGAGGAGTTCAAGGAGGCCTTAGTGCACCAACGCCACTTGCTGACGGTGGCAAATCAGAGACCCTCAGGGAAGAGCGATGGGCACAAGTCACACGGTAACAAACCACTCAAGGTAAGCCTTGGCCAGCACCTCTGCCATGCCCCTGCCTCCCTGGTGGTCCAAATGCAGCAATCCAAGGGGATTTGGGATGAGCAGCTGAACACTTGAGGCCGATGGATGCAGCAGCATTCCCAGCAAGCTCCCAGCACCGAGGCTTCCCCAAAGGGCTGCTGTGTGCACATCCACCTTCCTCAGATTCTGCTGTCAATCTCCAAAAAAACCACTTCAAAGAGGCAGGTGCTGAAGGGATGCAGAGCAGTTGGGGGTTGAAATGGTTACAGGACTTTGATTCCAGATGCTTAGTTGAGGGTGGGATTAATGGATCACTGCTCCTTGTCAGTCCAAGGTACTTAATCCTTACAATCAGAAGGCTCTGAAGGAAGCTGCTGCTTGTCTTTCCTGCAGCCAAAAGACTTCTTGGCCATCTCTGCACGGTAATTTCAGTTAAAAGTTGCCTGTCAGTATTTGGCCTGGATTCTCCCTGTTTGATCTGCAGCTCTGTAAAACATTACTTGCTTTGTACTTTAAAGTTCGAGGGAAATGCTGTAACTCAGCTTTCTTTTCTGGAATTTCCTGTGTGTTGGTCATTGCTTTGTTTTTCCGTTCAGAAATCCATTCTTTAACCAGACAGCATACCTGGAAAACAAACTGTGCCATCTCCAGCATGCTGCTCCTGTCCCTGCATTACAAATAACCCCAAAGCTTTGGGTTGCCTGTAGTGCAGGAGCTGCTTCACTTATCACATTGGGGTTTTTTTGCCCCTGGAATAGATTTAAAGGGTTTGATCTGCACATCTGGAAATGAGCAAAGCTCATGTTTTTCCTGCAGAATCCCCTTGCTTATAGATAGTGCTTTGAACTTTGCTAGACCCCATACCTGCTCTTAAGTTTGCAGAACAAGTCCTGAAACCCTCTTTAAACCGGGGTCGTGCAAGGCAGGGATATTTGGAATAGTAATTTACCTAAAGTAGGTTTAACCCTTTACACCTGGCCTTTCAAAGGGGTTTTTGTTAGAGCAGTTGAAGTGTCTGGCTCTGTCTTTTGCTAAAAATAGCAAAAAAAAAAGTCTCCAGAGGGTTTTCTGCTCTGTGGTTTGGTGAGGAGGGCTGGATGAGACACTGAGCTTGTAGCTGTTGGCCCTGAGACTGGTGATTCCTGCTGGCCTGCTTGGAAAAGCAGCCTTGGCCAGGCAGAATCCTGATTTCTCCAAGCCAGTGCTGTAGAGAGTGACACTTCTTCCTTCAGCTCTTGCTTTTGGCATTGACAATTGTGGGCCTGGATTTGCTGAATTGTTGTTTTTTTTTAAACAGTTTTATCTTTGAGCTCTTGGGAGATGCAGCCTCTCTATCCCCACCTCGCCCTGCCAGCACAAAGAGCTGGGAAGGAGATTTCCTGGCAAGCCAAGCTTTGCCTGGAGAAGTGAGGTTGATTTGAGCCCTTAGGCTGGATTCCTCAGCTCCTGAGAGCCATCTCCAGCATCTCCTCCCCTTGTGGAGAGGAAGCATTTAATACGAACACAAACCCATGGGAGACCAGGAGTGTAATTTCAACCTGTCAGCCACCCCCAGAGAAATAAACACCCTCAATGGAACCCCTGGACTATGACAAGTGAGCTCTCAGGAAGGTGTAAAGTCTCTGGGTGACATGAAAATGTGGCCTTTTGGGTCCTGCAGTGATGGGAGAGGAAACAAGGCCTTAAATTCTGTGCGAGTGGGATTTTTCCAAGTGCTTGTTTTTACCTCTGCTGAAATGCTGAGGGGGATGTGACAGTCACATTCCCTGCTGTGCTTACAGCACCGTCACTGCGCCTTGGCTCATCTCAGAGGATTATTTAGGCAAGGCTATGTACTCAATCATAATTAAGTCAGCCTGAAATCCTCTTGTTTACTGAGGCATCTAATTGTGATTTCGTTCATGGAGAAGCCCCTAACAGCTGTGATGTTTTCCTGGCTGTGATTTTGTGTCCTGTGTGGATTTGCTGAGGGGGCTGTGTGTGCTCAGCATCAGCAGGAGGGAGGATACAGAGGATGCAGTATTTTTGCACAGACTCATGTCCCTGATCTCTGTAAAATACTCATGCACCCCCTCAGTACTTTTGGGGAGGGCTGAGGAAGGGTCAGAGTTGTTCAAGCAGATATTTTCTGTTTGGCTTTGTAGCTGCTAAGTGCTGTCTTAGCCTCTTCCTCTAACCCTAATAATGGCAAGAAGCTCGGAGGGATTTGTAGAAAAGTGGAAAGTGGGAAAATTCATGAACTTCATCTGTTTGGATAAGTTGGGGGATAAAAGCAGAACCAAAAAGGGCTGTAGCTTTGGAAGCCAGTAAACTTAGTCCTTTATATTTTTAATTTCTTTATCTTCTGCAACTCAGTCTTTAGCAGCCTTCCAGCACCTGCAGGAGGGCTGGAAAGGGACTTTTTGCAAAGGCATGGAGTGACAGGAGAAGGGGCAATGGCATTAAGCTAAAAGAGGTAGATTTAGATATTGGGAACAAGTTCTTCCTGTGAGGGTGGTGAGGCCCTGGAATGGATTTCCCAGAGAAGCTGTGGCTGCCCCTGGATCCCTGGAAGTGTCCAAGGCCAGGTTGGACAGGGCTTGGAGCCACCTGGGCTACTGGAAGCTGTCCCTGCCCTTGGCAGGGGGTGGCACTGGATGAGCTTTAAGGTCCATTCCAACCCAAACCATTCTGTGATATCTCTGGTGTAGCCCAGGTTGAGTGTGAGGTTAGGAGAGCAGAGAGGAAAGCTCAGAGGAGGATCAGCCCTACAAAAGGAACAGCTTTCCCCCAGTTCCCCACTGGTGAGGTTTCACTGACACCCCCTACCCTCGTTTCACACTCACACACACAAGAAACAAGTGCATGAAGGAATATGGGGGGTCTGGAGCAAAACCCTCGTGCCTCGTGGGGTGATTTAGGCAGTGCTTTCCTTCTCTGAACACTCCCAGCTGCTTGGAACAACCTTTGTGCCCCAGAGCCCCCTCCCTCCTGCCCTGGGCCAGGAGCAGCCTCCCTCCTCCTTCCCTGGAAGATGAGACACCCTGAGCATCCTTCTCCCCGTGCTCACTGCAGCATGATAAGTAAACATCCCAGTCTGAGGCTATTGTGATTCTCTGGCTGACTCATGCCTTCAGGAATCTCTTTCTGGGGGGAAAAATTAAATTGCTTTTCGAGTGCATCTGGCTTTGATGTCCAACTCTGCCACCAAATATGGTTGAAGGGCAGAGATTTTTCGGAAGTGTTTAAAATGCAGATGTTTTGCTGGTGTCTGCTGGCAAAACATCTGTCTGCTCATCGTGGTTGTTCAGATTAGAGTTGAAACTGTCCTAAAGTTCGAAAAGTCCTACAGGTGTATTGAGAAATGGCAACAGAATTGGCTTAAATAGCTGAAATATGAGATGATGCAGTCACTGATGAAGGAGCTGATCCTCTTTTGCACCCCAAAACCAATGATTGCTGTTCCCAGTGTATTCCTTCCAAAGGAAAAGATTCCCTTCTTTATTTTGTTTGTGGTTCTGATTTTCCTGTTTGTGCTACAAAGGGGCAAGTCCCAGGAGAGAAGGCAGAGCTGTGTGTAGTCTATTAAATGAGCACTGTAGTGTCAAGTCCTTTCTAAAGCAGTCATTTTTATCACTTTCCACATAAACCAGCCAAAGGAAGAGCTCCCTGCTGCTTTGAGATGATCTCTTGGTGTAAATTTTGTGTCTGTGAGTTTTATTTCCCCCCCACTCACACTCCCTAGCAGAAGTTATAAGTCTTCTGTGTCTGGTTCTGCAACAGATACATGAAATGTTTTAGTTGAGGCCGCTGGGGTTGTTATCACTGCATAAAGGTGCATTTGATTTTCAGAGTGGCTTGTGTGCTCTGAGAATAACGGGGAAGAATCTGACAGGTGCCTCATTTGTAAGTGCTGCCTCCCCTGACGCTTTCCACGTGCTTTCCATAAGGAAGGAGTTGTGAGGATGGGGAGGCTGAGAGTCAATAGCAGCTGTCACATATTCCTGACAAGCTCCTCATTGCCTGTGGTGAGCAGCAGATCCTATCAGCAATCCCACTGCACCTTGCAGGACCCCAAACTAGGAATAAAAGGCAAAATGTTGGATTTTTGGAACCCTTTCCCAGGGTTTTTGTCGTCTTTCAATGGGCAGGAATTATGGCTTGGTTACGTGGATTTGTTGAGGCTTTTTCCCTGTTGATGGAGTTGGAGGTGCAGACAGCCTGAGTTCCCTCACATCTCTTTGAGGTCTCCCTTTCCTATGGCAATGCCAAGGAAGAAGCACTTGCTGGGGATCTTCTTTCAGAGGCTTTACGTGGATTTGTGGGAATTTTTGGGCTGGCATCTGAAGGAGAAGTTGTGTGAAGGGATAGGAAAGGCACCTCTGATGTGTTTAACCCCAGGGCACCCAAGGTTTGATCCTTCCCCGCAGATCTTCAGCTCCCTCACCTGCAAAACGGGGATGCAGATAGGAATGGGAGGGGGAAAAGGGAAGGAAGGGAGGAAAACAGGGTCTGGGGGATTTTCTCTTTTACAATGCTATGAGGATATAAATTGAATCACGGCGAGTTTATTTTTATTATCATGACAAGATGGGATTTGAATGCCCTATTCAAAACGAGCCCTCTCGCTCCTATCAGGGTTGAATAAGGAGCTTAATCTCTTTAACAATGCATGAGCCTTTACACTGACACAGCACTTCCTTCCTTTCTTCAGCTGCACGACTTTCTCAATATTGGCAAGGGGATTTCTGATGACATTGCACGAAGATTCCCAGTGTACGCGCTGGACTTCACTGATGGTACGTTTGGCCAATGTTTATGGAAGCGCTGCCCCGATTTGGGATTTTTTTTTGGTGATGTGATGTCCTGTTTACAGTGTGCATTCAGCGTGTGCTTTGATATGTGTAACAGCTCTCCTGTCCCTTGTTTTAAGAGGGCGTTTTGGCAAAAGCCCGTGAATGGGCAGCGTGGAGCTCTAGAGATGAGGCTCCTGCAGCGTTTCCTTAATGAAGGTGCTTGGCTGTGCGCGGATGAGGATTTTAATTTTTATTAAGCAGTGATTAAATGGATCGATGATTGCCGTGCGCGGACTCAGATCAACTCCTCGCAATCTAATTAGTCAGCACTGGCCTGATAGGTCCTTTCTGCTGCCTCTGCAAGCCGGCTCGACACTAATTATAGTGATGCTGTGGGAGTTGGGAATGCTTAAACCAAATGTGAGCTGCAGTAACTTCAGCCCCGTGTTGTGAAAAACAGGATACGGCTCGTCCGCTGCCGCCAGATCACAGGAGCAGCACACGGTGTTTATAGGGAGCCTCAGCTTTCGGGCTTGATGCAGCTCCCACAGTGGCCTTGAAGGTTTTAAGAGTTGGTTTCTCCCTTTTTCACGTGCAGACTTTCACTTTCTTGAAGGCTGGGAGTAATCTTCAGGGCAAAGCAGGATTACAGAGCCCCAGCCTGACATCGAAACGTGTTTCCTGCGGCTTGTTGGGGAGCTGGTTAATATAGTCAATATCATACCCAGGAAGTTTGGATAAAATAGAGAGTTAAAGTGTAGGCAGGGAGAACCTTGGAGATTTATCAGCTGAATCAGGAATTTATCCCTTCCTCCTGTAAAATGCACCTTAGCTCAAGCCTGTGTCCCAGCCTTCCTCAGTGCATGAGTGCTGTGAAGGCTCATGAGATGAGGGTGATCTTCTTTAGATGAGGCATTAAAAAACCAAGATGCTCACCCAAATCCCAATTTTCAGAGTCTCCTATTGCAAAGCCACCTTCCACAGGGAGCTTAAGCTCCAGGGAAGCATGGCCAAGGCTGTGGATGTGTGTCCTCACTCCCTTCCCTCAAGGATGGTCACCACCGGCAGAGGAACGTGGATGAGATGTTGGCTTAGCACAGGGATTGGGTGCTGGGTGCTTTGGCAGTGCTGGGGTGAAACTATTTTCAGGAGACTCGGTGTGATGGGAGGGCTAATGCACATTTCTCTGGGGATTTGAGGGTGTGCTGAGGAGGAAGGGGGATATGGAATGATTTTCAGGGAAGCAACAAGGAATCTGATAAAACAGAAGCATTCATTTTTGGCACATGCATCGCTGGCATCAGCTCTGGCAGGGCACTTCAGCTCCTAATCTGGACACTTCATCCCTTTGGCTGTTGCTTTCTACAGCTGTCAAAGGCTCATTTTGCATTACAAAGGGATATTGAAGCACTTGAGAAGGGAACTGCTGCAGAAGCACCTTGTGGGGATCCACGTTTGCCTCAAGACAGAGCAGTGTGTGCTGTGCCTGTCTGAGCACAGCAGGCACAAAACCATCACATTTTGGTCCTGCAGACAATTCTGGCTGTCTGCAGATTTGGAAACCCGCTTCAGGGTCCTTGTTGTGGCTCTGACTGCATCCAGATGACTCTGTGGGTGCTGCCTCAGCCCTGGGCTCTTGGCTGCAAGCTCTGTGAGCTTTGCGTACATTGATGTAGAGAAGGGCATAAATTGGGATAAAATGCAACTACAGGTTAAAAAGTGTCAGTGTTTTGTTACACAGCTTCTGGAGAGTGGAAAAGAGCAGAAAAGAGCCCAGTGAAACTCCAGAACTACTTCAGCTCAAACGGGAGCTTCTCACCTTAGGAGCAGATGAGCCCTTTCAATAGGATATGGGGAAAAAGGGATTTTCCAAAAAACACTGTATATTAGTATGGCCATTTCTTCCCAGAAACCAGAAATGAGGATGAATTCTTTAAGGAGCTGCTTGAAATGAAAAGCAGATGGAGCATGAAGCATCTGCCATAAACCACTGAGAGACCGAAGGTGATCAGGAATGTGGAATTCCTGGAGCATCTCAAAGCAGTGGTGCATCAGAACATGAGGGATTTGAACTATCCGAGTATCTGCACTCCAGACAGCCACATGTGCACCATCAAAGGGCTCTGAATTACAAAGATACTGGGTTTTGAATGGTTGGAGTCTCTAAATCCTCAGTCTGAGAAGCATCCCGGGGTTTGGGGTTAGACAGATAAACCCATCAAGGGCAGGGTGATAAATAATGAGGCTTTTGTAGGACCAGCAAATCTTTGGCCAGCTGGAGTTTTGTGGGATTGGTCCTCTTCACACACTGCACAAACTGTCCTTAAAGGAATAGTCTTTCTCTTTTTTTTCTTTTCTTTTACTCCAGATTAGGAACTCGTCAGCTTTGCGTTGTGGCAAAGTCTTGTGCATTTTAGTGAATATCCAAGGATCACGGAAGAGTTTTCTAAACTTTTGCTGCAGGATTTTGGTGATAAAAATGGCTTGTAAGAGATGTCTTCCAGCAGGAACCTCTGAAGATGAATGATTGGGTTATGCTGAGCCTGAGAACACCTGTAGTTTTCCTTTAAACTGGAATTTACTCCATTTGGCATGTGACTGTGACCTTTGTGTGTAGGATTCTGTCTTAAAAACCAGAGTGACTCAACTTCATCCTGATCCTGTCAAATTGGCTCAAAGCACTTGTGTGTCATTTTTATTACTCTTTAAGACACAAACTGTAGGAGCTTCCAGAAATTTCTTTATATTGAGGCTGGTTTGAGTGAAGGAGGGGATTCTGCCTGGACTCAGACACAAGATTTCTGAAGCTCCTAAAATTGCTGTCCTTATTCTTCAGTGTTATTTTCTGGTACAAGCCAGAGAACAAACACAAATGCAGTGCCTGAGGTGCCCAGTGGGAAATTTGAGGTGCCTGAGATTTTTATGGCGAGCTTTGATGCTGTGTTCTTACATGTCCATATCCCCTCACCTCCTGGGGAGGGAAAATGAAGGAAAAAGAGGAGAACTGAGGATTATTCTCTTTCTCCCTGTTTTTCTGGGCCTGTGTCTTTGGTACATGGCTGTGGTAGGTGGATAGTTTGGCTGGAATTGTGGATTTCTCCCTGTCCTTGGTCCTGCAGAGGGTCTCCAACCAGCTCCTGAGCTCTGCTGGCAGCATCCTTGGTATTTGCTGTGGCGTTTTTCAGGAGGGAGATCTCCAAAGCTCCCTGCAATGTGGGCCTGCTTAGATGGAAGGCTTGAAAACATCGGAAAAATGGGATTTGAAAGAGAACTTCTGTCTTGCTGGGCTGTCTGAGGTAGCTCAGAGCTTAAACCTTGATCTGAACCCAGAGCTGAAATGTTGACCATGGATTGGCTTTGACATGTGCCAAATCCTCATCAGTTTTCCTGCCTGCTTGCCTTGGCCACCTTGTCTGGCAGGATTCCATTCCTGAGGAAGGAGGGGAAATAAAGGGATTGCAGAGAGGCTTTTCCCCTTCTCTTCCATGCCTCTCCTGCCCTAGATCAGATATGAGGCAGCTCCTGCATCACTCTGCAGCCCTTCATCCCTAAATATCACCTGGGTACCAAAGTTTAACGTCCTGAACTTGTCATGATTCCCCAAAACATCCAAGCTGGGTTGCTTTGGGGTCTCTTTGTGTCAATGATGGATGGGAATGTTCTAAAAACGCATAAAAGCAACCTGTGGATGTTTGTCCGTGGATGTTTCCTTCCAAGAGACCCAGGATTTCCTGGGAAATGGGCAGAAAGATGGGAAGGGAAAGGTCTGAGCCTTGATCTGATTTTTCATGCTTCTCTGCTCTCAGCGTTTGCTTGGCTTCTGCTCCAAACTCCCTGAGTGGATTTCCTTTTCCAGTTAAGTTCTTAGTCCCACTTGCTCTGAGATTTACTTTTCACAGGACTTCAGGGAAGATTCATCTCCACAACATTGGGCAAAGTCCAGCAGCCATCACATAAATGAAAGCCCAGCTTGAGGGCATTAGGAGAAGTTTGTAATCCTGGGTTTTACAGTGTTTTCAATATTAAAAAGCGATTTTTTTTTTTAATTAGGGCTTTCATAGACTCATCCTTGCTGCTGAGCTGAGGGTCAGTGTAATTAAACTTGCTTTGCATGGGATATTTCAGAGAATTGGGAAGGAATATTAACAACCAGTCCAGAGAATTTCCATCAGTCATGATTTTGATTTAGTAAATGTACAATTAATACACTCAGAGAGCTGTAAACCCAGTTTGTGGGGCTGCTGGTCATTAACTCACTGCTGTGGAATCCCAAGCAAAGTGAGGCCAGAATTGCTGCAGTTTCCCCTGCAGCTGTAACCTTGTCTCTACAGACTGTGACTTCTCAGAAATCCAGGCAGGTAAAATGGAACTGCCACATTGATGAACATAATTACTTCCCATTCCAGTGTGTGGCTGTGCCTTAATTTCAGGGGATTGCTCCTGTATTAGGCAGCTCCTCACATTCCACAGCTGGACTGAGAGTTGATTTTCTGCTATGAATTTACATGGTGCAGGTGGAGTGACACCTTTTTCAGTGGCTTTATGAGGCTGTCACAGATGAAATGCCATCATAAAGCAGCCCACCTTCTTCTGAATGAAGCCACAGCAGTCCATGAGCTGCAAAACATCCTGAAAATGTTTCACCAGATGTTGGCTTTAAAAAGGCAGAGAGGTAAATTGTGGGTAATGCTGGATTTCAGTGTCTGTGGCAGGTACAAGGAGAGGCAGTGTTTGGTCATGACTGCAATTAAAGAGTGAGCAATCAGCTTTGGGAAGGAGTGTGTTTAATCTGGTGTAATTATTGTCTCCGTTACAAAGTGAATTTTGCTGCCCACCAGAAGGATTCTTGATCCTAAAATCTTATCTGGCTGATTACGGATTAAAGAAAGTGCTGGAAGTCTTGGACCCAGCCAGGATGAATCACAGAATCATTAGGTTGGAAAAAACCTCCAAGACTGAGTCCAAGCTGTGCCCAATCCCCATCTTGTCACCAGCCCAGAGCAGTGAGTGCCACCTCCAGTCCTTCCTTGGACACCTCCAGGGATGGGGACTCCACCACCCACCTGGATAGCCCATCCCAGTGTTTAGCAACCCTTTCCGTGAGGAAATTCCTCCTGATGTCCAACTGAACCTCCCCTGGTGCAGCTTGAGGCTGTGTCCTTATGAGGTGTAAGGACCTCCATGACCAGCATGGGCTCCTTTGCCAGGATTGAAACTGAAAATGAACTTTTGTGATGCCCTTCAAGGCTTCTTCCTTCTGCCCTCTCATCCTATGGTTTAACTACCTGAATCTTTGTAAGAAAGATGTTATTTGTTTCTCTGGACCTGGCTGTCCTTTTCAGAAATGATTTCAAAGCTTCCAGGCATTGTTGCCCCTGACCTTTCATATTGGAAGGACTTGTCCAAAAAGCAATATTTTGGAGTGGCAGAGAATCCTCTGAACCAGGGTGTGACCGTGTCTACTCATGAAACTACCCCTCAGTCCTGTTTGTCCTGCCAAATCCTTCCTTTTCTCTAAAGGTCTTGGGCAGTTGGGAGTGTGAGGTAGGAGCCTGCAGCTGTAGGACTCAGGATCACGGGAAGTCTTCATCTGTGAGAATTAAATTCCAGGCCCTTTGGGTTGCCAGGAGTGGTCAGGAATGTGACCTGTGGTTTCTGAATCTTCCCAATAAATTGAAAGGAATTTGTCTCGGAACAGCTGGTCCGATGACTCCTGAAAGGTCAAGCTCATATTTGCATGCTTGAGATGTCTCTTGGTCAGGTTTTAGGCTGGAGTTTGAGGATGCTGAGCCTCAGAAGTGCTGTTTGTGTCTGTTCCTCTCCTGTCTGCAAGCAGGCACCTCCCAAGGTGTCCTTTATTAGCGTGGCTGCCTGTCCATTACACATCACCTTTGATTTTTGGGCTTTTACATCCTCCTCCCAGCCTTATCTCTGCCCTGCAAATGGTGCAGAAAGCAGATGTTAGATAAGATCCCGAACTCATTGAGAGATTTTTGTTCTTTTCATTCCAGTGATAGAGATTTTCAGTGTGGCACCAATAACCTCTAAAGCCAAGCCCTCCCTTATCTGATCCAACTCACTGGATTTTACCTCTCTCAGCAAGGGTCTGATGCTGCAAAACCTTAGGTGGGTGTTTGGGAGCTCAGGGCAGATTCCTGTGTGGGAATTCTCTGCTCTGGAGCCTTCCAGAAAGGGAATTGGGCAGCTCCAAGCTCTTCCAGTTGTCTCAGAGGAAGAGCACCATCAAGGATGGTGGCACAGGCAGGCTGAAGGCTGAGGAGACTTTCTCCAGTGCATCCTCTCTGTTCTGTGGAAAAACTTGTGTTCTCCTGGAGCAGTATCAGCTGCTGTCATCTCATCCTTTCTCCTGTGCATCCCCAGTGAGCTCATATCACACATCAGCCTGAAAACAGGAAGGGGAAGGGAAGCTACTTCAGAGGCTCTTAAATTCATATTCTGACACTTTAATTCTCTTTCTGGCTGCTTTGTGTTTTGGCCTGGTGTGTTTTTTCCGATGGAGATGAGAGCGGTGAGTGGATGGAAAAGAGAGAGGCCGTTCTTCCAGCAGGGCCTGTTAAAGCAAATCTCAGTGAAGCCATTCCTGACCTCTGGGGCTGTTTGTTTTTGTGTCCTGCTGCCGTTTTTTTGGCTCAGGGTGGCATATTATTGATTCAAACCTACAGCCTTAGGCTTCTGTCTAGGGAAAAATGAAGTGCTTCATGTTTTCCTGCCCAAGACAAGAGTAGGGAAGACAAGAGATCGTCATGAAGCTCATTCAGGGGACAGTCCAGAATGCCTGAAAAGTTGGTATTAAAAAGGCAAAGGGGTGGGGGTTTATGAACCATAAACTTACAGTTTTTGCCTTGATCCTCTTCCAAGCTTTGGGGACTGGCAAAACTGAGCAAAAGGCTTCTTGTATTTCCTGTTTTGATGATGTCAGAAGTGTCTGGCGGCAGTTTTGGTGCTACTTGTGATGCCTTAGGTTTTAGCTTTTCTATTTTTCAAATCCTGTATTGCTTAGTGTGAAACTCTGAAGTGTTTTATACCCTGCCAGCTGCTGCTCTCTCATGCTAAAACAGACATAACAAAGCCTCTCTGGGTTTGCTCTCCAAGGACACCCAGACTGTCCTGGGCCCAAAATCTGTAAACCAGCATCTTGAGAAGGGAGGGGTAAACTTGGAGAAATTACATCATTAGCTAAAGTTTAATTGTTGAATTTATGCTGATATGCAAATAGACCAAACCTATAAAAGGGTGGAGAACTCGTGACTTCTTGGGGTCCATTTTGGCAGCAGCCTCTGGGCTCCCCAGGGTGTACCTTTGAAGGCCTTTCAAATAAATATCACTTTTATTCCCTTATTCCTGTCTAGTCTCTGTTTCCAGGTAGCCTCTCAAGGCATCACTTGTGGTCCCAGATGAACAAAAGTGGGGCTGTGAGAAATCAAATGTTAACAATTCAGTTATGTGTTCGAAGTGGGGACTGAATTTCTACTTTTTCTCAACATGAAAAGAACTAATGGTGCCTGTGGCTGGTGTGAGAAGGCTTTCAGTGCTTTACTGACATGGTTTTTGTTGTGGTTTGCCCCAGGTATTATTGGGAACAACAAAGCTATAGGAAAATACATCACGACCATGATCTTTCTGTACTTTGCCTGCCTCCTTCCATCCATTGCCTTTGGGTCCCTCAATGATGAAAATACCCGAGGAGCTATCGGTGAGTTCATCAGTTTTGTGCTTCTTACATTTATCACTTTTGTGCATCTGATTTTGTGCATTTGATTCCATCTATTCAAAATGTAGTTCTAGACACAGAAAGTTCTGATAGTTATTATTTACAGGGGGAAAACAAACCCAAAACCACAACTGAGGAGACTTTTTCTAATTAAGTTCATCACTTTTGTAGACAACCAGAAAAAATGAACACTGCTTTGGGTGGTATCATCTGATTTGGGCTGATACTGATGTATGCTACTGTATTTTTGAATTATGCTGACTTCATGTAACTATCTGCACATTTTTCCTGGTACAAACTCCTGTGCTTTTCACCTGGATTTGATTGCCAGTATCCAAATCCCTGGGATAGAGCTAAACATCATCCTTTATCCCAGTTGTAGAAGCAATTCATGCTGCAGTCACAGTTCAAATCTTGTCCTGAAGGCTTCCACAAACACTGGTTATGTCTTATAGCTGTTTAAAATAAAATAAATATATAAAAAATGTGTATATAAAATACAACAATACACAGAAACAATCCCAGAGTCTGCCAATTGGCTGAACACCTGGGAGCCTAAATTACCGGTACAAATAAAAGGTCATTTTGATTTCACTGCGTGTTACCTCTGTACCCTTTAAACATTTCTCCAACTCGTTAGTGGTTGGTTTCTCTGCCCTGTGAATGCTCCTGGATCAGGCAGGGATTGACCCAAATCGCTGGTTTTGTTTCCATCCTCCCCCATCCCAGACGTGCGGAAGACAATCTTCGGGCAGTGCATTGGAGGGCTGCTCTACGCCCTCTTCTCGGGGCAGCCCCTGGTTGTGCTCCTGACCACAGCTCCCTTGGCCCTCTACATCAACGGTGAGTCTGCTACAGCTCTGCACCAGGGGATTGAGGGATTGGAACTTTGTGTGAGAGCTTTGCTGGTAGAGCTTGAGTTGTGTTTGTTTGATAATTGATGGTTATGGGCTGCTGTCAGGGAAAGGTTCTGCCCCTAGAGGGTGGTGGGGCACTGGAACAGGCTCCCCAGGGAAGTGACAGGGCACAAAGTCAAGGAATGCTTGGACAAGGCTCTGAGACATGTCATGGGATTGTTGGGGTGTCCTGTGCAGGGCCAGGAATTGGATTGATGATCCTGGTGGGGCCTTTCCAGCTCAGGATGTTCTGGGATTCTGCAAAACCTGAATCAAGTTCCTTCCCTTTCCATCACCCTCAGAATATCCTGAGTTAGAAGGGACCCACAGGGATCATCGAGAGCAACCCCTGGTTTAGTTCAAGTTGTTTTTCTAAAGAAATCATTTTGCAGAGAAGAAATTGCATGAAAATAAGCATTTCTTCAGCTTCAAGGAGAAAATCTTGGTTTTCTCCTGTGGCTGCATTTAACCAGCTTGAGACAAAGTCTTTTTGGGTTAGTTTGTTGAGGGTTTGTTTCTAAATTGATGTTTTAAAGGGTGATCAGCAACTTTCCAGGTCCTACAAGCTGATTTCAGTGAACCAGAGGTCAACCAAAGGAACAAGCTCAGTATCCGTGGGGATAATCAGAGGATGGGCTGTGACCAGCTGGAAAGAGCAGCTATGAGACCCCTTGCTCAACAGCATCCCAAAATGTCAGCCAGAGCAAATTCCAACATCTTTCGTGCTCTCAATCCCTGGGAAAAATGCTTTGAGCACTGGGGGAGAATATTTTTCCAAGTGTCTCTCCCCACTTCTAGCGATGGAAGGGGAGAAGAGTTTGTGTTGACCCCATGTCCCTCTGGAAGTGCAGGAATATGGATTTGATGGTATTTGTAATAAATGCGTTGGGGTGAAGTCTTGAAATTGGTTCTTTTTGGCACGGAGCAGATGGGAATCACTGGGTGGTAGTGACAGGAGTTGATGGTGACACATGAACGCTTCACTTTTGCAGTCATCCGAGGAATCTGTGACGACTACAACTTGGATTTCAGCGCTTTCTATGCCTGGATTGGGCTGTGGAACAGCTTTTTCCTTGTGATCTACTCCCTCTTTAATTTCAGCCTTCTGATGAAGCTCTTTAAAAGGTAGCTATTTGCCAGAAGTCGTATTTTGATCAGATTATTCTTCAAATGGAAAAATTACACATTCCGCAAGCTCCTTAATTACGAACTTGCTGCAAAATTTATTTTGTGAGATGAGGCAAGTATCATTTTGGTTTATTGTTGCAGCTTGAAAGAAGTTCTCTGATTTGCTGGGTTTTGTTTCTAAGTTGGAGCCTAACTCAAATTGGTATATTTTCATGTAAATTGATGAATATGCTGATTTTTCTTTGAACAGAGTTGAATGCAGCTCTATTAATTCCTGGGCTTTTTCCACAGGTCAACAGAAGAAATAATTGCACTTTTTATATCCATCACATTTGTGCTTGATGCCATCAAAGGCATTATTAAGGGTAAGTCTTGCAACAGTGTTTTTTCAGAGCAGGTCTCTGCTTTGCTGCCTTGTCAAAGGCAAGCACGAGGCTGCAAAAACGTGTGATGTTTGCTTTTTCTGTGCTCATTCAAAGTCTTCAGGGGAAAAAAGAAAATCAGTGTGTGAGATGGAAGCAGCCCTTTGTCAGCAGTTTACCTGGGTGTGCAGAATTTTTAGCAGCTCTAATTTCAGTTGCTTGAGACAGAATTGGTTCCTAAACTTTCACCAAATGGAGGAACTGTGGTGTTATTGATGTGAGAGCCTTCTCCTCGTACCAGTTTGGTATTGAATGGTCCTGGCAAAAAAAAACCCAGTCCCATTTAAATGCAGTATATGGAGTCGTTTTTCCTTGACACATTATCCAAACTCTGTGGAGGGGAGTTGAAAGATGGGTTGAGATTTCCTGGTTTTCTCTGAGCTCTGAGACCCTTCTTTAACGGCAGTACAAGGACTGCAGTGCCCCCTAAAGCTGCTCTGCCCTTTCCAGCCACTTGGTTTTCCCATTTCTGGCTTAAATTCGAGCTCCATGAAGAGCCTTGGGGTTTAACAGATTCCTCTGACACTTCTCTCCCTCCCCACCAGGACTGGCAGGAGGTATTTGAGAAGGTGAATCATGGTAGCAGAAATACCTTGTGAGTGGCAGCCTTTCTGTTCATCCAGTGAGGAGTTGGCCAATGCTCCATTCCTTGATTTTTACAATCTATTGTCCAACATCCCAAAGTTTGGGCCATCCTTTGAAATCCCTCAGGGTATACCCAAGCACATTCCTTGTTTTTCAGACCCTTCAGGCTCGCAGGGGAATGCTTTCCAAGAGATTTGACACTGCAGAGCAATTTGAAGTGAGATGCTTTCTCGCTTCACTGGGAATCCTTAATTTGCCTTGTGTGCTTTGATTGTGCAATCAGAGGGCTTTTTTCTCTGCAGAACACCTGCATCTTTTAAATATCCTTCTTAGACAGAGCTTGGTGAGGGAGAAGTTCTGGGATAGTTGGTGACTCTGTGGCTGTGAGCTTTGCTCAGTGCCCTGTCCTGGGGGCATGGGACAGTCCCCTTGTGGCACTCTGGTGGTCCTCAACAGAACATTCAGCTGCTCTGTAAAAATCAGCAAATATTCACAAAGTTCCTGTAGCACAGAGCTGATCTCCCATAGCAGGGGCGTGGGGTGCAGGTTAAAAGTGCAGGAAGCATCCATTGGTCTGCCAGACTTTCAGGAATGTGCAAGTAAATCCTCAGATTATTGCAGTGGGAACAGGAGAAGATCCTGTAGGACAAGGGGCAGTGGCCTTATTGACAGAAACCAGGTTTAGATGGGATATTAGGGAGAAATTCTCCCCTGTGAGGGTGGTGAGGCCCTGGCACAGGGTGCCCAGAGAAGCTGTGGCTGCCCCTGGATCCCTGGAAGGGTCCAAGGCCAGGTTGGACAGGGCTTGGAGCACCCTGGGCTAGTGGAAGGTGTCCCTGCCCCTGGCAGGGGGTGGGAAGGGATGATCTTAAAGGTCCCTTCAACCCAAACAATTCTGTGATTTTATGTGTGATCAATGAACCAGTTGAATTCTCTTTGTACTTGTGAAGAGATGAATTTACAGGAACGATGGGAATAAAGTCACACCAACACTCCTTTGCCAGCTCATGTTGGCTTCTGGGAGCATTCATGGCATCCACAGGTGGGACCAAAGCTGTTCCCAGATGCAGGAGGGCACCGGTTCTGGCAGGCACAGCCTTTATCCTTCACCCTCTTAGAGCCCATATTTAAAAACACAACACCACTGCAACTCATGGCTGCAGGCTCATCTTTGTTCTTCCCCTCCTGTTTCCGAGGAGGTGATGGTTTACTGCTGCCACCTCCTCCTCCCACTCAAAATTCTGGTTGAGCAGTTCAGTAGGAAGTGAAAGCTGATGCTTTCCCCATGCTGTTTAAAAGTATCCTGGTAATGCCTTATCCAGCTGACAGCAACTCTGGGCTTCCTGAGTGCCAGGGGACAATGCCACCTCTGCCCAGATGTTTTCCCAGCCTGTTCATAGCCTTGATTTTTTGCAAGGTACACGTGCAGGAAAGGAGGGGGAGGGACGTGCCCTGCAGAGGAACCAAAGCCCTGAGCGTTCTCCGTCCCGGTGACACTTTGTTTTCGCTGCCTGGCCGGGCCACCGAGGCTGTGTTTGTTTGATCTTGACATCTGCACTGGGCAGGAAATGGTGGTGAGCAGGCAGAGGAAAACAAAGCCAGCTCGTGTTTTGGAGGCTGAAGAAGGGCTCAGCTTCAGCCAGGGCACCGCTGCTCTCTCTGAACGTTGGCAGCGAGGTTCACTGAGCTCTGGTGTGAAAACAAACTAGAAATGTTCAGGAAGCAAATCCTTCCCAACAAGATGGTATGGGATGAAGGCCTCCTCTACTCACCTTGGCATGTTCTCATTGCTTTGATTAAAATACATGAGTAAAGCAAGGTTTTTTCCTCTATCCAGGAGGGAGTGGAGCAATCCTGCCTGGTTTGCTGCACATAAATTGAATTGCAGCCTCAGAGATGGAGCGTGCAGCGACGTAGTCAAGGCACCAAAGATCATCCTTTAATATATTTATTATAATATTTTATTATAAAATATTACTGCAATATAACCCAGCCCTAAATAATTGCAATATAGCCACGTGTGGGAGCTTGAGAAAATCTGCAAGACACAAAACAAAATCACTTGTTTCTTACTCATTCCAGTCCAAATCTTAATCCAGAGGAATGCAAATACATTGTACACAGGGTCTGGGTTGTTTGTGCTGCTGGTTTCTCAGCTGTGTCTCTAGGACTCAGTAACACTTAGGGTGAGCAGGCTTTTCCCCCTGGCCAGCTGCGGATTCCCAGGAAATGCTGCCAGAATCATTTTTTGTCGGGACAAAAGCGTCCTTTGGCGTTCAGAGCTGGAAAGTGCAAATCCTCCCTCGGCCCGTTCTGTGCCAGGCTGTGGGTCCTGGCAGTGCCCTGGGCCCTGTTTACCTGTTGGCAGAGCCAGGTGTGTGTGTGTCCTGCCAGGGCTGAGGCAGCTGGAGCACGGAGGGAGGAAATAAAGGAGAGCAGAGCCTCTTCTGTAGCACACGATGGGGAATGTGCAGTGCTGACCGGGGTCAGGGTGGGATGGCTCCTCACTGGGGGAACTTTCCTGCTGCTTTAAGGTGATCTCCTCACTCCTGGCTGCTCTTGGCGCAGTTTCAGAGGTTAAATTTTGAGCTGTAAACCTTCTGTGATGCTTAAATTTATGTAGAGATGTACTGGATGTGAGGCAGTCTTGTCTCTTGGGGCCTGTGTGCCACGCTGACCTCATCCACTTGTGGAATACCCAGACTCCTTTAAAATCATCTTTAAATCCTTCTAGAGGTGGTACAAGAAAGGTCATTACTGCATTTAAAATGGTTTCATGGCTGAACTCGGGGCATTTTACACTGGGGTAAGCTCCAAACCAGCAGTAACACAACCTGGGCTTCAGCCACTCAAGGTGGTTGCAAATACCAGTTGGGCTGCACAAGAATGTTCAAAGTTTGTTTTCAAATATTTAGAATTAGTTCGTCTTCCCTGCTTTCCCTGTGCAAATGGAAAAGCTGAAGTGTTTGGGGCTTTCAGAACCTGATTATTTGAGGGTGAGGGAAATGTTAGGAGGTACATCATAGCCTAAGCTGCAGGTGGTGGTTGTTTTTGCCTAGAGAGGATGGTCCTGCCCTGAAGTTCTCCATGCAAAGTTTGATGGGGTATTTTGATTAAAATGAAGAAAGAGGGACTGCAAAGCTCTGGCGTGGTGGTTTCCATCCTCCTGTATTTCCCATGGGTACAGGGAAGTGTGGATGCTGCGTGTTGCCATCTGAGCAGATACTGTGGGAACACTGAGGTTGCAAAGCCCAGTTCCCATCTCCTGGTTTTACTTGCTCCTTGTGGCTCCTCAGGCTGTTGTTCCCCAGAGAGGTTAAATGATCCCAAAACCATGTTTATACACTTGGAGCCAGCCAGTGCCGTAGAAATGGGAACACAATAAATGCTCAAGAGCATTTACAACTGTCCATTCCTTATATCAATGCCTTTGAGCTGATCTAAAACATTTATGGACAGTTCCAGGGGCTTCACGGGGTGTTTTGCTTGTGCAGGTTTACTTCAGGTGCCCTGTACCTCTAATTTGCATTGTAAATTTAAATGTTCTGCCAGGTTTTGCACATCAGCAGCCCTTATCTCTAAAATCTGGACTAGCCTTGGAAGAAAAGTAATTACTGTACACAGTGTAATCCACTTAAGGATCTGTGCAGCCTGGCTGCTCTCAGTGTTTCCAGAGAATCCTGATGGAATTTGTTTGCCAGGCTGCTGAAAGCAGGTGTCTCTATAGAAATATTTATATGTGTATCTAAGAGCAGTGCTTCCAGTGTTGGGAACGAAACCACATAATTAGCACTGGAAGTCCTTACAGTGTTGCTTTATGGATTAGTTTAACTCTTAGCTGTTAAAATAAGTGAAAAAATCAATTTGTGAAGCGCTGGCTTCCTAAGAACGACAGCTCTTATTTCTTTCTGCTGGGTTGAGAGGCAGAGCTGTAAACCAGGTGAAGCATAACACTAATGCTGCATGATCAAGCAAGAAACCCACTTTATTTTACTTGCTTTGATTGTCACACTCCTCTCCTAAAGCTTTCCTGTTGCTTGTTTGTGCAGTGTTTAAAAAATATTACCACCACGGGCACACAGGAGGCAGTTACTCGGGAAAAACACGGCCTGATGCTATCCCAGGCCTCGGCATCAACACCACCTTCTTGATGAACTCCTCAGTGAGTGAGAACCAGACCTGCCCTCATGATGGGCACTACGGGCGTGAGACCGCCGTCCTCAGCCTCATGCTGATGTTGGGAACCCTTTGGCTCGGCCACACGCTCTATCAGTTTAAGAAAAGGTGAGTTATTCGGAGCTCAGACTGCTGATTATTTCATGTTCCCTCTGAGGGAATCATTAACAGCTCAGATCTTAATTCTGCAACCCAGGAAAATCAGTTGGAAGCCAAAGGCAGAGATGAACTTGGCAGGGCCACCTGGAAAATATTCCCAGCAGGACAAAATGTTCGCTCAAAGGACAATGCCCTTCTCTCTTTGGTTTGGCCTCACAAATGGCTTTCTAAAAAAGCTCTGGGTTCCCAGTTCACATTGGGATCCTTGTAACTCCCTCCAAACAGGCATTGAACTGTTTTGCTGAGCAAAAATTCCTGATGGTGCAGGAAGGTCTACTGGGAATGTACCTTCAGTGTGCTCTTGGGAGTCAAACGCCAGCTCTAATTTGGGGTTTGCTCCTATTGCTCTTAAAACTCTTCATTTGAAATGCAGGAAGCAATTAAAAGCGAAGTGGAAATGAGACACAAATTGGTGCTTGAAGGTCTTTTTTTTTTTCTAGTTTGCATCTTCTTTTCTTGTTTCTTTGTGTTTTGCTTCTGCATTCGTCAACCTTCAAAGGCTGTAGGTTCCAGAAGATTTAAAGCTGAATGAAAGACTAATTTTTCACTCCAAGTATCTCTTCAGAATTTCAAGATGGGACTGAATTTTCACTTTTAAAGCATTAATGTTGTCTGGATTGAATGACTGTCCTGACAGTGGGGTGTTGATGGGAATTTCTGGTCTTTTTTGCAGCCCATATTTGCACGCGAGGGTACGCGAAATTCTGTCCGACTGTGCCTTACCCATTTCAGTCCTGACCTTCTCTGTTGTGGGCTCCTATATCTTCAAGGAAATTGAAAGTAAGTTCTGGTTTTGTTCTCTGGAAGACTGGGGTTTATGAAAGAGAGAAGTGAAATCCTAGAAGGGTTTTGCTAAACAATGTTCTTCCACATAATTTCACTAATACTGCATGTACCTCCCACCAAGAGCTCACATTTCCTCGCCATTAGATTTACGTCATTCCAAACCCTGATTAAATGAGACTGGGGCAAGAAAAATTATCCAGATGTGTCTTTTCAATGAGTTTGAGGTGTGTGTCACAATGAGGGAGATGAACAATTTCTGGCAAAGAACAAAGGGCAGAGTAATCAGCAGGCAGGAAGGGTTGTTGCCAGTCATATCAACATGGAGTTGGTCATCCCAGTTTGTCCTCTTTGTCTCCAGTTTGTTTACCGAGTTTAGGTGAAATGGTGCAGAGCATCTGGGCAGTTCTAAGTTCCACAAGGAAATCTAAAAATGAGACACCATTCAGTGGCCAGATAGATCAACTTTTCCATATCAGGAAGCGATAATGGGGACAGGAATTGCATTGTCCTGCAGTGACGTGAGCGGGTGATGTGAGGAAATGTATGGAAACAAATAAGAAATGGCTTTTTTTTTAAAATTTTGATGGCCATTCCATCCAGTTGGATTGCAAAATGATGCATGGCCATGTGTGATTTATCCCTAGCCATGGATTGCTTCCAATGGCAGCAGAGTTTTGATTTAGATTTTATACTAAAATGCCTTGCACAGCTCGTTGGACACGAGGAAGTTTTCAAATGCCTCTGTGGGTTGATGAGCTGAGCGTTATGGTGCTGGTTAGAAATAAGGTTTCCTCATCTAAAAGCACCTTGCATCTGTGGAAAACAAGTTTCCCTCTTTTGTTTTGCTCAAATATCTGTAATGCTTCGCTAGGACTAGCAGTGATCTGTCCCATCAGGATGGCAGCCAAGTCCTAAGTGGATGGAGGAAAAAAATAAACCAAACCAGCCAGATGGACCCATCTTCCATGGCCTCCAGGCTCCCACATGCCACAGCATCACGCCTGCTTTCCTGCTTGCTTCCCAGTAGTTCATGGTGTGGGTAAAACGTTGATGGTTGGACAAGAAGGTGCCTCCTGACATCCTTCCCCTCCTCTTTGCAGTGTCCAAATTTAACTACAACGCCTCTGACAGCTTGTTCGTGCTGGCCCCCGTGCAGTCCCTGTCCATTGGGTCGGTGATGAGCGCCATGGGACTGGGATTTCTCCTCTCCATGCTCTTCTTCATCGAGCAGAACATCGTCGCGTCCCTCACCAACGCCCCAGAGAACAGGTAACGCCTTTGGTGCTGTTTTTTCCCCTGTGGAGGGATGTCCCTGGGTCTGTCGCCACTGCTGCTTGCCCAAAGCTTGTCTGAGCATCAGAAAATGTATTGAGGATATGTTTTTAAGAATTCCTGTTGTCACAGATGGAAGTAACTCTGCTGCTTAACTCCTCACCATCCCTAAAACCCAGTGTAGTGGCAGCGAGCCAAAACCACAAATCCTCAACGAGCTCATCACCTCAACCTGTTTCTTCTTTACCCTCTGCTCAACACCATCGTTTGTCCCCTGAAACTCCCAAAGCATTTCTCAGGAAGAGTTTGGGGAGCCAAGAGGTGGCGTAGTGAACGTGAAGTGGGTATTTTGTGTGGTTTGAGGTCTTTGGATGCACCTCAAGATATTTAGGGAGTGTCTGACACATGTGGACACTTGCACTGCTCTTGCAGTACAGAGGATTCGTTGAAAATGAGAAGTCAATGACCTACATAAATGTTGTAGCACAATGTGCTGCAGCTGAGCATCAGGAGTGTTTGGAGCTGGTAAATTCTGACTGAGAGAAGGTGGAAGTGCAATAAACCAATATGTCCAATGTCTGATAAGACTCATTTATGTGCAAACTTGAGATGTGGCACTATTAAAATATTCCCTCTGATGGTTTTGTGCCAACTGCAATCAGATGTGATGTCAAGAATGAACGTGGATGACTTTTTTCTAGGGAAACTACCACGTCTCTGAGGATTTTTTTGCTAATGTGGTGCGTGGGAGGGTTCTCTCCTTGCATAATATCCATTAGCATTCTCCGTGTTATAGCTGGAGTGACACAGTATTAGGAGAGAGGAGACAAGCTCAAATTCAGCTACACTAATTTAGTTTCCTTTGACCACCTCTTATCTCTATTATATCCCTTAAAGTGTTGCATAAATCTGTATGTAAGTGGGTCATCTCTTGGCTAATATGAATTTCTTCTAAACTTTTGGTATTTTCCACTAGAATGTCTTTAAGGAATGTCAAATATTCTTTAGAGTTTTTCAGAGTGTTTTTCAGAGCAACTCAGTGCAGGGCTGAGCTGATGCTGATCAGATATTGGGGCAGGGATTTTTAGAGATGGAAAAACTACAACTTGACATCATCCCTTTGTGGTGCCATCACAGACACCTTCCACTAGCCCAGGGTGCTCCAAGCCCCATCCAACCTGGCCTTGGACACTTCCAGGGATCCAGGGGCAGCCACAGCTTCTCTGGGCACCCTGTGCCAGGGCATCCCCACTCTCACAGGGAAGGATTATTTTCTAATATCCTGTCTAAACCTACTTTTTGTCCATTTGAGTCCATTCCCCCTTGTTCTGTCACTCCAGGCCTTCGTAAAGTTTCTCTGCATCTTTCTTGTAGCTCCCTTCGGGTCCTGGAAGGTTGCAATTAGGTCACTCCAAAGCCTTTTCTTCTCCAGGCTGAGCAATCCCAATTCTCTCTCTTTCCTCACAGCAGAGGTGCTCCATCCCTCTGATCGTCTTGGTGGCCTCCTCTGGATTCATTCCAACAGGCTGATGTCCTTTAAGCCTTCTGAAAAGAATGGGCAGGACAACAAACAATGACCCTGAGGGTGCTGAAGGTGCCTTTGCTCAGAGAAAGCAGCACGTGAGCAGGGGCTGTGTTTCCAAAGCGTGAGCCAATGCAGGAAACGCGTTTGCAATCCCACCCTTCCTGCCAGCACCTTCCAGAGGCTTTGCAAGGTAGACACCTACCTGACCCAGTCACCCCATGGCCTCCTCAGTCAATGGAGGGGAGCACTCCCAGTGGGACCAGGCTTTTTGTCCCAAAACTGAGCCCCACCCAAGATTTCTGCTGCCCAAACAATGGCTTTGATCTTCGAATGCTGGGTCAACTCTACCAGCTCCGTGTGCCTCGTGTCCTTGAGCATCTTGGGTGGCTCCAGATCTGTGCTGAGGTGTTGAATGGAGCTTGTTTGGGTGGCACTGACACATCTAAATGGTGCTCCCTTTCCAGCTGATGGTGCCCAGAATTCAGCTGAACTCCGGTGTTGTATGAGGATGTCAGGCGCCCCAGTGGCAGAAATACAGCCAGTGAGGGTTTAAAGTCTGAGAGCTGAATCCTTCCCCAGCGTTTTTTCTAAACTTTACTCATAATATCTCAGCAGTTGATACCAGATGGGAATATTCAGGAAAGGGGCAGATCTTGTGAAAATTGGCAAGGTTAAAGTACATGCAAGTTCAGTCTTAGTGCTGCTTTCTGCACAGTCCTGGCACAGTGGTGGGTGTGCTCAGCTTCCTCAACGAAGGCTGTCAGATTCCCCATCCCCTAAAACATGAAACAAGGAGGCTCTGCAGCATCTGATGAACTTAGGAGCAAGTCTCCTTGGTTGGCTACCAACCCTTTGGAATGTGTTGCCCAGAGAAGCTGTGGCTGCCCCATCCCTGGAAGTGTTCACGGCCAGGTTGGACAGGGCTTGGAGCAGTCAGGGATAGTGGAAGGTGTCCCTGCCCATGGCAGGGGTTGGAACTGGATGATCTTTAAGTTCCCTTCCAACCCAAACCATTCTGTGATCCATTCCATGATTCTGTGACTACCAAGGAGGAGCTGAAGTTTAATGAATTCCTGTCCCATTTTCTTATCATGCAGTAGCAATTACATAATTAGGGGATTACTGCAGCATACCGAGCACGTGTTCTGCTCGTGGGGAGGGAGAGGGATCTGGGTTACAAACAAGACAGATGGGAAACTTCAGTGTCAGTACTTCGACAACAAATGCTCAGGATTTTATCCGCTCCGTCTGTGGACTCCGCGAGCAAACACACACGTGGTTTTTGTGCAGACCCTGCAATAAATGTAGGAGAAAAACACTGATGAGGTTTTCATGGGCTGTTACTTTAGTGGGCTGCCTTTCTGCTCAGAGTTGTTCTTTCCAGATGACGACAGCTTTGGGAGCAAACCATCCCATTTCAGTACCTTTAGTGTTCACACCGTGCCGACGGTGAATCCAGAGGTGTGAAATCTCGGTGCGCGTGTGAGAACGCTTGAATGTTCTGCAAGGGCAGCCTGTACGGTTTGCACCAGGTGTAACTGCTGTCCCCAACCCCTCGTTCCAGGCTGGTGAAGGGCACAGCCTATCACTGGGACCTGCTGCTCGTGGCGCTGATCAACACGGGGCTGTCGGTCTTCGGCCTGCCCTGGATCCATGCGGCCTTCCCGCATTCCCCCATGCACGTCCGGGCCCTGGCCTATGTGGAGGAGAGGGTGGAGAGTGGACACATCTATGAGACGTAAGTGACCTCCTTGGATTCGTTTGTGGCTTCCCAATCCTTTGGGAGCAGTGGGTTGCACGGTTGGGGAGCTGGCTGTTGTCTCCAAGATGTGTGAGATAGGAAGGTGATGGAGAGATGCACCCAATGAGCTTTGGTTTAGCTTCATCCACTTCACTCAAGTGCTCAACTTCATGCTCTGGCCAGTGGCAGCATCCTACAGGGATCCCACCCAGTCCATTGGAAATTCTCCTCTGGAAAAGTCAGCCAAGGCCATTTTCAGTTTCATACATGTGGAAAGCTGAGGAGATGCTTTGGCCAGATCTGTCCGGATACTTTCCCCAGAAAGAATCCAGAGCTGATTCACTGCCTGAAACCTGTCTGGTGGTTATTACGAAGGGGAGGAAAAATGCACCATGATTTCAGAGCTCCCATAACATCTCCCACCACATTTTGGGAAGGAGATGCTTAAATTCTCAGGGTTTTAAACAAAAACAAGTGTGAAGCCATGGCTGGATCATGGGTTTCTATTTAAGACCAACTCTTCTGCTGTTCTGAGTTGAGCAATTCTTATCACAGACCTATTTAAAAAAATTAAAAACCTTTTTCTCATGAAACAGTCTCTACTCTGGAGCAGATCTGGCCTGTTTGATTTCAGTCTGTTGCAGCTGAGTGCTTTTACCACAGGAGTGGTAATTTCCACTCACATACCATTAATTTTAATTATCCTGCCTTGGTTTCCATTTTCTGAGTTGCCACTTATCAGAAGTGAGGCTAAGTGGTCATTGACTTTGGGGGTTGGAGTGGATCTGTCTTAATTTCAGTCTTACCTTCATGCTTGTTTTGGTGCCAAATGGCCCGGCCCAATCAGGCACAGCTGATTTTTGGGTCAGGGATGGACAGATTTCATCTTCCGCATCTGGAAATTGCTGAGTCCTGCTGCTCCTTGTAACTTTTTTACAGATCTTTCCTGGGAGGTCAGTCCCTTGGGTTTGTATTCCCATTAGGATATGTTGCTGTCAGTTGTTTCCACAACTATATCTCTCTTGAATAAATGCTAAACCCTATTTAAAGAAAAAAATCAACTTCGAACTTCTGAGTTCCATAGGGTTTTAATCCACACCCTTGCTCCTCATGTCTGTGATCTGCTCTGGGATACCTCCACTCTCTGTTTCTTTGAGAGATGCAGAATTCACACATTGAAACCCTTGTGCCAAGCCTCCCTCCTGTGTCTCCTGTTGTCACTTTTAATATCCAAGTGCCTCTTTTTCCTCTTTTTCCACTGTCATGATTCTGTATTCTGGCTTCTCCTTGACAAAATCAAGTCCCCTGCCTGAACTAAGGACTAATTCCTGCCCTTGTCCTCTCCTCCTTCACCCAGCTGCCCAAAAAAAAGCCATCAGAGAGGCCTCTTTGGCCACTCTGACCTAGATACAGCTCCAGTGATTATCCTGGAAGGGCTGAGGGATGCCCTGATCTCCCTGAGTGTGTTCCCTCATGGCACAGCTCTGCTCTGCTGGAGGTGACTCGGTGCTGGGAACTGGACATCGGGAGTGAAAAAGGGACTGAGGGTTTCCCAGTGCTTTGAACTCCCTTGGAGACCGAAGCTTTTTGTTCTCTGCAAAGCACTGGGGCTATCACAGGAGGCTCCAAGCGATGTAGTCATCCCTTTTTTTCCCTTTTCTTTTCTTTTTTTCCCCTCCCTCTTAGCCAGCTCTGCTGAAAAAGAAAGGAAGCTCAATTAGAAAATCAGCTCTGTCTCCCTTGGCAGGCTCCTTCCCTGCACTCAAATCAAAGCTCCCACAGGATGGTGATATAAACAAGGATAAAGATCTGTCACAGTGGAAGCAAAATTTTCTTCTCTCCTGTAGAGGAACAATTTAAGTTTCCTGTGGCAATCTGCAAACAGGCTCTTGTTGCTCACATGGAGAACTTCAGGAACTGCTAATCCCATGCTGGCCATATCTAGAGGATTTTGGCGAAATGAGCCTGGATTATGCTCTATAATCCCCGTTAATTACCTCATTTCCATCACAGCACAGACTTTCTGGAGCTGCTTCCTCAAGGGCCAAACCAGATTCTGAACACAGGGAACTCAAGGATTCCTCTGTTGCCTTAATGTGACTGCGATGTTCTTACTCTGGAAATGAGGTGCCAGAATTCGCAGAAGACCAATCTGAGGCTGGGAACATCAGTTTTAAAAATATCGTGTTTGGCCAATTACGAGCAATTTTAGCTATGTTCTGATAAAATATTCCAAACTAATAAGTGGCATTAGCAGGAGCTGGCAGTAATTGCAGTACATCTTGTCTGTGATCAAACACAGCGCTGTGATTGCTGCGGCCCTGAGAGACAGCTGTAGACAATTCCATGAACTTCAGAAATCTCTTAACGAAGGGCTGCCACTCTGAGCTCATTCTTGCAGCCTTGCATCTGATCGAAATGTGGATTTGTAGCTCGTTTTGTTCCTGAGCTCTCCCATTTGCATGACTTCCCTTGCGGGCTTGTGTGTGCTTGCAGGGCAGGAGGTGAGATCTCTGTCTGAAGCAGCAGAAATTCTTCCTCTGTGGCTGACCTGGTGCTGAAGGAACTCTTGCTGTGCCTGGATGAGGCTAAATCAGTGCATCCTTAAACTCCTGCTTTTCTGAGCCACCACGGAGGCTTGTTGTGGTGCTGGCAGCTCTGGAATGGCCAGATTCTGGAATTACTCTGGCACAGCACTTCCAGTTGCACTTTGAGGCTGCTTGGCTCTGTTCATCTCCAAGACTTCCGTGGTGATCCAGACCTGGAGGCAGTGGGAAAGATGCCAAACTCTATCCATTTAGGTGATGTCCCAGTTCTACCAGAGCTGGCAAGAGTGAAATGCTCTGCTCTCCCTCAGCTTCTCTAGGCACTTGGCAGGGAGCCCTTGGATGTAGGAGTGGGTCCAACAAAATGTGTTTGGAAGGAGGAAAGCTGTGGTTTAAACCTGTTTGAAGGTTACTTAAAGGTTAACACCTCTGTGCATCCTGTCCTGGTAGTCCTGGATGATGGGTATGCCCTGCCCCACTACTCACAGAAGAAGAATTCCAGCGTTGTCCTCAGGACTTTGTGTGCTGTTTGTGGCACCTGTCGTTCCTTAGGTCTCATGACTGCTGTTGTTAATTCTGCCTCGTTGTCCAAATCCTCAGAGCAAGCTTTGGGCTGTCACCCTTTCCCTCCCTCTCCAAAGACAGGTGTGGAAGGCTCCTTCATCCCCTCAGCTTCATTTTGCTCCTTGAAAGGTATAAACAGATTTGAAGTTCAACCTGACCTTACTTCTAAGCAAAACTCTCCAACTTAATATTGGAATGATTCAATCTTCTTTAGGACAGAAAGGATTATGAACTCCCAGCAGTGCATGGGCAAAGGAGGGAAGTGTGTTTTGATAGATCTTTGGTGTTTAATCCCCAGAGTAGTTTGTGTACAGGTTTAATTCAGAATTTGAGGGGTCTCATCCAGGGAATGAGGTCACTAAATGACACCAAAACAGCCTAGGGACAAAAATTTTCCCTCGTAATAGAGGGTTTTATTCACTGAATTGTTGGATTTACCTTCTAAAAAAAAAGTTAAGAATCCTATTTTTCTCTCTTTATAAGTAATCTTGACAGATGTGGGGTTTCTTTCCTCCTGTTGTTCTGGTGATTTTTTTCAAAGTGGGAGGAGATGCTCACAGGTTTAGCTGAAGTGAAAAGAAACCAGAGCAGCCTCCCTTCAAGTAGGTTGCTAAAGTTGCTGCCTGCTTTCCTGTCAGTCTTCCCCTCAAAAAAGCTCAATCTGGGTCCTGTCAGCTCTGGAAAATTTGCATGAATTAATGACATGTTTTGCATGGTAATAGGCAATTGCCCACAGCAGGATTGAATCCCTGTGTGGTGCTCTCAGCATTCCCTTCCACGTAAACATGGAGATCCCTCGTATCCATCAAAAACGCTGACTCGCTGTCAGGAGACTGCTGACTTTCTGTTGTTTTTGTTTTTTTTCTCCAAGAGGTTCCTTAGTTCCTGGAGAAGTCAATGAGTTTTCTTTGGGACAGAAGCCAATTGCATGTGCCCTGGGTAAATCAAGGGAAGGATTACTGCCCAGAAAGAGGATTCTTGCCTGGTTTGTTTTTTTGCCTTTTGTTTTTTTGTCTTTTTTTTTTTTGCCTTTTTTTTTTTTTTTTTTGGCGTTGTGCTAAACAGAATCAGTTTCGAGGGCAATTTAGTTCAGGATAGGATCTGTGGAACTTTGCAGAAGGGGAATTTGGCCCTTTTCCAGTTGCTCCGTTTGAGCTGTGGATGAAGTGCCTGGCCTGGCTCCAGCCAGGCTCTGCCTCCTCGGTGTCAGCACGGGGCCAGAAGTGCTGATTTCAGAGTGGTGGGGATGAGTTTCCCCTTCCCTGGTGGCACGTGTCGTGCTCCCCCATGGAGCAGCCAGCCCTGGGATAAACACTGGTGGATCCTGAGGTGTTATCCTATCTCCTGACCCCTCTTTTCCTGCTTCCAGGATCGTGAGTGTGAAGGAGACACGGCTGACGAGTCTGATGGCAAATTTCTTGGTGGGGCTCTCGCTGCTGCTCCTCCCTTTCCCTCTCCAGTGGATCCCAAAGCCCGTCCTTTTTGGACTCTTCCTCTACATCGCCCTGACCTCCATCGATGGGAACCAGCTCTTTGAAAGGGTGGCTCTGCTGCTCAAGGAACAGGTACCTGGAGTTGTGTTCAAACTGTTGTTCTCTCAATGTGGGATTTTTTGTGAGGTCGTTTTTTTTGTGAGTTTTGTTTTTCCTTTTTTTTGTGAGGTGGGTTTTTTTTATGAGGGTTTTTTTTGGGAGTTTTGACACCCCCCCCCCCCCACCGTGATGTTGTGTCATCTGCAGAGTTACATGCATTTAAAAAATAATAATAATGATATAAAATACTCAAAAGCACAACATCAGGAAATTATGATCTTTGATTTCCCCAACAAAGCTTCAGGCCGGTAATTTTTTTATGCTTTCATTTTGTGTGAAATACCTCAAGATGGGATTTTAAACTCAAAATGAAATTCCTTGCGTTATTGAAACCTCTGTGATGTGGGCTGAAAACAAACCTGGAAGGGATGTATTTTCAATCTGTCTCTGTTAGAGGTGCTAAAAAGGTGTTTGTTTGCAGTGTAGGTGGTACCTGGAACAATTTCCAGCTCACCTTCTCTTATGTAACAAGGGTCAAGGGCTTAATAAGCCCAACATTTAGCTCTTCATCTCTGCTAATCTGTTTTGATCTCCAATATTTCATCCCACAGGTTAAAACTGTGAAATTCGGGTAAAGATTACATTTGTCACGTCAATTTTTGAATGAGGGTTGAACAGCTACTGATGGATGTGACTTATTACTTCTGGTTTTAGTACGAATTATGTGTGGAATTTTCCAGGCTTCGGTGTGGAAAATTAAAAAGTGTTCTCAAATATGGAAAACTCCCTTTTGTGGAAACCTTTTAATGAGTCATGGCACAATCTAAAACCCTCTGAGGCTGTACTGGTGCCAGCAGACAGTCGCTCATCCTCTTCATTGATGTATAGACAGTGAGTCAAAGCCTGTGCTCAGACATGAGCGAGGAACTGTCAGGAGAAACCACCATATTTAGCCCATTAATGTCATTTTTTCCCCCCTTATTTCTCAAAAATGGGTGGCTTCTAGGAGCTGAGAAAATCCCTGCAGTCTGAGCACAGCCTCTTCCTGCACCTCCCTGATCTCCTGGGCTTCCCCTAACGGGGTTCAGCCAAGAGATGGGAGCACCAGGGTCAAGCTTGGAATAATAAATAAATAAAGAATGAGGAGCTGGGTTTCAGGTGGAGGAATCATCCAACACCTGGATGCATCTGCTCTCCTTCCCCCTGCACACCCCCACACTCCCTGTGGCTGTGGAGCCCTGACAATCCCAATCCCCCTCAGGGAATCTCATTACTGAATTTCCCAGATACCACATTGTGCTGCAGATACTCCCAGAGGCAATCCTGGCCCTCAGCTGTGTCCTGTCTTCTCTCCAGGCTGCCAGTGCCCAATCATCCTTGCTGCCAATGCTGGGGTGTCAGGCACTGGAATTAACCCTCCAAATCCCATGTTCAGCTGCTGAACCTGTTAAGGACCCTGATGTTTGATGTCTGTGTAACTCAGGTCACAACAACAAAGTGCTTACACAGCTTGAGATATAAGATATCTATGTAACCTTAATATTAATATAACTCAAATCATTACTTTTATCAATATAACTTGAAAAATATTAATATAACCTGATACCTATAACCTGATGCTTATAACCTAAATCATAGTTTCTATACCTATAACCTGATACTTATAACCTGAATCATAACTTTTAATATCCGTATAATCTAATATGAATAACTTCTTATACAATGTAATAGCTAGTATATAGTTAACTAGTTACTTATATGCAGAATAGAGAAAAAGAAAAGAGATAAAAACTTACCAGGTGTATTTTAGAGATAAGTAAGTGTAGTACTAATGAGAAATTGGCAAGCCAAACCAATTATCCACAAAACCAAGAATTTAGACTGGTTAAGACCAGATAAACTAAAGACCATCACAACTGCGCATGCCTCGAAAACAAAGTTGAAAAGTTCAAGTGTGAAGAAGACTTTAGAAACCTTCATCAAAGACCCCCAAAGACCCCCGAATTGGGGAAGTGCATGCGCAGTGCAAAGAATTATCTAATAACCATGAGATCATGTTATGTAAATTAGTTCCAGCGCGTATGTGATGATGCTGTAATGACATAACAACATTAAGCAAAATTTTACTGTATAAATAAACCACGGCACTTGACAAAGGCGGGTGAGTTAGGAGGAGAAATCCCCCTCACCACCGGCGCTGCAATAAACAAATACCTACTCTATAAACATCGATCTATGGGGATTTATTCCCAACCTATCTTTCGGGCATCGTGTTGATGCATTTCTTGTACAAATTGGGGACTTCCCTCAAACCCCAGCGTTCCAAAGCCCCATTCTGCTGTCACAAGTGCAGGTCCCTGCATGTGTAACGTGTGATTCTTCTCTTCCCAGACTGCTTATCCTCCGACCCACTACATCCGCAGAGTTCCCCAGAGGAAGATTCACTACTTCACAGGCCTGCAGGTCCTGCAGCTCCTCATCCTCTGTGGGTTTGGAATGTCACCCTTGCCCTACATGAAGATGATCTTCCCCCTCATCATGATAGGGATGATCCCCATCAGGTAGGAAGCTTGGCTCTCTTTGTTCCCTCTCTCCCATGCCTTGTGTCTTCAGGCTTAGATGGAAATCTGAGGAGAGGAGAGACTGCGGGAGCTGGGCTTGTTTAGTCTGGAGAAGAGAAGAATGAGACAGGATCTCATCAATCCATATAAATATCTCCAAGGAGGGCATCACAGGATGGTGCCAGACGCTTTCCAGTGGTGCCCAGCGACAGGACAAGGACTAAAGGCCATAAAGTAAACCACAAAAAGTTCCACCCAACATGAGGAAGAATTTCTTTGTGTTGAGGGTGGCAGAGGCTCGGCACAGCTGCCCAGGGAGGTCATGGAGTCTCCCTCTTGGAGACATTCCAAACCCACCTGGACACATTCTTGAGTCATCTGCTTCAGGGGGATTGGACTGGGTGATCTCCAGAGGTCCCTTCCAATCCCAATTATTCCATGAAATGTGAGTGTTTCAGGAGGGTTTTCTGCATTTTCCAGATGAACCAGCTCCTGGAGGTGGGTAATGATGAGGGTTTTTTCACCAGCTGCTCAGGCCTGAGGAAGAATTGTGATTTCACTGCTGCTGGGAGTTGTGCAAAGGGTTCTAGGCTGGCAGGTGCTCTTCTTCCAGCTTCCCAGGAGGCAAAAACTCTCCTTCTTAGTGCCTGTGAGATGCCTGATCTTCCTGAGAAGCCGTAGTCCAAACCTCTAGGTGGTATTTGATAATGTTCCTTGTCACTTTGCAGTTTGATTTCCTCAGGCCAGTGCTCACAGCAGAGCTGGAAACTTTTGATCTGAGGAATCCTTATCTCTTACCCAGTGCTGTGGTGACCTCACAGACCTCCTGCACTGCTGAGTGCCACTGTCAATGTTGGGTCAAACTGGCAACATTTAGTCTTAAAAGAGATGTTTAAAGCTGGGAGGACCCCACAGTATCCTACAGTCTGGAGAGAGAATCGTTGAGAAATTAAACTCATTTCTTCCTTGGGGTTCATTATCAGCCACTGCCCATCATTCTTCAGTTAAATCATTCATGATCTCAATCCTTTGGATATAATGAGAGGCCATAATAAGATCTTGGAAGGAACAGATCCAGTTTCCAGCCCACTTGAGTATTTTTAGGCCATTTTAGACCATTTTCACATGGTACCAGTGATATCTGCTTGACTTTTAGCTGGCATTGCCAAAGATTTTCCCTCTGATCCCTACATTCAGGGCTGCCAATGTGCTGGTTTGGAGAGGCACCAGCTGTGGTGTTTTCTTTGGCTGATAAAGATGGGTCCAGTCCTTTCTGAAACAAAAGCAAATGTCAGAGCTACCATGGCTTTCAACAGGATCATGTTAGAGCCATTTGGGCTGGATTTTAAAAGATAAACAGGCTTGGAAAACACTGAAATTATTGTTCCTCTGGTAGTCATGTCTCACCTGCCCTTCACACTGGTGGCACTCGGGCTGCCTGGATAAGTGGCTGGTGAATATTCCAACTGTGAGAGTGCTGGATGAGTGGCTCTTGTGGGAATTGCAGCTTTGCACACAGGGCAGCTCAGTGCAGAACAGAAAACGTGGGACACACTCAGGCAAATTCAGGTACTGGGCATGGCATAAAAAACTAAATTAGTGTGGAGAGAATGCAGTCAGAAAACCTGATTTTGTACTAAGAGCTAGATACTAATATGCAAATATATCTTCTTTTCAGTAAATAAGATGCTGACATTTTATACCCTCTGTGTTGCTAACTCATTTCTCTTTCCAGGGCAGTTTTTTCCCAGCAGCTGGATAATCAGCCCTGCTGCCAAGGGGAAGATGCTGCTGCCTGGCACAGCACGGAAATTTGCCCTTGGCTTTCCTTCCTCTGATTTCTTTTGCCTTCATGTAGTTTCTGTGGCCTCCAGCCAAGAAGGCAGCACCGTGATCCATGAGCTCTGTAGTTAATGACTTTTTCCCAAAGATTTGGCACTCCAAATAGATGAGGCAGTGGAAGAAATTTAACATCTTTCCTCTTTTTTTTTTTTTTTTTTTCTTTTTAAGAAGTGAAGGGAGAAAGAAAAGATGGGACAGTAGCCAGGAGGCAAAATCAAGAATCAAACACAGATGAGTGAGGCATGGCTTGGTGTCCCATCCAGAACACCAGCCACGTCCCAAAGCCACATTTCCATCGATCCAACAGCTTTAGAAACATGATTTATGTTGTCAGTGGTGAGGGATCACTGGTATGGTCTTAGCTAGACACTGAGAAGCCACTGAAGTCCATTGTTGCAGTGGAAAACAGCCTGTTGGAAAAAAAGCTAATCTCTTTGGGTATCCCCAGTTCCTCTGGATTCAGAACTTTGGGATGAGGAGGTTTTGGTTGCCCAGAGAAGAATCTTCTCTCCAAGTTGTCTCTTATCTGGGCTCCCACGGCTCTCAAGCATTTTATTCTGTGATGGGGCTGTTTAAGGAGATCCTGGTACTTCTCACTAGTAAGTGATGTTTGGGATCTCTTGCACAGCTCTTGAAAGCTGAAACCGATTTTTTGGTGCTTTATGAGTTATTCTAACAGCTGAAGAGGTGCTTCCTTGTTAAACAAGGGAAAATACCACATAAATGTGCACTGGGATTTAACGAGAGCAACTTCGTAGTGCCTTTCTCACCCAAATATATTAATTTGTGAGGATGTTCTTGCAAAAAATCAAATTTAAAATTTTTTTTTTGAAGTAAGGGAATCACTGTGGAGAATCTCCACGTGGAGAATCCAGCCACCAGGTAGGGATGGAGTCTTGCTTGGAGTCATGGCTCTTCCCCTCCGTATTTTTGTCACCCTGAGTGAGGACTTGGTGGTGACAGAGCTCCGGGAGAGTGCCTTTCCTCCTGTGGGGATGAGGATGTTTCTCTTTCCTGAAAGGAGGAGAGCCTGGCACTGCTGCTCCTATAAACACTGTGTTTGCTTGCAGGATTGGTTGGTTTTGCTGTCCCCCACTTCCTGTCCCCTTCAGCTGGGTGAATGTCGGGGACAAACTCACCTGGGACAGAGAGGAAAACTCTGCCTGGCATAAACAAGGACTGACTGCCCCTCTCTGGCTCTGCCTTAGGTATAACCTGCTCCCAAGGATCATCGAGGCCAAGTACTTGGATGCCATGGATGCAGAGTACTGAAGGGTCCCTGGCACGCAAAGAGCAGCAAAGACAACTCCTTTGGGGCCGGAAAAGGCGTGGGACCATCTCCTGCAGTTTTCTTTCACCACTTCCTTCGTGCTCTGACGTTGGCAATGCACTCCTGTCACAGCTCCACGGGGCCTGTGCCAGACCAAGGGAGCCTTGGGCTTGGGAGGACGATGCTCTCTGGAGCTGTGAGGCGAACAAGCTTTATGGAAAATGCTACTTTCCACATCCCCAACCCCACAAACCCCAAAGACCAGCCTGGGTCAGAGCACCCAGAGTTGTCCTGTGTTCCCTTGTTTTTGGGGGTGGGGGGGCTTTTTTAGTGCACCACATCCTTTTCTTCCCCAACACTAAGAACAGCAACTGACCCTTGTTTTATAGAATGACAGCCCCATCCTGGCCTTTTAATCCAATTCCCTGTGCTCCCAGTATTCCCAAATTGGTGTTTCGGGTGGGATGGGCTCGTGCTAAACCACTGATGTCAGGAGAGATCGTGGCTGTTCTCTCAGATTAGTGGGTTTGGAAACAGTTACAATGTGTACTGCTACAATCCACAGCTTTGGATGAATTTTTAATTCCTACAAACGAGCTGGGAACATTCAGAGGCTTGGGCTCGCATGGCCCTGTGGATGAAGAACCCCACGTGGGTTTGAGCTGGTTGGGAATTGGTTTGGATCTTTCTCCTGTTTCTCCTGGGTTAATCAAACACAGAATTGGTAGTTTTTGCACGACTGCAGTGTTTTTTGCTTGCACACAGGGGGCAGTTGTGTCAGGGTTGCATATACATATGTACAGTAGTGCCTATGTGTACATATATACATATGGAGTTGTGTATATATTTTGCATAGATATCCAAATAGGCCCGGTTCTTTCCAAATATCACAAGTGTTTTGTGCAGTCAGTGTTAGCCCACCGTGTCCTGACCATACTCCTCGTTCTCTGCTTCAGTGCTGCTTTCTCTCATTTGAGATATGGTCACTTTTATTCCTTTGGAAGCTGCTCAGTTGCTGGTTTTGTTCACGTGTCGCTTTATTCAAGGTGTTTCTTTGCTTTCTCCTTCCTGTGGCTTGAGACCTTCATCATTCTGTCTCGAGGCTCCAACGTGTGAATTTTTCATTTAATTTTGATGTACAGAATGCAATGAAAGCTTTCCTCTTTTCGCCTAATCAATCCTCGTTGGTCATTTCATTGTTTCTGTTGTGTGGCTGATTCCCAGTTTTCCCCCCCACTCCCAGATGTTATATTATATTTCTGGATGAATCTTAACTTCTGCTGTCTTTTATATTTCAGTTTATTTAATTTTGCTTGTACTATGGTCAGTTTTCTTATCTGGAGTACTGTGAAACAAGCTGCCCTTTAGTTTCAGTGCTTGGCCCTTGCTGCACATCACAGGTCACAGCTAAAAGTGTTCAGAAAATTGTGGACCTCGGTGATGAACTTCCAAAAGAGTAGAAACGAGGGAACAACAGGAATGTAAAATATGAATTTATCAGCACAGATAAGTGTTTCTTACCCAGTTGTTTGCCCAGCAAATGGTGCAGAGCTTTTTCCTCCTTCACTCTGCAGGGTGAGGGAGACCAACCCAGTCGTGAGGGAGGAAGGCTTTGGGTGCAAAGCTCCTGTGCTGACGCTAAGCCGGGCTCAAGCCACTGCAGATTTGGTGTATTTGCACTAAAGATCAGAAGGTATTTAATCCTTGTGGAGCTGCCTCCGGCGCTCAAACGCGTGTGCAGAACGAATTATTTTCATTTTCTGACGAAACCCTTTGTACTGAGACTTGAGGGAGGAGTGAGAGTTTCTAATATCCATGGTTTGTATATCCCTGAGGGAACAGCAGGGGAAACCCCTCAGCTTAGCAAGCAAAACAATGTCATAGACAGAAAAAACCACGACCTTCATGTGGCACCAAGCTGATCTGAGAGCTCCCAGGGTCAGGGTGACCACCCCAGCGCATCAAGGCAGAGAATTTGGCTTTCAGCAGCCTTGGGGACAGCTCCTGCCACGTCTCATAAGAGCAGGTACAAACCTCTGTGTGGTTTCTGACCACTTTCCCCAAGATTTCCTGGCTTTTGAGTCATTTCTGTGCTGAGATCACTCAGAGCTGTTAGCACGGGCTGCGTGTAGGAGCAGGGGCAGACAGGATTTCGGAGGTGGCAGAACTCTGATCTTCACTCAACAGCAAAAGGGCAGGTGACAGCGAACAGTTCAGGACCTGCTGGAAGCCAGGGAGGGCAGAGGCCTGCTGAGGCTGAAATAACGTGGTTTTCCCACAGATGTCAAAAGATTTAAAGCCAAGTTGCAATCAGAGGTGTTGTCCCCTGGCTGGGTAAAGCTGTAACACACACGTGGCCTGCGGGTGAATTCCTGGTGTCTCCGCAGGAAAAAGTCACCTTGTGGGGTGGTTTAAGTCATGTTTTGGGTGCTGTGGCTGGAGGAAGGAGAGGATGTGCCCAAGGGAACGTGGCTTTGGTCCTCTTTGAGGCTCTGGGTGGGATTTCCTCGGGCACAGAGCCATGGTGGGGTGGACTGGCCTGCAGATCTTGCCAGGGGAAAAAGTTTTGAGATGCACCCTCCATCCCCAGCTTGGAAGGACCAAAAATGTCCCCATGTAAAGCCGTTTTGAAAGATCAATTTCAGATAGTGTCAAATCCAGGCAGCAGGGAGGGTTAAATATCACACAACTCTTGTTTGTATCTTTTCTTTTCCTTCACCAGTGTGACTTCAGTGTTTGTATTTTTCTTTGTAGCATCAGTCGGGTTTTGTTTCGTGGGGTTTTTGTTCTTACAGAAGTCAGGGGCCAAAGAATCAACTGATGGGAAATCAGCACAGCTTGGGGTGGGGGGAAAAGCTGTGCTGGCTTGGACTGGTTGAACATTTGGACCTATGTCTCAATATTTGGGTAGAAGGGAGATGTGAGTCTCGAGGCCTCTTGTCTCAAAAGGGGGTTTTCATGATCCTGCAGAGGATTTATTTTATTTTTCCATGCCTTTTCTCTTCTTGTTTGCTTCTGGTTTTGCTGACTTAAGTGCAGGCGTTTCCAGGAAGTAGCTGACTAGGGAAGGAGGGTTTGTTCGGAGTTGATTGAGCACTTTAATACTTCTGTGAAGGTTTAAGACAATTAGAATGTAAAAGAAGTTTTATTATAAGCTCTTTATATACGCACAATGCTCTGTGTAACTGTTGCCAAAGAACTGAGTCTGAAAGGTGTCGAGAGCTGTTGGGAGAGTCCGTGGGGTTCACCTGGCACTGCAAGGTAGGGGAAAAGCTTCTGAAACGAGTGGATTTTGGAAGTTGCCATTTTGACAGCTGCCAAAACGATCAGAAACTGGGGATAGAATAAAGTTCTACTCTCAAACATGTAGTTTTTGATCCTTGCGTTGAATGTAGGAGCTAGAAGTGAGCTTGACAATTAAAATTGGATTTGTACCTGACTGGTTTTGTTGGTCTGAGACTTCATTTTGTTGCTTTTGAAGACGTTCTTGCCATGCTGTGTGTGGAAATTGATGAGTTTGTCCATGTAAATGAAGGGAAGGTGGTGAAAAGGTGGAACTTGCTGAACAAGCAGTGCAGCACTTTGGGGATTGCTCGGGAAGCGAAGCCGACAACTGCGCTGCAACAACCCCAAACTCCCTGGCATCAGCAGCAGGGGATTTAATAAATGTCAAGCTCCACTTGGAGGTGCATCAGTGCTGCAAAAGGATGGGGATGGAGTGAAGGAATTCAGCTGGTTTGGCTCAGAGCTGCTGCTGGTGAGGTGGTCCAAGATGAGCCCCAGGACTGTGGGACACAACACGAGCTTCCTGATGATCCAGGGAGCTGGGAGGCTCTGGAAAGAAACAGGGCAGATGGTCACACTTATGTAGAGTGTAGGTTCTTCCCCAGAATTCCACATCCCCGGCTGCACCCAAAGACTGAGACTTTGCAAACTTCTGCTTCTGATGTTCGGCTGCTTTAGGAGCTGCTGCTGGACTGTGCTCTGTGGACACTCTTGGGAGGAACAAGGCATTCCCCCAAAGCTGGAGAATGTTTGGAGGTGGGAGGGAAGGGGTTGGTTTGGGGGTTTTTTGTGGAGTTCTCAGCAACAAGAAAGGGACCTGAGATGTCACATCACCAAAAGCACCTCCTGTTTCCCAGTGTGTCCCACCAGGCATCTCCACCATCGTTGTCACACCTTCATGTTACTCCTTTTCAAGCTTTTTTTTTATTGTTTGTTGCATTCTGTATCTGCCCTTTGCAGGGTTTTTACCTGCCCAGGAGGTTGATGGGCAGAACCAGGGCTGGCTCAAGCACCTCTGTTGTGTCTGTTCCCCCAAAACCCAATTCAAGCTGTTTTCTGTCATCTCCTGATCCAGCTCCCCCTTCCCCAGCCCATTCTAGGAGCTGGCTCTGGAATTTCCGCTGTGGAAATGCTGCCCAAGGGCTGAGTGGGAATTTTTCCTTGGAGAACTTGAGCCTGTGTCTGGCAGTGGCTGCTCCTTGGGTCTCCCTTTGTTGGATAAGCAATGATGAAGGATTCAGAACTGTCCAACTGTTGCACCTCCCCATCTCTTCAGAAATCTCCTTTATGGCCCCTCTTGCAGTTGGGACGTCCTCCCTTCATCTGCTGAGCTTCCCAAACAACCCAAACAGACACAGTGGGATGGGGTTGGGTTGTTTTCTGTCTGTGCTGAGGCCTGTGGATGTTAGAAGAGAATCCTCTTCTCTAATTGTTTTCCTGTCTAATTAAGGCATTTAAGGCCATTCCCCTCCTGGCTGCTGCGCTGCTTGCAAAGAGCAAACCATCAATGTTGTGGGAAGAGCAGAGGGGAGGGAGTTGTTGGGAGTACAAGCTTTAGAATCACAAATTGGCACTTTCCTCTTTGGCTTTTGGGTGTTTCCCTGTCCCACTTGCCTGGCTCTGCCTTTCTCTGCCTTGTACAAAACGCTGCTCGAGTTTGGATCGCTTGGCTCTGCTCTGATGTCACATTAAATATGGAAGAGCCTGTCCTGGGGGAGCTGCTGCCTTCTGCTCCCCATCTGCATCTCCTGCAAAGATCTTGGAGGGTCTGTGCCTCACCCAGGTGACAAATTCCTGCTGCTGCAGGAGCAGTGCCCCTCACTCAGCCACAGGAGGGGAGCAGAATGCAAAGGGTTGGGGGAAACAGCTTGTAAATAAAGCTGATTTATTTACTCCCTCCTGATCTGAGTTATGCTGGCACTTCTGAGCATGTGGGGAGAACCAGGAGCTCTGCAGCAGTGAGGTGTTTGTGGTGTGGTCAGGGGGCTGCAGGAAATCCTCGGATCAAATTTCAGCACATGGGGGATTGATTTCAGTGCTCAGGAGGATTTTGGGAGGGCTGGGGTCAGTTCTCATCTGCCCAGCAGCAGCAGTTGGTGTCTTGGAATGCTTGTTTTAGGTAAGTTTTCCATGAGTGGATGGCTTTGGGTGGTTCTGCAGTGTCCATGGGAGTGAGGCTGGAGGTGGCTGGAGAAGAAGGGGCAGCCCTGGGTGCCCTGAGCACCCCCAGTGCTGGGGCTGAGCTCTCTGATGGGAGTGACACAGCTCAGGCCCTGTCCCCTCCTGCCTGGAGCTGCTCTCCCTGGCAGCTCTGCTGGCACCTCTCTGGTGTTTAAAGCGTCCCATTTCTCAAATTTGGGTCCAGTGCCACTGATTTCAAACGGCACCTTCAGGGCAGTGCCAGCCTGCTCGAGCAGGATTTTATGGGATTCACATCTTCATGGAATCATGGAATGGTTTGGGTTGGAAGGGACCTTAAAGATCACCCTCTTCCCCCCCCTGCCATGGGCAGGGACCCCTTCCACTGTCCCAGGTTGCTCCCAGCCCCGTCCAACCTGGCCTTGGACACTTCCAGGGATCCAGGGGCAGCCACAGCTTCTCTGGGCACCCTGTGCCAGGGCCTCAGCACCCTCCCAGGGACCAATTCCTTCCCAATATCCCATCTATCCCTGCCTCTGGCAGTGGGAATCCATTCCCTGTGTCCTGTCCCTCCCTTCATTGCAGAGCTTCCCTTTCCTGCCCAGCTGCTGGCAGCTCCTCCCCACCTCCACCACTTCTGATGCTGAAGTATAATGAGGATTAAGTGCCCAGGCCTGGAAGCTGCAGCCCCTGGGATGTGTTGGATGTGTCCAGCCTGGAGCTGGGCTGTGCTCTGAGGTGCCCAGCAGATCCAAGTGGAGCTATTCCCATGGGAGAAGGAATGATCCAGCTGCAAAGCACAGCATCCCCTGGGGAGTGAGATGATTGACCCTGGGAGGATTTAGCCTGTGGTGTCTGCTGGGGCCACGTTGATTTAATCAGTGACTTTGGGCTCTGCTATTTTTGGAGGTGTTTATCCCCTCCTTTCCCTGTCCTCTTTGTTGGTGTGAGTTTGTACCTTGTCCCCACACAGGAAAAGATTGGATTCAATGATCCTTGTGGGTCCCTTCCAACTCCGGACATTCCGTGATTCTGTGCGATGTTACCCCAGAAAACAGAAATTTTCTCACTTGAAATTGCAGCAGTTCAACTGCTAAAAACCCCCAAACTTTATCCAAAGCACAGCCTCGAGTTAATGCAAACCAACCCCTTCCCATGATCCCACCTGAGAAAGGTGTAGCCCAAATACTTAAATATTCCCTCGTTTTCCCCTCCTGCTTTCCCTGGAAGGGGTGTAAAAGCAGGATAAGCCCTGTTTGAGAAACCTTCCAGGGGCAGATCCAGCTCATCTCCAACCCTGCACCCCCAGGCTGGATTTTCCAGTGCTGGGTTTATTTTCCCCCAGGGACTTGTAACTGCTTAAATCCTTCTCCATTGGGAGACCAGGAGGTTTGTCCCAGGATGCTGGGAAAGGATTTTCAGTGAGGGAAAAGCTCCTGTTCAGGGATTTCTGCCCCATAGATATTGCACTTGCTAAAGANGGGGGCAGGGAGGAGGGAGAGGGAATTCCTTGGTTGTATAAGGAAGCTCTGTATTTGAAATGGAAATAAAAAAGAAATATGCTGTTTATATATTTCTACTTTTTGCCCAATCCGTGTCTTTCCTTTAATCCGAAGTTCCTGGCACAGCCCAGGTTTCTCTCCCAGTGCTGAGGGTGTTTCTCTGGGGAAGGGGGTATTTGTGGAATTCCCAGCCCTTGGAACGTTTGAACATCTCAGCTGTGACTGTAAGAACACGTGTCTGACTCGTGGGAGTCTGGGAAGCCAAAAATTGGATTATTTCATCATTTTATGGGGAAGCCTAAGGAGTGACTGCACCTTTTACCTGGTTTGGTGCTCTGGGAGCATCTGGAGCTGGCTCTGACTTCTTTGGCATCGCCCAGACCAGAGATGAGCCCAAATCCTGGTGGATATTGTCATGGGGAGCCTGGGGATGAGCCACTTCTCCAAGGAGTGAATTTGTTACCTGCCACAGGATCCAGGCCTGGATCCAGCATCCCGTTGCCCTCCAACCTCCTTTAACTCCAGGATCCTGGAGCAGCTCACAAGGACACCAGGTGAGCTTGAGGTGAGGCTGGGAATGGATCTGGGACAATCCAGAGCCTGCAGACTTGTCCCTGGTCTCTCCAGGTTCTGTGGGATTCCTCCCCAGCTCAGGCCTTCATCAGCAGGAGCTGCCCTAAAGCAGTGCTGGTGACCCTCATATAAACCCATCTATTAAAAAACCAAACCATAAATGGGCAGAATCCCAGGAAAAGGGGGAGAAGTTTGAGTGGTGTGAATTTGGGGGGCTGTAGAATGCGTGAGTTCCCTCTGTTTTTGGGGGTGGGAGCTGCTCCCTGTTCTGCCATGGGAACTGTTGGGATGTGCCAAAGGGAACCTGTCCCTGCCCAGGGCTGCTCCTCCTGCACAGCCTGGAGAGCCCCAAAATGGGACAGAAAAATGGGGAAGAAGTGGTTGTGCTCAAACAGAGCCCTCTGGGAGGTGTGGGGCCACCAGCAGATCCCTGGGGCTGGATGGGAGAGGGTGGGAAGGACACATTTGGCAACTCCTGGATGTCCCTGCCTGGATTTCTTTGGGATGAGCCTCTCCAAGAGGGTGCCAAGTGCCCCTGCTCAGAGCAGATGTTATCATGATTTTGGTTTAGATGTTGGTGGCATTTGGTGCAGAGCTGGGGAGGGTCAGGGTCAGGTGGGGACATGTTTCCCTCACATTGCCCTTCCTTCCCCACCAGGACACATGTGATGAGCTGCCAGGAGCTTGGCAGGAGGGTTGAAATGTGAATTGGCCAAAAATTTCATGGATAAACTGTCCAAAGAGGAGCCAGGCCCCAGGGATGTGATGTGTGGGTTTGCCCTGTGCCATGGCTTGGCATAGAGGGCACGGAAAAAGGGATTATTTAGGGTGGCTGCATCTTCAAACTGATGATTCTGTCAGTACTTTTCCCTCCTCAAGCTCCTGCTTTGGTTTAAACTAAAAAGGGAGTTGGAATATTCCTCCCTGCACTTCCCAGCCCTATAAAGGACTGAAATATCTGCCTGGAGTGATCCAGGTGTGACAGGGTCTGTCCCAGCTCCCAGATATCCACGTGCCACTGCAGCAAAGCTGGGGAGGAGGAACCTGTTATTCCCTGTCCCCTGAATTTTGGGGAGATGCAGGACCCAGAGAGGAACCAGAAGAGAAAGCAGCAGAAACCCTGCAGCCAGCCAAGGGTCAGAAATCTGAATTTTTCTGTGGAAGAGCCCAAACCCCAATTAATTGTAGCTTTTTTTTTCTCTTCCTTTTAAACGTTCGGGGTGGATTTCGTGTTTGTTTCTGGCCCTGAGCCTTCCCAGGCACCAAAAGCTGCTGGTTTTCATCGGGGATTTGATGTGCTGAGAGCCGGTGCCATCTAGGGGACAGAGAGGAGAAGAGGGACGGGGAGCAGAACCCCAGCACGGGTTTCACTCCCAAACCTCCAACATCTGCTCCAACCTCCGGAGAGCCCCAGCCCGACCCCCTCCCATCACCTGGGCACCGAGCACAGAGAACCCCGGGCTCAGAACGGGAAATTGATGGGTGCAGGGCTCAGTTCAAGCTGAGCCAGCCCCAAATTCTGCGTGGAAAGTGGAAATCAGGGAATGGTTTGGGTTGGAATGACCTTAAAGCCCCTCTCATTCCATGGCAGGGAAACCTTCCACTGTCCCAGGTCGCTCCAAGCCCCGTCCAGCCTGGCCTTGGGCACTTCCAGGGCGTTGCCTTCAAGCAGCACCTTCTGCCCAAAGCCAGGGACCAAAAAAAGTTGGCAGAAGAGGTTTTCCTTGAGTGGTTTGCTCCAGGTGGGGCAGAGCCCTGTGAGCTCCCTCCTGGCAGGGACAGCTCCTTCTCCCAGCTCCAGGTTGGCCTTGATGTCCTGCAGTGACATTCCCTGCTCCTGCTGCTCTCCACAGGGACCTGCTCCTGCTGTCCTTCGGAAAAGGTTTGGCCAGGAGGGTTTGCTCTGCATCCCTCTGGAATCTGGATGGTTCAGAGGTGTAACAGGATCACAGAGTTAATTTTAGGTTGGAAAAGCTCTCTAAGATCATCCAGTCCAATCATTCCCCCAGCACTGCCAAGGCCACCACTGACCCATGTCCCCAAGTGCCACATCCACATGGCTTTTAAATCCCTCCAGGGATGGGGACTCCAACACTGCCCTGGGCAGTCTGTTCTAAAGCCTGACCACCCCTTCCATGAAGAAATTTTCCCAAATGTCCCAATTTAACCCTCCCCTGGCACAGCCTGAGGCCATTCCCTCTCCTCCTGTCCCTGTTCCCTGGGAGCAGAGCCCGACCCCCCCCAGCTGCCCCCTCCTGTCAGGGAGTTGTGCAGAGCCACAAGGTCCCCCCTGAGCCTCCTTTTCTCCAGGTTTTTCACCAGGACCAAAAGGAGGGTGTTTCCCTGCTCCATAACTCTATTTGACCCTCCAACACTAAATTTGTCATCTTACTGCCTATTCCTAAACCCGGGCTCTTCCCAAACCTTTGGAAAAGGTGGATGGGAGAGCAGCAGCTGGAAAAGCTGCACTTCCATCACTTTGGATTAATAACCAGCACTAAGGATAATAAATAAAATCTGCAATAACAATCTGGCAAATGGGTGAGTACAGCCTCGAGTCAGAGCTGCAGGGCCCAGGGGTTTGTGTTGGAGATTTCACCTAAATCACTTTTTTTCCCCCACTCTTTTCCGTTTCAGGTTTTTGGGTTTTTCCCTAACTCCATCAGCTGCCCTGGAAATCCTTTTGGCACCCACCAAGGGCAGCTCCAGGAGGTGCTGCAGCCTAATTCTGCTGTCAGGGGCTTCTCTCCCTCCACCTCATCCCCATCCTCCTTGGGGCATTCCCAGCTGTGCAGGACATCGGGATGAAGCTTTGGGCACGTTTTGCCCTGATGGAGAACAGGGACAACTCCTCGAGAGCCCTCCCAGGTAACCAAAATTTGTAAATCTTGGTGATTTTGGCACTAAAAGCTGCCTGTTGTCTGTGCAGGTTCCAGCAGAGGGAGTGTGGCTGCACGGAACGGGATTAAAACCCTCTTCTTTTCAGCAAATCCACGTTTTGGAGATGAATTATTCAGATGTCTCCTTTGGATGGCGTTTTCCTGTGACATTTCCAATTGTTCCCCACCTGCTCAAGCAGCAAAATGCATTGGGAGCCTTTAAAAACAACTGAAAAGTTTAATTTTATTACTTTTTTTTTTTTCTATTTCAGGCAGGTCCAGTAAGAAAAAAACCACCCAAAATTCTATCTCAGAGTTTTAAATCACAGGTAAATCGTTAAAGTGCATCCCAAGGGGATGGGATCGGACCCCAAGGTGAGGGATTCACATCTGGGAGATCCAACCCTCTCTCGGGTACCACATTCCCACCACTTGTTTTTTGTTTGCTGGGTGATTCTGGGGAGCTGTTCCTTGATGCTCATCAGGGGCTGTTTTTAGAAGGGGGGAGCTTCAGAGGGAAAGCAGGAGATGCCCGTGGAGAGAAGATGATGGGATGTGGATCATTAAAACACTTCAGTTTTTGTTATTCCTGACCACAGCCACGCCAGAGGCACCGTGGCACCTGCAGAGAAGGTTTGGATACCCCAGAGTGGCTTATCCTGAATTTCCCTGGAGGTAAAATCCACTCTTAGAGATGTTCCCAAAAGCTGAGAGTCCCGAGGGATTCAGTTCATCCATCTGGGCAGCCTCTGCCTGCTGGGGAGGGAGAAATGTCAACATCTGTGCTGCAGGGAAGATTTCCTCAGGATGCTGCTCCTGGAAACGCTGAGAGGTTGAGGGCCTTGGAGTTAATGAGATTTCTCCAAATTTGCATATTAATAACTGCTCCTATTACCTCGCCATTGGGCTTAATAGGGCGTAATATTAACAACTAATTGTTAATAAAATAGCCCCTTTGTGGCCATCTGGACACGGAAATGGAATAATAGATCCGGGCACTGCCTCGCTGAGGCGTTGGGAGGACTTTTGCCACCTCTTCCCTGCTGCAGGTGGAGTGGGAAACTTTGGGATATTTTGTGGTTTTCCACTTCCCAGCTTCGTTTTGCATGGATAATTTTCCTTGGGGTTCATCCACCTCGCTCCAGCATCATCCCTGCTCCTCCAAACCCGTGCCGTCCTCTCGGCCAAAGGCAGAGAGCTCCAGTGAGTGCTGAGCTGAGGCACGCTGGCCATTTCCTCCCCTAATTGCCATTAAATGCAATTAGCCCTTCCCAGCTCGCCCCAGGAGCGGTGTCTCAGCAAGGTCAGCGTGGCCTGGGGCTGGAGAAATGCTGCACCAGGAGTTTAAAGCAGAAGAATAATAATGATTTTAATTATTTCTTCACATGAAAATTGGCGTTTTCCCCTCTGTCCTGCCCAAAATCCATGCAGAGAATGTGCCCTCCGGCCGCTGGGTGTGTCCCATGAGCTGAGAGTGCCTTTCTGCCCCTGTGTTTGCAGGAATTTCGTTGCTCCCCAAGTTAGGAGAGCAGCTCATTTCCCTGGAAAAATGGGGAAAATCTCTCCTCTGGAGTTCCTAGGCCTGCAGGAGGTTTGAAAGGGAAAAGCTGCAGGTTGTATCCTGCAGAAATGGGGCTGGGATGGGACAGAGCCAGGGGGAAATTCTGCTCCTTGGAGCTCTTGCAGGATTTTGAGGCTGTGCCAAAAGTCCTGGAAGGCCGCAGCAAAGAGCCCAGGAAGTTCCTCACCTCTAAAATCACCTTTTCACCTTCCTTCCTCTCTGCCAGGACATGAACTCGACCTCTGTGTGTGAACCAGCTGCTTCCCTTGCCTCTAGAGGAAAAAATCCTTCCCTGTCTCTCCTTCATGCACAGGAGCTCCTTGCCGTGTTGTTCTCCCCAGGGCAGCCTCCAGGGAAGCTGGAAAAACCCCTCCAGCCTGGAAAAACCCCTCCAGCCTGTCCCCCACCCTGTATCCTTCCTCTAACCCCTCTCCCAGGGGTGGGAGCAGGTCTGTGGCTCGGGCACACATCGTTTCCCTGGAATTCTCCAGGCATCTGGCCACAGACTGCCTGAGCCGGTCCTTAGGGGGTGTTTTTCTCCTTGGCTGAATTTGTCTGGGTTTGGAGGCTGCAGAATCCAGCAGGGAGTTCTGCAGATCCCCTTTTTCTCCTCGGAAATTCTGGGTGTATTTGGCTGCCTGGCCCCCGAGGCAGCTCCCACTCCCCGTGCAGGGTTTTGTGCATCAGCCCCATCCCACCCTGGCTCGTCACCGCTCTGGAGGGGCTGAGAAAAAAACCCCACCTGTCATGGAAAAAAAGGAAAAAAAAAAAAAATCCCGGAGCTCCTCCAGCACGTCCTGGCCTGGCGAGGAAGCTATTTTCACCAGCCTCCCACACACGCCGCGATGCTCGAGCAGCAAAGGAGGAACCCCAGCGTTAAGCACAGCTTTAACAGCCCTGGAAAGCTCACCGGCGCTTTCCTTGTAGATACATCCTTTTTTTTTTTTTTTTTTCCCCGGGAATATCTGCCCCAAAAACCCCTGGGGTCAATGCCGGCTCTGACCGGAGGTAATGCAGGGCTTGGCATCACTGCGATTTAAAGGTGTTTTTCCTAGACACAGCCCTGGGATGAGATTCCCACCTCGCTCCCGAGGCGCTGAGCACGGGGCAGAGCGCCGGGAATCGCTTCCCGAGCCTGCCAACAGCTCCACAGTCGCATCCCCGCGCCTCTCCCCTCTGAACTCCCCCATCCCGAGGGATGCAGGATGGACCCCGCATTGTCCATCCCCCCGGGAAGGCAGCGGAGGGGCTGAAATCCCGAGGGAACTGCCCTTGGGAACAGCCAGAGTAGGAGATGGCTCTGCTCCGCATCTTCCGCCCCAGGAGGAGCAAACTGTGACTGACGTCTGATGCCCGGGGTTGAAATATCAGAGCGATCCCAGCTCCAAGGTGTCCATGGAACATTTGGTGGAGAGGGAATTGGATGTGGATCTCTCCATGTTCCTTCCCGGTTTTTTATAGTCTCCGTTTCGGTTTTCCTAGGGTTAGGGAAGGCTCATCTTTAGGGATCTGCCTCTCCCTGGCTGTTTGCGGCTCCTCAACGCGGAGCTGAAGGAATACGGGACCCGCTACAAGCAGGAAGGTTGGAAAAACGCCCGGAGCGAGGAGAGAAACCCTCTCCTGTAAAATAATCTTCAAAAAAAAACCATGGGGAAGGACGCCTTTCCCTGTGCCCTGCCCTGAGCCTGCCCTGAGTTCCAGGCTGCTTCTCCTCCCTCTCAGCGCTCCAAGGCATCTCCTCAACTTCCAGCCTTTCCCTCCAGATCCTCACACGCTCCCCGCTCCCTCCCACCGCTGCAGGATCCAGCCTGGACCCCCCCGCCCCGCTCTTTGCTCCTCCCTGGGGCTCCGAGGGAGCCGGGGACCATCTGGGTCCCTGCCCGGCGGAGGAGAGGGGAGGGCGGTAGGAGGGACCGGCGAGGCGGGGAGGGGAGAAGGATGCTCCGGGGGTGGCTCTTTGCTTCCTCGCCTGCCCGGAGCTCGCAGGGGCTCGCCTGGAGGATGTCTCACCCCCTCGGCACAGGTAACTCCGGGACCCCCACGGCCCCAGCCGGGGGATGCAAAGGGGAGGAGGGGGCTGCAATCCGGTTTGGATTGAAACAAAACTTCATGGGGAAAACGGGGTTTGAAACCAAACAACAACAACAACAACAACAAAAGAGAGGATGCAGGTTGTGCATGATGCTCGGAGCATCCAGGGGTGAGCTCTGCCCCGAAGTTTCCTTGCGGATGGCCGGGAAATACTTGCAGGGGTGGAATCCCGGGGGTGGGAGCGCGGCCGCGGCTCTCCGAGCCTCTCTGCTGTGCGTGGTGGGGATGCTCAGGCTCCGGGAGCGAGCTGGGATGCCTGGGCTGTGCGTGGTACCCTGGGCTGCTGCATGCCATGGATCCGCTCCCGCTGCCATCCCGTGGCTACCGACAGCCCGTGTGTGGCCACCGCATGCCAGCAGCAGGGATTTGCAGTCCCGGCTTTGAAGTTTGTGGGTGCCACGGGCAGGGGATGCAGCCGGCGGGGGCTGTGCCCACACTCGGTGCTGTGGCTCGTGTTGTCGCATCCGCTCCCGTATCCACAGCGGAGGCTCTGCAAGGGATTAAATGTATGGATGCAGAGGAGAAGTGCAAACCCAGCAGGCACAGCTCGGCAGGAAAACACGATCCGCGATCCGTTCTCTCTCCTGGAAAAGCACATGGATGATCAGGGAGATGCTGCAGGCAGCCCGTGCTCCTTCCCAAGCGGAGAGCGGCTTCCTCCAAGCATCCCCCGGCAAAACGCGTGTCCTTAAGGAGACTTTGGGAAGCGGCTTCCTGCCGAGCACGTGAGATCCAGCCGCAGCTTCGGGGAGGCAAGAGCTGAG
>VZRV01005223.1:471347-487780 GCA_013398115.1 Falcunculus frontatus | reverse complement strand
CCTCCTCCTCCTCCAGCAGCCTCCGGGAGGGAGGGAAGCGCATCCCCGCGCCCGCCGCCGCGGAGCCGCGCGGCCGGACAGAGCCCCCCGCCCCCGGTGCGGCGGCCCCCGTGGGCTCTCTGACGTCAGCGGCCCGGGGGGGCGGACGGGGCCGGACCCACCGCACGCCCCCCTCCCAGACGGTGGGTGGTGAGCGGGGCTGGGGGCGGCTCCCCCATCCCTCTCGTCCTCCCTCTCTCCCTCCCCGTACCGGGAGGGGATGCGGGCGCCCCGTCGGGGCCCTGCCTCCCGCAGCCGCCCCCCGAGCGCTGCCACGCTCCGCGCACGGTTTCCCGGCGAGAGGCCGGAACGGTGGAAGGTGGAACGCGCTTTGGCTGTTTTTTGCCTTTTTCTCACCTTCCCCTCCTCCCTCCGCCCCTTCACGGTCTGAGACAAATCGCTTCCAAGAAACTGAATATTCTCGTTGTGTACCCCGCGTCTATTCGGAAACGGTATTTTTTAAGGGATCTGGAGAAATTACGGGGTAGGGGAGGAGAAAGAGAGGAAAAGTTGATTTCTCGGCACAACCATGTCCTCACGAGCACGAACAGCTTCTGTGTCCTCACTGCCATTCCCAAGAACACCGGAGTCATTCACTTTCAGAAGCACCCGGACAGAGATTCTCGATCCCACAAAGACAAACACGGCGCAAATATGTTCTGCTTGGTTTTTTACTTCTCCACCTTCCCCTCAATTGGCTTATGCCCCCAGTTAAGGAAAAAAGAAAACAAAAACACCCCAGCAGACAGACTGCAGCACGGTAGCGGTGTCTGCCTTTTTTTTTTAGGTGAAAATGTAGATTTTTTTACACGGATCACTTCCAAAAGGTTGTGGGTCCCAACTGCCTCTCGCGCAGCGCCGGGAGAGGACGGGGCGACTCCCGCCGCGACACCCTCCTTCCCCGAGGCAGAAGGCTAATACCGCTCAACTCCGCTGCTTTCCAGCGAGGAAAACTGCGGAAAATCGGCTAAAACCCGGGAAAACTAAAAACTCATTCCTAGCTAAAACGGGGAGAAAACTGGACCGTCAGGTGTTTCCTAATACTCTTCTGATTTATTTTCTTTTTACAAAAATTATTCGCATGTCTCTTTTTCTCTGCATGCACATGACCAGTACTTAGTATTTCTCCACATTTAGCTATGAGAACTTGGTGATTTTTCGTTTGTTTGTTTGTCTGCTTGGTTTTTTTTCTCGGGCATCACAGATCCAGACGAAAATCTCTGCACTGACCTTTCCCAGGACATCCACCCTAAAGCCCGCATCTTCTCTCCTCTATCCGGGTATTCCTCGGTTCCTCGCTAACTTTGATAATAATAATAATAGTAATAATAATAATTGTAATAATAGTAATAGTAATAGTAATAGTAGTAGTAATAGTAATAGTAATAGTAATAGTAATAGTAATAGTAATAGTAATAGTAATAATAGTATAATCACACCTCTCCTTATTACTTCTGTCACTTCTTATTAAACCTTGCTCTCCCCCGTGTCGCAACTGTCACACGGAGACTTCCCCCTTTCCCCTCCCTCCTACTATTTCCCGATCCTCTTCTGCACGGAGCCTGCTGCTTTCGTGTGAGCAATGGCTATAAGCCTCACATTGGTGACATTTTAATCAATGCTTCCTAGCCAGACTGACATGAATTTTACACTTCAAAACTCTCCTCCGTCAGCTAATTGATTCAAATTGTTTTATTGGTTAAACCCGTGTCACACATTGTATGATCTATTACCACGCCTCGGAGAAAATCTCCCCTCCTGTCTTGGCTCCCAGGTCGGCACCAGGAGGGACGAGGGTTTTAGGGAGAAGCCGCTTGATCCTGCGGATGCTCAGTGCCTGCATCCCAGCCGCGGCCGCCGGGCAGACCGCTCCCCTCCCTCGTGGTCACCCGGCGGCTTTTCCCCGACCATTCCCGGGAGAACCGGGGCCGGGCAACTTCGCCTCAGGCTCTGAGCCCGGCGTTGGAAGAGGACGAAAAGCGGTTGAAGGAGGCGAAAGGGATGAGAAGGTTTTGCAAAGCGCCTTCAGTAAAGTGACTCACCAGACTCGCAGCCCGGGAGATGCGGAAAACTCAGGCTCGGGACAGGGTCGACGCTAGCCCGGGACAATATTTTATTTTGTAGTGACTAAACGAAAAGTGAAACTAAACTGCTTTTTTTTTTCTTTCTTTTTTTTTTTCCCACCTGCTCGGTGCTGTTGACCCTCCTGAGTTCCGCTGTAAAAACTGAGAGCTTCCTCCATTCCCTTTAAAAGGAAAACTGAAACCCACGGGTTGGGGTGTCTTAGTTACCGCGGAGTGAGAAGGGTGCAAGGGCCACCGAATTTGGGGCAGAGACTGACCCGCACCAGCACCGTGGAGAAGCGGGGCAAGAATACACCGTTCTCTACTTTTTCTTACTTAAGCCTGTCGGGAAACCTCAGGGGGTACCACGACCCCAAGTGCGGGCATGGCGGGGGTGGTTTGGCTGAGAAAGGCTGGCCCGCACAGCAGCCGGGAGGATCCCGCAGGTGTCCCCAGGAGGACGAGGCCCGGCGGGGCTGCCCCGGCTGCCGCCAACCCCATCAAGGTCTCCGCGGGAAGGGTAGAACCCAACCTGACCACGACGAGGGGCGGAAGGGAATCCCCACTAGAGGTGAGGTGCCCACACTCCCCCTCACGGGTAGGTGCAGGTCTGGGCTCCTGTCCTGATGTGGACTCCAATTTCTCCCGTTCATTTCGTTGTTTGTTGTTGCCATTTGGCTTGGAGTCACCTCCTGAGAGAGGAGTGGAAAAGAAAGGTGGACAAACTTCTCACAGAAGCCTGTAAGGGCTATACAGGAGTCCTGACTCCTTTTGCCTCTTCTCGCTATCGCGATTCTGCCTCAGAGGGGCCGAGCGGGAGGCGACAGTAGCTCATTCTCCCGCTGCGGATCGCTTCCTGTGGAAACGAGCAGCGGGGAAAAGCGGCCAAGTTTAAACCACCCCAACCCACCCTCATGGCCTTTATTTACTCCCAGAGCGCTTAAATATTGTAGCAGAGAGGCCACGAGAAGCGAGATAACCTTGGTGCGTTTAAAAAAACACAAAGAAAACCACCCCCAACGCGGATCCATTCCCTCCTCCCACCCCTACACATCCCATTGAAACTTCCAGCCGTGTAAGTAGCTGACACACAAGGTATTGTTATAAAACCTCTTCTCCTAACAAAATTTAGACAGCAAAGTTTGTTTTTTTAAAAAATATACTTTTGTGTAGATTTCGCTTGCATTGCTTGGTGTAGAGCAAAGCTCTTTTCTAAGTAGTATTTTTTTTTTTAATCGCACTTTATTATATTAAGCAGAAAGGGCATTTGGAATAGAGGTGGTCCCATCTGGAAAACCCCGGAGCTCATTTAGATCACATCACTTCGGGCTTTTGTCTCTGCTCTTGAATAACCCAGCTAGACACAACAAAAGGGCAGAGATCTCTACGTGGAGTTTTTCAGTGGCAAAAGGACGCCTCGGAAAGACGCTTCTATAATCGTAATAAGGAAGGGGAAAACGACTCAACGGGATCTTCTCTTGGCTCTCGAAAGACACCAGGAGAGTTCAGGGATGGGGTGTTTTCAGACAGTTTTTTACCCCACCGGTAGCTGAAACCCAGCACGACGGCTGAAGGGAAGGAACCGAGAACGGCGCCTTTTGTCTGATGGAGATCTCTTAAATTCTCAGTTTAATATGCTCGGAGCGATCCAAACCCGAGGTGGTCCTCGCCGAAGGTACGTGCAGACCTCAGCCAGGAGGCGCGGATACCCCCGCCGGGGGAAGGCTGCCCGGCAGCCCCCCCAGCATCACTCACCCGAATAGAAACAGCACCCCAAAAAAAGCGATTTGTCATTTTATTTTATCCTACGGGAAGGAACTGGCAGCCCGGGAGGAGATGGGTGCTCCTTAACCCTCCATTCAGCTCTTAAAAACGTGAGGGTGGTTATTTCTGTTCTGCGTGAGGATGGGGTGGCAGGGAGGAAAAGAGCTGCAAGTTTAGGTGTGCGTAAATTAACACCCCAGGGGGGTGGTGGACTAGGAGATGGGGAAAAAAAAAATCCCAAACGAAAAAAAGCCACCTTAGCTATTGATTTTTTTTTTCGAACGCATAAATTAAAGAGCTCTGAACATCTTGCATCAGTAGCATGCCTGCTCCGAAGTACTTAATCGAGCAACAAATTTCCATGGTGGCGAAGCAGGGCCCCAGTCGGGCTGTGATGGGGAGCAGCGATCCCAAACTTCCGAGAGAAACGTGACGAAGAGTCATCACGTCAGTAAATAATTCAATTTTGCGTCTTTCAGAACCCAGTAACCTTGGGTGTCTTAGAAAGCAGATTGTACAAACAGGCAATTAAGATGAGCACGGAGACTTTCAGAGGAGATATAATGAACCAGCTTTAATTACTATCTTGAAATTAAAAATGTAATATACAGATTTAAATTTATTTTCACCTAAATTGTGTATAAAATTATATGGCGTTCCCTGCCCCCTCCTTTTCCCAGGCTAAGAAACGAATTGCCACCAAGCTTGCCACTAAAAAGTCTGAAGTACTTTCCAAACCCTGCTCCCCAACACGCAGTAATAATGATACATTTATCATTACTGATGACCGCCCACTGGTTTATTATTGCTTTGTTGCAACTATTACAATCAAGAGATTTCTTTATTTACTGTTAACATTCACTTAAAGCTGAATGTTAATGACTCTTCTGAATTCACCGAAGACTTTTCCGTTATATTTCAGGAGTAGTTACGGTTTGGGTTTCAGAAACGGCAGAAAAGGAGGAGAGATGCTAGGTGGGGGATTACTCCTGTTTTTTATTTGGGTTTTTTTTTTTTTTCTTTCTTAAAAGGCTGTTTAAGAGGATTTATCTAAGTCGGATTTTCAACAAAGAGTTGCAAAAGCCTTGGCGTAATGTACGTACTTGGCTGTAGCTAATTATGAGTGTATTTTATTACAGGAGATTCATTCATTATTGATAAATGTTTGCAGTAACTTCCTGCTATGTAGAGTTGTATTTTACGAGGAATAAACAACCTATGGGGATTGGGAGTGTTTGGCTTTTACGCTTCTGCACTCTTTGACAGTTCCCATTACCCACTTCGGGGTCTGGCTTGTCACCTTCCCTCTCTCTACACCCAAAAGCAACTTCTTTCCTCTTCCCTTACCATCACATTCCTCTAGTTCCCTTGCCCCTTGCCACGATTTTAGGATTATCATTAAAAAAAAGTGATGGGTATAGTACAGGATTTTACTATAGGCACTCTTCCCTAAAGCCAGGTCCATATGGATGTCTCCAAAGGGTTGTACAGACCGGGATGAGCTCCTGTTTCGGGCCAGCCGATGGGCAAGAGCTGTGCAACAAGCAGGCAACGCACTGAGGAAGGGCTTGGAGGGCGGGGAAAAGGGTTTCCCCGAGGGCTCCCCGCTTCGGCTCCAGCTCTCGGACCCTCAAAGCTTTGGAGTTGCAGCCAGTAAAAAACCACTAATTAATAATAATTTATAATATCTATTATTTCCCCCGGATTTTAAACATCGGAGCCCCTGATAAAGAGGAAGAGACGCCTCTCACAGGCTGGTGGTCGCCTCTCATCCCACCTCTCCCTCAAAATCAGCCCATTCCCGGGCAAGGAGTGTGGTTCCAGGGGGAAGAAGCCGATCTGTCTGGGGCAGAGGCGCAGCGCTGCGCACACACCCACACACCCCCACCCCATCCCGGTGCCGGCAGGCGCCGAGAGGTCCGTGCATTCCCCTCCCCAGGGGGCCGGGAGGTCCCCGCTTTGGACTTGGGGCCAGCTCGTCCCTTCCGGTCTCCACACCTGGCCCAAAGTTCACGATTTGTAAGAAAAATTAAAAACTGTATAGATATAAAAATATACATATGTGTACGAGACACGGGAACGAGGAGCCGAGCATCCGGAAGGGATGAGCGGCGCCGCTCCGAACCATCTCCCCTTCCCTCCGCGGCTGCCCAAACTTGCGGGGGGCTCCTCTCTCCCACCGGCGCTCTCCCAGCCACATCCCACCAGGCAGCGAACAGCCGCTTTCCACTCCCCTCCCCGCGACGGCCTCACTGCCCTGCGACCTATCGCGACAGAGAGCGACATCGCTATTTACTCAGGGAAGGGATGGATACATCCAAATCAAAAGGTTCCCACTCACCCCATCCCACCCCAGCCCCACGCTTACCTGGACACCCGGGCTCCATGGGCTCTCCGGGGGTGCGGCCGGCTCGGGGCGCCTCTCGCTCCGCGATAGCTCCGCGGTGCGTAAGTTTGGCTCCCGCGTCTGCCGCGGTGGCTGTGCCGCGGGTGGGTCGGGTCTCGGACGCCTTCTAGCAGCCAGGCAGCGCCTTGCAAGCGGTGCGGGGAAGCCGCCCCCTTCCCCGGCCCCCTCCCCTCGCTGGGGGGAGAACCGCGGCCGCCCCCGCCCCGCCGCTACCCCGGGGCAGGTCCGCCCCGACGGCTGCGGAGGAGGGGAGGAGGGTACCCCCCACATTCTCCCAGCCTGGAGGGGGGGCAAGAGGGACCCTGTTGCAGGGGCGTACTGTGCTTCCCCAAGCTCCCCCCACCCCAAACTTCCCCTCTTCCCCCAAAATTTCATTCGCCTCTTTCCTCTTTTCCCCGCAAAAAGGAACGCGGGGGGAGTCCTGCCCCCCAGATTGTGAGTGCTTGGAGGGACAGAGGGAAGGGTGTCGTCCCCCCACCCCCAGGCAGAAGCCCCTGAGGGAGATGAAGAGGCGTGGGGGGGCACTGCCACCTCCTCCAAGCCCTCGCACTCCCGCAGAGCCCCCGTCCCCAGCAAAACGCTTCCCGCAGATCACTCGACGTGCGGAACAAGGCGGCTGCTTAAAAACACAAAGCCGGAGCCCTAATGAGTTCAATTACAATGTGGTAAACACATTGCCTCTACGCTTTAATTAAGCCGGCTGTCCAATTTTAACTCATTAGTAATTCATTAAGAGAACAGCCTTTAGCTGGCTGCGAGGAGAGGAGTTTCGAAGCCTGTGCAGTTACGCGCCATGCACATCCCAAGGTATCTGAGGATGGGAGAACGGTGTGTGTCCGTCCTCCCCCAGCAAAGGGGGCTCCTGGACCCCAAAGGGAGATCATTTGTTGTCCCAGCTGCTGTGGGACACGCTCGGAGGGGAAGGGAACCCGAAGGTGTCGGGCTGGGGAGGAGGAAAGGAGTACGGGGGTTACCCGGTACCCCCCGTCCCTCTTCTCTTGGGAGAAGCCGGACCGATTTACGGGCAGGGGGAGGGACGCTCTAGGGACAGCGGAGTCCCCGCGCCCCGTCTTAAAAAAAATAATAAAGAAAAAAAAAAAAGAGAAAGTGTTTGAAGTATCTGGGCCAAGAAACAGGTCAAATTTGCCCGAGAAGCAAATTTGGTTTGATGAGTGAGCCCAGGGGTCTGCAGGGCCGGGTCTTGACTCTCCGCCCCGCGGAGCTGGAGGGGAGCCTGGGAACAGGGGCGCTGCGTGGTGCCGGGAGTGGGGGTGGGAAGTGTCCCCAAAATATCCGTGTCGAAGCTGTCCCTGGCCCGCCAGGGCTCACCCCGCTCCGCGGCACCCTGCGCGTCTCTCCGCACCTCTCCGCTCGATGTGGCGGCTGCTGCCGGGGCACCTCAGCAAAACGATTTGGGGGAGCCAGTGTTTCCTTCCCTTCGCTTCTCTTCCGAGGAGCGGCGAGCCGCAGTGTCCCGCATGTCCCGAGGGTGACAGTGGCGGAGCAGGGATTTAGGATTTCCCGCTGCAGCTACTGCCCCGTTAAGGTTTAAAGCATTTTCACTTCAAATTGCAAAGTCTGGGGGGCGGCTCTGAGGCGGTCCGGGCTGGACACTCCCAACCCTTCCCCAAATCCCATCCCACTAGAATCGCTGCTTTTTTAAAGTGTTTGCATTATGAGCGTCGTTATCATTTTAGCACAGCTCCAGCAGGCTGGAGGTTGCATTTATTTTTCTAGATGGATTGAAAGTTTCTTTTTCTTTCTTTATTTTTAGCTATCTTTGACATTTAAAATCTGAGTACGCAAAAGGATTTAGCAGACAGGAGAAGGCTTGGTCTAATCCCCCTTCACTAGTGCCAGGTGCTTCAGAGAAACACACACTCCGCCATGTAAAATCTTTCAGAAATAAGTTTGGGTGGGTTGTTTATTGTTTGGGGTTTCATTTGTTTATTTGTTTGCTTGACCACAGACATTTGTCTGATCCCAAACAGGTTCAGAAGCCCTTTTTTTCTCCCCTCTCTCCTTGGCTGGGCTTCTTGCAGTGTCCCCAGCCTAGCACGGGTACTTGTCCCCTTTGCTGTCCCCCCTGCCCAAGCTCAGCTCCATCTCAGCAGAAGGAGGCAGGAGCAAGACCTCTGAGCTACCATGCAGTAAAAGGGGAGCTTCAAACTCCAGGTCTGAGTTGTAAATGACTAAATCCCTTCTGAAAAAGCCTTTAGGCGGGTATCTCGAGAAGAAACCCCTTATAAGAGTCGTCTCCTTTGGGGAGTAGATTGGGAGCAGTTATCTCTTTAAAACAGTTTTTCCTTTTTCAAGTTGCAGGCCCTCTCTGCCATAGTCTTGATTTTCTTTTGGCTCCAGGCTTGCAAAATCGGATTGTCTGGAATTAGGAGATTTGAATATTGTTCCTCGTAATGTCAAAGAATTTTTTTTCTCACCGAGAAGGAATATCATACAGGCAGGATCAGGCCCCAGTGGAAGGCAAGTCTGTGGGCACCCTACTCAGGGCTCAAAAGCAGTGATATTTAACCTGTTGCTGTGTTGCCATTGTCACCTTCTTTTTATTATCAGATCTTTAAAAAAATTGCCCCCAAACCAAAAAGAATACTGCTTATCTATTTCCAGAAACATTCTCCACTCCTTTGTCTTGACAAGCAAAGCGCTGGCTTCTGGACACCCAGGGGACAATCTTCCTCCAGAGCCTCCTGGTATAAATCTAAAAATAATCTTGAAGCCAGTGGGCTACAATTCATTTTATTACCCCAGTGTTAATCTAGAATAGGTACATAAAAACTGTTAGGACAATTAATCTGAATTAATTTCCAAAGTGAATTAAATTAAATTGAATGAAGACCACCTGAATTCTGAATAAGAACAACCTTCACAGGGGTTTCACACAGTTTAATTAATCCACTTTTAAATTCTCACCTTCAGCTAATTTGGGTTATTTTCATGAGTGTCCCCATGTAGGCAAAATCTTAGAGGTAAACGTGGCTCAGGGGAATTCCTCTGGATTTACCCAGATGTAATTTAGAACAGAAAGGTATCCTCTAATACTCTTTGACCACGGCACAGAAATGATGCAGAAATTAGAGATATATAAATTGTGCTGCTGCATGGAGCTCAGCTTTATGAAGGAAACCTTTCCCAAAAGTTGTTTTTTTAAAATTGTTTTTCTGTCTGCTCTCTCCCTGTACCTCTGTGTGTATAAATGCAGGTACATGTGTATGCAGATGCTCACGTTATGGATGTGAGCTTTATTTGACTTTGCTCTATTTGTTTAATCCATTAAAGGTTCTCCTCTGTGCACCTGGGACTCCCATTGAAGTTAAACCGGGAGCTAAAGAAACAGCAGGATCAGCTGGCTGGGAGAGAGCTCAGCACTGCACCTTCACAGCTGAAATAGGACGGCAAACCCGAAACCCACAGCCACTCAGGGCCCAGCAATCTAGGACAAATTTACAGAGGCAAGGTTGTCTTTCAAGGAGCAAAGCCCCTTCTACTGGCTGAGGAAGTGTCATCAGCTTTGCAAAGGTTGTAGGCACAAGTGACATTGTTGCAATATTTATCATGACATTGCAATGTTGCTGAGATAATTGTCCTCCACTTTTAATGGTGCTTGGTGAATTGAGGAGAGCAACTGGAGCAGGCACAGGAAGGTCTCAAGTCTCTCCTCCCAAAAAAGCCATTTCAAACAGCTGATTTGTTATTTCAGCGGATAAGGTAACTATACCAGGCACCTGCTTTTTTTTAAAACAGCTATTTTAAAAATCCACAGAATTATTTTTCCACTTATGAAATAAGTGGCTGTAGGACTCAAGGGTTAAAGCTCCCTAAATTGCATTCCATGACCCATATCATAGAACCATAGAACGGATTGGTTTGGAAAGGACCTGAAATACCATCTGTTTCTAACCCCTCTGAGATGGGCAGGGACTTCACGAGTGGCTCCCTGGTGCCTCTGAGGTGAGATTCCCCAGGTCAGAGCGGTCTTCTCCAAGCAGATACTTGTGCCAAACATCCCAGATTGCCACAATAACAGAATCTCTGAAACAACTCTTCAAATAACTGTATCAGTGGGGTAAGGTATAGCACTATGATCATGCCAGAGCACATCCAGAAACCTGGAATTTTACTCCTTAGTACAGTGAATTACGGCGTGACCTTGCAGAGAGCCATTTATAGACCAACATTTTAAAGATAAGCTCTCAAATGAGAGTGCCCTGTGAGTAATCTGGTGTGCTGCTCATCTGTCCAGACTGGGCATTTCTGAAAATCAATCTCCTTTGGATTGGGATTTCTCAGTTGACATACCTAAGTTGGAAAAATACGACCTCTTCTTCGAGCCTCAATTTATGCACCTGGAAAGGATGCGCGTGTGTGTGTGAATGTGTTTAGGGAACATCATTCATCTACCAGCATCTCAGAGAGATTTTATAAAATGTAGTTGAGTTAAAAACTCAAATATACCCTAGCCTTCGTTCTCACTTTTTCATAATGCAGTTGAAAATAAATAAATAACCAAATACCATAGCTAAAAGCTGCATTAAATGAAAGATTCCCAAGAATTTAGAAACTGTGGAATGAATTCATAGTGTGAGTCAGGTACTTCCAGACCTGTCAGGACAGAAGATTGCTGCCAGTCTTTCCTCCTTGCCATCCAAATGTTAATTTTATGCACTATAGGGTCAATCCACCTTCTGACCCATTCCTTTCATAAATTTGGGTGCATTTTGGAAAAATTCAAGGCTGGGTTGGATTGGGCTTTGAGCAACCTGGCCTAGTAGAAGGTGTCCCTGCCCATGGCAGGAGGTGAAATAAGATGGTCTTTAATGTCTCTTTCAACCCAGACTATTCTGATTCAGAGGAAAATGCTCCTACCAGTTTGTCAAATTTAAAACCGTAGCAATGACCCAACGGAGTCAATCTTTACAATGGACGCAGGAGATTTTCAAAACAGGCAGCAGCAAATTTTATGGCACCTACACCTAATACGAAAAGTGAGGATATGGCCCGAAGTTGTGCCAGGGGAGGTTTAGATTGGATATTAGGGAAAATTTCTTCATGGAAAGGGTCATCCAGTCCCACATGCTGCCCAGGGCAGTGGTGGAGTCCCCATGAATTAATGGTGAGCTTGGCAATGCTGGGGGAATGGTTCAACTCGATGAGCTTAGAGATCTTTTCACAACACAAATGATTCTGGGATTCTTCTGCCTGATGCTCCCACCACCTCCAACTGGGGATGGGACCACTCACTTAGGCAAGCTGATGGCTTCTGCCTTGGCATGAGCCCACCTAATCACCTCTACTCCTACCTTGCCAATTCTTTAGTTGCTGCCATCTCCATAATTATAATTTAGGCATTTCCAGAGCCCAGGACTTCACTGGTGTAATAGAAGTTTCAAGGGCTAGTGAGTTTTTACCAGTGGCAGAACCAGTTTAATTCCCTTTCCTCGTGCCCTGCCTACTTTTCCAGTTCCTCCACTATGATTCAGCTTCCCTTTATCTGTCTGCAGGGTCCCCTTTCAGCCTCAAACAGTGAAATGCTGCTCGGAAAACAAAATATTCTACCTCCGCAAGAGGACTGTATCTCATCACAACAGAAAAATACTGAGAAGAGGCCTAAAAATATCTTCAGCTGATTTTGACATCAGGAAAAAAAAATTAGAAGGATTTGTTCCTAACATAAACTTGTAAGTCCAAGTCCCTATATTACATACCTTAAAAAAGGACTTTTATTTCACAGTGATGCTAACACACTTTGATGAGCTGATGTTTAGAAACCAAGCGACCACATAACTAATTTCAAAGGAGCAACATTGCAAATTAGTTTGGCCCAGAAATTAAAGTCTTTCCTATCTGCTTTTGCTCATGATTGTTAATTAATTGGTAGGTAATAAACACAGACACCAGTTTCGCGGGAGTAGAAACATGAGGATGTCTTGGACTAGCTTTCCTGGTGTTATGTTACTAAGTCACAGTCCAATTTTCAGGAAAAAAAACCTGCAGAGAAGACATGAGAGGCATTTTTGAAGAGGTGCCTACAAGCCATCTGCAGCCCAGCTGCTTTTTGTACAGCACTGTGCTCTCCTAGGGGGCCTGACCTTGCTGGTTTGTCTCTCTTACAGTTCCAGCCCTAAGGTGGGGTGGATGGCTGAAGTCCTTGGTCAGGCTGGGGGTGCACCCCAGACCTTCGGGACAGCTCGATTCAATTCCTTCCTTTGCTACCAGCTGCTGCTCATGGCTGTGAGAGCTGTGCAAGCAGTTTTATCTCTCTTTATGAATTCATAGAATCCCAGAATGTTTTGGGTTGCAAGGGACCTTCATAATCATCCAGTTCCAACCCCTCTGCCATGGGCAGGGACACCTCCCACTAGCCCAGGGTGCTCCAAGCCCCATCCCACCTGGCCTTGGACACTGCCAGGGATCCAGGGGCAGCCACAGCTGCTCTGGGCACCCTGTGCCAGGGCCTCCCCACCCTCACACACAGCAATTCCTTCCCAATACCCCATCTAAACCTATTTCCTTTCAGTTTAAAATGATTCCTTCTTTTCCTACCAACTTCTTCCTGGGAGAAACCTAAGTGCCCACAATTCATCACTGTAGGGCTTAAGGAGGCATCTCTGGTGCCTGTATCCCTGCCGGATTGTGCAACCAGACCTGCACGTGAATAAATTTGGGGGATATGAATTAATCCATAGGACAAATCCTCAAGATAATCTTTAGAAATATGATGACAATTTTTGAGAATCAATGTCTTAATTCCACTCCACTCTGGTCACGCTAAGTGCACTAACAAGTGGATAACCAGTAAATAGTTATTATAAATAAGCAGAAAAGTGAAATAAAAGTTACTGGGGCGCTGGGATGCAGTGGGAATAGAGGTCCATGGACCACACACTGTGTTTTTGCCCCATGAATTCCTGTCTCAGGAAATAAACCCCAAATACTACACGACACCCTTGCACACCAAACCCACTCTTCCCAAACTCTCTGGTCCCCACTCCGCCAAGTGCCACTTCTGCTGCAGATAAGGCAGACATGTGTCCCCCTCAGGGAGGCAGGACGGGTGAGTGCCAGTCCCATGGGGACAACCTCAGTGACAATCTCGAGGACATGCAGTCAGCCACCTCTTGCTTGAACGGGTGTCAGTTTCCCAAACCTCACTAGCTGAAGTAATACTACAAATGTGCTCCTTTGGCTGAGTTTTAGGAAGGGAGGAGCTAGAGCATCTACTTTGCCTATTTATATTTGCTGCTGCCAAAGGAACTGAAAGGCCATTAGCAACTCTGCTGGTCTTTCAGCATTGGAACTAAACACCTTAGCCCCAGAGGGCTTCACAGCAGTAGGAAAAACCCCACACTTGTAAGGTCTCCAGCCCTTTATTACTTTTTTCCATCATGATTACCTTGGCTCCAGAAAGTTTTAATACCATTCAAAATTCAATCCAGTTTTATTGACATCTCTAGTTTTGCCAAACAGTTAAACTGAAGCAGCCGGCATGAATTTCAGTCAATCAATATTCATTTAAAAACTGGACACCCATATGTAAGCATACTCTCTCCTTGGCAATGAGTAGGGAGGCTAAACAATCAATCCACACTTGTATTTAAATTCGGCGACTGCATTTTCAAAAACCCCCACATAAGGCAAAATTGAATGGTTGAATAAGGCAACATGTGATTTCTGTTATGTTATTATTAATAATTAATAATTCACTTAATAACACAGCGGGAGCCTAATCCAAAACCCACCGATGTCAATAGATTTCTTTCCAGTGCACTCAGTAGCACAAAGCAGACACAAAAGCTCAGGTTTTTAACAGCATTTAAGCACCTGCATCCTGTGCTGGACTCAGACACCTTCTGCTTCACGGCCTCTTGGCTCAGAACAAGGCAGTGAAGTGGTGGTGATACGGTGCAGTGAATAATGGAGTGTGGTGGATGTATGGTGAGTAACAGAGAGCAGATCAAAAGCTGTCCAGGTACATGTGGCCTGGCTAGATTTAAATTTTGGCCTTGCAGCACTGGTGGAATATGCCCACCTTTTCTGTTATGGGTACACACCACGTAGGACTGATGTTTATTCTGTTGTACCTCAATATAACAAGCAGATTGCATCCATTTTTTGACAGCCTGGGACAGCTGGGGGTGTTCACCTGCACAAGAGAAGGCTCCAGGGAGAGCTCAGAGCCCCTGGCAGGGCCTCAAGGGGCTCCAGGAGAGCTGCAGAGGGACTTGGGACAAGGCCTGGAGGGACAGGACACAGGGAATGGCTTCCCAGTGCCAGAGGGCAGGGTTAGATGGGGTATTGGGAAGGAATTGCTGTGTGTGAGGGTGGGGAGGCCCTGGCACAGGGTGCCCAGAGCAGCTGTGGCTGCCCCTGGATCCCTGGCAGTGTCCAAGGCCAGGTTGGATGGGGCTTGGAGCAGCCTGGGATAGTGGGAGGGGTCCCTGCCCATGGCAGAGGGGTTGGAAAAAGGTGGGTTTGAAGGTCCCTTGCAACCCAAACTACTTTGTGATTCTGTGATTAACAGCTGTCATACGTTATCTGCATCCCCATTTTATGCTCTGGCTGTGTGCAGAGTCTGATGCGTAAAAGATAAGAAGATCCAGGAAACAGCAAGCAGTTAAGTTTACTTAAAACTTTCCCTGGCCTTTTCCTGGCTGCCATCAGCATCTTTGAGGCAGCTTCTGAGAAGTGCTGTGGCAGCCAGACACCCAGGCCTTGGATATCTGGACCTTAGAGCAAATATTATGGTTGTTATTATTACCGTTTTGCCTCCTTAATTAACCAGTTGGGCACTTGCCAGCTCTTTCTCTCTGTACTGCAAGGGTTGTTTCCATGGGGTTTAGGCAGACAGTCTTACTTTAAGATCCCTATTGATCAGCTGCCATTCTCACATGGTTAAAGCACTCCTCTTGGGGAACTCTCCAGTGTTTTAAGTGCACACAGTTACTCTCATGACTGGCTTGTAAACAGGTTTTAATGGGGCTATTAGTGTAAAAGGACAGGAAACTTTCAAAAACAGCCTTTTAAATATTCATGAAGATGTTTAATCTGGTGCTTAATCACCACTGTTTGCATATCAGAAAAGCGGGGGGGCAGCAGTGCCTCGCTGTTAACTTCAACAGGACATTAATAAATGCTCTTAGACCCACGATTAATGCCCAAATGTCAGCCAAACTCTTAACAAAACATACCCCACCTTCTGCAGAAGAGCTTCCCAAAACTGGTGTCCAAGGAGAGCGTTAGCTCCCAGGAGGGCAGGTTCAGGGCCAGGCTCTGTTCTTGCCCATGTTGAACATGGCATGACCTGTTCTTTCTGCACTGGCCATGTCCCATTGGGTCACAGGGGCATCAGAGTGGACTTTTCTGCCTGAGTGGAGGGTTCAGAGCCCCAGGGGGTCTCCCAAAAGCAGCTGTGCTCAAGTGGGATGTGCCGTGTCCTGTGTCTGTCCCTCACTGGGGCTTGATGGGCCCTCCAGGAGATGCCGGTATCTCCCTACTCCCAACAATGGGTTCATTCACTCATGTTTTCCTTCCAGCAAAGCTCTGGCTCAGACTTCCAGCTGGTTTATGCTGACTGAATTGGTGAAAGGGCATGAAAGACCCCCTGTTTAACTGGTTTAAGCAGTGATTTTGTCCCAGTGTCCCATTCTCTGCAACCCCTTCTGACCTTTCCTGGCCATTCATGTGGTCATACCTACTCACTCTCTGCTCTGACCTGCCCCAGGAGCCTCACGACTTGGGTGAAGGCAGAGTGAGCTAAACACAGAATTCCAGCTTCTGTGCTTCTTTGGGTGTGGATTTTAGCCATTTCTTTGGCAATTTTTGTAATACATGTTTTATTTTCATTTAAAAAGTAAAGGCGGAAAGGATAGCGTTTCCCCGGTGGGAGAGACTTCATGCAATTTTAAAAACATGCATTATTTAATCCAGCAGGCATTAAGATGCCTTGAGCTGTTAACACCTGTTGTGGAAATCCATAATACACGGGCTTAAAAAACCAACAACCCTGAGAGACCCATAAAGGTTCCTGCAGAGCTGTCGTCGCCTCTTGTGTCAATGAGTACTTAAGGGCCCTGAAATCTGTGGCTGAACTCACTTACTGAGCACGTGCTTTCTCTTCAGCTCAAAAAAAGAAAAAAAAAAAAAAA